>CM053577.1:115532680-115570283 GCA_028646485.1 Cryptoprocta ferox
CCCCTCCCCATTGTCCTCTATTGGGTTTCTCCTGTTAGACCTATGAGTGTGAACATATGGTATCTGTCCTTCTCCGCCTGACTTATTTCGCTGAGCATGACACCCTCGAGGTCCATCCACTTTGCTACAAATGGCCAGATTTCATTCTTTCTCATTGCCATGTAGTATTCCATTGTATAGATGAACCACATCTTCCTAAATGACAGTCTTAAAGCATAGACTGAGCCCCTTTCCCTTAACTGAACTGTTTTTGTATTCTTGGGCCAGCTGCCTAAATTGAAAATCTGAAACTTGATGCTTACTAGCTCCATAAAAGTTTAATGGTAGTTGGCTTTCCACCAATCACTTTTTAAAACATTATGGAAAATAGTGAATTTTTATTTAATAATTTTATTTCAAAGAAGATAATAAACTTTAGTTTTATTTATTTTTTTAGCTTTAGAGGTAATATGTAGGAGTAAATATCACATAGTAAATGCTATACTAATGAAAATATTTCTGTTATTTTTTTAAAATTTCAGTATAAACATACAGTGTCATATTAGTTTCAGGTGTACAATGTAGTGATTCAAGAATTCTATACATCTTACTCAGTGCTCATCATGATAAATGTACTTTTAATTCACTTCATCTATTTCACCCATCCTCCCTCCCACCTCTCCTCTGTGTTATTTTTATTACTTAGGAATTTTTCAGATTGCTCTAGAATTTTGTTCCAGAGTGAGATGTTTGTTATTTTTTTTTATTTTGTTTGCTATGCTTTTCATAATTTATCTAAACACATTGTGCCCCTTATCTCTGTCTCTACAAACCTCAACATTAGAGAATGGTCTTTTGGGGGGGTTCTATTAATACTAGGATAATTTTAAGTCTTTCTAGCTTTCTTGTAGCACTGAGGTCCTTAATAGTGTGAGCACTCTTGCCGCTTTCTGAATTAGTAATTAACTGCCATGAATTGTACACATGTGCAGACATCTGAAGGCTTTTTTCAGGTACTTTATGTTCTGCAGTCTGTGGCCTCCAAGAAAGATACTTTTCGTGCTTTGTTAATGACTAAGCCAAGATAAATAGATGTTCTTGGGTGGTGAGCAGCTGAACATTTTTGACAGTTTTGACTCCTTTCTTTATAGTATTTGCATAGTTTGTTCCCTATGTGGACAGGCAGGAGACTGATGTCTGGAGCTTGTGCAGGGAGCGTGCCCTTCCATGGCATGGCTAAAAGTTCAGCTCCCTTGTTTTAGTGGTCACCGGGTTAAAGCATGATCACTTTACAATATTTTTCTTCCCTTGTAGTATTCTTATAGTGTGACTTTCATGTTAATTGATTTTCACCTTGTTTAACAGATATTTAGGGAGTGTTTACTATGTACCAGGGTAGGTTATTGTTGTTCTGTTTTTGAGAGAACATGATCTTGTGTTTTATATTTTCTCTGTCCTTCTTAAGAGTAGGGGATCCCCGAACTTGTGGCTGAGAGCTACTCTGTTCCTCCTTAGAAGCTTCACAGATGGGAAGCTGTAGCTGCTCTATGCCCATCCCAGTTAGTGAGGGTGAGGGGCCCAGCATGGCTGAAAGTCACCTCATCATCATCTGTGGGCATGGAGAGAAGGATACCCTTTGCCATCTTGCTGCAGTTTTCTCCTACTTTATAGGGCCAGCATCCTTTTCTTTTTTGCATTAGGCACCAAAAAGGGGAATGTGACACCACTCACAGAACACCTAAAGGAAGGGAAGTACTTTCCAGTCACACTGCTATTGGCATTTATAGTAAATGCTCTTAATAAGCTGAGACCTATTTAGCCTCCTCTTCTGTCCGTTCTCTTCCTTTTATTTTTTTCTTTCCTTCCATCATATGGGCTGGGCTGATTTTAGATTCTGTTAGAATTAGGTGGCTGTCAGTCAGCATGTGTGACAGGCAGCCATTTTTATATCCTATGTTAGAAGGAATCCACCTCAGCATCCTTGATTGATTGAAGTTACTCAGGCTATGACAGTTACAGAGGAAGGGAGCATGGAAACCTGAGAATCCTTCGCATCCCTCTGGAAGTATTGGTCTGAAAGAGATTGGAAGCAGTATGGGGGAGGAAAGAATTTCATAGGCTTCCTTGGGCCCGATCCTTGGCCAACTCTCACTTAAGAGTAAAAGAAAAAAGTAAATGAGTCATCTCAATGACAGGTGTATGAAATGATCAGCATGTGTATCTATACCAATAAGCTTGTTTGGCCTTGATGGAGAGAAGTAGTAATTACTTATTTTTACAGTATCATTTCCTTTTCCATTTTTTCCCTTTTAAATCACTTATTTAATACCTCTTTGGGTTTGGAGGTGCCTTAGAACTTCAGACAACTGCCTTAATGTTTCCAGCAGAGCGCAGTGCCCAGAGTCCAGGGAAAGTGAGGATATAGACAAAAGGGGGTAATTAGGGATGACAAAATGAAAGTTAAATGAGGGAGAAATTGCTACTTCACCATCTTCTTCTAGCAGCTGATCCTTAAACTTTACCCTTGACATGTTAAAGCGTGTTTGGTCTCCTTCTGAAGTGTTCTCATATGGATTAACAGTGGTAAAACTCATCTTTTTTAAGAGCTTTTGTTGGAAGATGTAATGATTGACTCAAGCTGGGAAAAAAATGAATGTGTATATGGATTAAACAGGAAAAAAAATTTTTCTGACCTCTCATAATAGTGAGAGACAATGAGGGGAATTTTAGCCCTCAGGTCTTAGTTACAGACAGCTGATTCTACTCTGAGCCAGTTTAAGCAGGAAGGGGTTTATTAAGAGACAGTTGAGAGCTGGAGAAACAGACTTTCAGCTGAAGTTAAAGGAACAATACTCAGACCACATCACACAACTGGCCCAGTGAGATCTGCTGCCACATCTCCCCGCCTACCCCCAGTACCACCTGCCTCTGCTGCCACCTGCACCTGCCAAGCAGGTGCTTTTTAACCATCTGACTCTTCTCATGTCCTGTTTCCAAATCCACCTCAAGGAGGTGTGTCAGGTGATGCAACCGGGTCCTGTGTCTACACCCTAATAGCAAAGGAGGTTGAGAAACATAGTTTACATGGATTCTGTGTTGGAATAGTGGGATTCACAATGTCGGGAATTATTGAAATGTGGAAGTCTGGAAGGGTTGGGGCAGCCACAAATTTAGATTTTTCTTATAAGACTACATTAGCAAATACAACACAGAAATTCCTCATAATATGAGTTAACAGTAAAATTTTCATCAACTGCAAAAAAATAATAACTCTAGAAGACAAGTTCCTTTATGGCTTTATTTGCTGAGGGACTTGTGGTAGTCTATACCATGATTCTACATATTTCTCCTTCATTTACTCTCATAGGTTGGTTATTTTTCTAGTGTTTGATGTGTTTCTTCCCCTACTTATTATCCTTGACATGGTGGCAAGATCCCATCAGATTAGGCTATCAAAGAAGGAAGGGTTTAAAAATCATTCAAGTCCTCACAGAGCCATATTCTTTTGAAGAAGTTCCTGAGATTTCTAGATTTTGTACTTTTACTTGACTTTGAAGACCTTTGGAACTATACTTTAAATCCCTCTGAAGAAGAAACAACTGGGTTTTTAATAAAACATATTTAGCATGAGTTTTTATACCACGAATTTACACAGACTTTTTTTTATAGATTTTTATGGAGACCTATGTGAAGTTCATTTTTTTTTTCAAGTTGGGCCATTCTTTTTAAAAAATGTATTAGTTTGGTATACAAACTTTTACTCTTTTGAAAAGCAAGTGAAATATATCAAAATATTTTGCATGTGTAAAGTTCCTACTAATGCATCAGTGAAATTGTAACTCTCTAATTACTAAAATATGATACAGAAAACTCTGTAACATAACATTACAATTTTTAGTTAGCATGTTAAGGTTTTTACTAACAGTACTTCCTTTTTGGCCACTCAGGATCTTAAATGAAATAGATTTTTAAAATGCTGAATATGTAAATAAGCATCTGAAATGATAGTTTTGAAACTTGTTGACACTTACTGGAAAGCACTCAATTATTTCACTTTTTTGATAAACCCTGTCTAAACCTACAAGCTGTTTGCAAACTAGAGCATAAATATTTGTATGTATGGTCACGGAAAATAACCAGGAACCTTAATTAAAGAGTTTTTCCCTGGTTCCTTGGCAACAAAAGATGAGTGAAAAACTTCTCCTTTTTGCTTTTTATTTTTGACCGGAGTAAATAGTTCCCTTAAATATTTTTCTCCACTAAGTATCATCTTTTTATTTAAATTTTTTATATCATTCTACAGGGAGTTAAATACCTGTGCATTCCAGCAGCGGATTCGCCGTCTCAAAACCTGTAAGTTGTTTTTTTTTCCCTATATTTTTTGGAGATATTAAAAATGAATAAAGAACAGTAAAGTAAAGGACTGTGAAATCATTGGAGCCAATGGGATGCTTGATGCCATGCACAGCTGCTGCCTCGCAGGGAAGGTAACAAGGCCCATAGGAGGTCTGTGATGCCAAGTTAGGCAGAACTGTAGCTGGAGGCACACTTCTTGTTTGCCATTCCTTCAACTATATAACACTGACTGATGGGATGGCTAGAAGAGCCTAATTTTTAAAAATGATGCCTTAGGGACACCTGGGTGGCTCAGTTGGTTAAGCATCCGGCTTCAGCTCAGGTCATGGTTAATGGGTTTGAGCCCCGCTTCGGGCTCTGTGCTGACAGCTAGCTCAGAGCCTGGAGCCTGCTTCGGAGTCTGTATCTCCCTCTCTCTCTGACCCTCCCCTGCTTGCGCTCTCTGTGTCTCTCAAAAATAAATAAAAAACATAAAAAAGAATTTTTTTTAAAAAGGATGCCTTAAATGAAACCTTTAGAATGTTCATCTTTTCTGTAGAAGCAAACCCTTAAAGAAGCTTTTGGTTTTTGTCTAAAGAAGCACTGTCCAAAGGAAATAGAATACGGACCACAAATGTAAGCCATGCAGGTAATGTTAAATTTTCTAGGAGCCACATTAAAAAGAGTAAAAAAGAGGGGCACCTGGATTGCTCAGTCAGTTAAGCATCCAACTCTTGGTTTCATCTCAGGTCATGATGTCACGGTTCGTGGGTTCGAGCCCAGTGTCGGGCTCCATGCTGACAGTGCAGAGCCTGCTTGGAACTTTCTCCCTCCCTCTCCCTCTCTCTCTGACCCTCCCCTGCTCACATTAAATAAATAAATAAACTTTTAAAGGTGTAAAAAAGGAAACAGGTGACAATTTTAATAATGTTTTATTAAACTAGCATATCCAGAATACTGTCATTTCAACATGTATCTGATAAAACAAAAGCGAGAGTTTTTTACATCCTTTTTTTCCATACTAAGTCTTCAAAATCTGGTTGCTTTTTTATTCTTACAGCACATCTCAGTTTGGACCAGCTTCCTTTTAAATGCTCAACAGCTGCTTGTGGCTAGTGGCCACGAAATGGGACAGCATACTTCTAAAACCTGTCTGAGTTGAATGAATAGGTCTTTCTGGTTTAGGAAAGTTCAGTCCTCTATTTCATCACAGCTGAATACATCTTTGATATCCGTATAAAGAGAAATTCATAATTGCTATCCTTTCCAGATCACAATTGTATGGAGGCCCATGGGGTCAGGCTTTGGTAAAATGGGGGGCAGGGCTTTAGAGACCCACAGCATCCAGGCTTTAACATTCACACTCTGGTGTCCTCAAGTGGCCTAAAAAGACCATGATGTTGGGGGGTGGGGGGAAGTGGCGCCTGGGTGACTTAGTCAGTTAAGTGTCTGACTCTTGGTTTTGGCCCAGGTCATGGTCTCACGGTTGTGCGATTGAGTCCCAAGCAGAGCCTGCTTGGGATTCTCACACTCCCTCTCTCTATATATTCCCTCTCTTTGTCTTTGTCTCTATCTCTCTGTCTCTGTCTCTCTCAAAATAAATAGATAAACTTAAAATAAAAAAAGATAGACCATGATGTGGAGTAAAATTTTACTGAAGCATGGATTTGAACTTTGCAGGCTAAGACACTAGGGCAGAAATAAAGTACTTAGCCGTTCAGTGCCTCCAGTAGATACCAGCCTCTGCTTCTCAGGCTGACCTTGTGCTTACATTGCAGGTCAAACACAACAACCCTGCTAAAATTATATGTTACTGCATTTTATCTGTAAAGTTATAAGCTATGGTGATGTTTGAGAATTTGGGAGCCCACAGCCTTGTCAGGATTCATCCTTCATGATTCTTAAGCTTACATATTGCTTACAATATTACATACAAATTTTAATATTGGAATTACAGACCACATAATCTTATGTTTAGTCCCAATTGTCCATCTTCTCTAAAAGCTATCAAATACTGGAACATTGCCAATCTTAACTTTTCATTGCTGGAGAGCAATGAAATCACAGGTTATATAATTATTTTGTGAAATCTACCTGTTCAAAAAAAAATGGGACTACAGTCAGATGGATTGATGTAGGGAAGGGTGGGGGGTGATATAGGACAGAGGACAGATGGTATAGGATTAGACAAGAAAAGGGCAGGAGTAGATTTGAAGCAGGGACAAATATGTTCTACATAAGGCCTTTTTTACACTAACTCTCCATATTTCACAGAAAAAGTCAATCTTTAAGACTGAGGATGATGGAGGAAAGATTTTAGTAGGATCATTAGGAAAACAGTAGTTTTGGGTCTAGGAGGAGAAGAAGCACCAGAGAACTTCCTTGGTTACTAGTCGTGTCAAGAAACAGAAGTGGTTGGAAGGGCATGGTGTATACGGAAGGAAGTGAGCCACTGCCTTTCTCTGGAGACCACAGCAATCTTCTGCCCATGTTTTGGTGGCTATTTTTAGAATGGTTGCTTTGCTCTTATCTCAAACTGAGATTCTAACATACTGTTGAACTTGTCAATACCTGATTGGCAATATGACTCTTTGGAGGAATCAGATTATAACACATCCTGGGCATTTGTTGTGAAGGAAGGTAACCACATGTACTTGATTGTCCCCAGGACATTTCAGCTTTGCTAGGAGCCAAGCACTGTGCTTGATGTCCAGAACACTGACTGACTTACCAAATGAAGATTGAGCATTGAGTGGTCCTGCACTATATAGACAAGTAAGGAGTAGACCTTTATGTTAGATATCTTAAATTTAAAACTAGTTGCATCTACCTTGGGCAAGTCATTTAAAACCATCTGAACTTCAGTTCCCTCATGTGAAAAATATGCCTTGAGGATTTTTGGAAATCAGATCACATGTGTGAAAGTGTTCTCTATGAACTCTAAGCACTTTTGAAAATAAGAATATATGTTTGCTCTCTTAAAAGTGTATTCATGTATCTTGAGAGTTACAAAAGAAGCTAGTTGAAATAATAAGTTTTGGTGCTCAGTAGGCCCACTTCGATGGGAGATTTAGAATATTTGCTTACATGAAAAGACCAGAGTGACAGAAAATGTAGCAGCAGCTTCTCCGAGTTCCAGGGTCTCACAGGTCAGTTCAGGTCTTCTGGCAAAACCAGCCCAAACACAGTCACCTTGGGTCCATAGGACTAGCCTGTAAGATTTGAATTTGTTCTCTTCTGTCCCAAATATGTGCAGAAGTCTTGTTAAGATGTGTGATTTGCCTTTTTAACCATTTCCTTACATCTTGGGGAAAGTATAGGGTGAGATACCAGGTTTCAATAGGTAGTTACTGTAGCATCCATGTTTGGGGCTAATGACAGAAAGAACTTGAGGAGAATGTGCCACTGCTGCTATATTGAGGGAAGTCCTACAGCTGTACGACCTCTGTTTCAATTGGAAAAGAAAGTTAAGGCCATAACTCATCGAAAGGCAGAAAAGCTGGCACTCACCTGTTAGGAGTTATGGTCATAGGCACTCTTGTGATTTTGGGGGACAACTTTTATTTTTAATCCATTAATAATAGCAAATCTTATGCATAAGTAAGACTTTGGGCACATCAATGCCCATGTGTTTATAAATATTTCTTGCTCTAGTAAAGTTACATGGAAATTGTGGAGTTAAGTTTGGAATTTGAGTGTACCGTGTATGTTAAGAGATAGCCTAGGAAATAGCTTGAGTTTCTCTTTCCCTGTTACAAATGTTTCATTGGAAGTATAATACACCTTTTAACAGCAAGCATGCTTTCAGGATATAATTAGACTATTAACCATTGGCAAATGGAACACTTGACTCTGTTTATATGGGCTATTCACTTCAGGTAGCCTGTGGTCATTACTCACCAAATATTAGGAACATATAGCTGACAGTGAACCTTCACTTTCTGTACCCTCAACCAATGTAGATAGTCAGGAGATAAATACTCTGGTTAACAAAAGCAAGAGAAATCATGTCCATCACTTGGAAAATATGCTCTGGGTAACTCAAACAATTAGAACTAGTAGTTCTTTAGTTTAGCCACTTTTAATTACTGATACCTGAAAATTCTTATATTTAATGACAAAATAAATTCTAGAAAATTGTATCACTTGTCATTTTAAATCTACAGATTTTTAAAATTATTTCCAACTTTAGATATAATTTAAACTTTTATATCCTAAATCTTACCCCACAAACCCCTATACCAACAGGAATTCTTCTTGCTAATTATGCTTAGTAAGAGGTTTGTGACCTTTTGAGACTAACTGCTTTCACTTGGCATTCAGTGGCTGTAAACTGCCAAGAAAGGTCAATTTTCTGTCTTGGCTTTAATCCTCACAAACTCCCCCTCTGATCTTCCAGGAACTTAAAATGCAGAAACCTGGTTGAGATAACATTAGCACATTAAAATTTTAGCTCAGTTCCCCAACCACCTTGCCTTTCAAACTCAGGAAATGTGAAAGTTCAAGTTCTCATAGTCGTAATAACCCCACAGACCCAGGCTGGGGTGTTTTGCATGATTTGTCACAATTAGAGGCATCCTAGAGTTTATATCAAATGCATACACTACATGATCTCTGAGTGGCTGATGTGGGAGGGGGGTGTGAATTGAGGCTTTTAGAAATACTTGCTTTTGCTTTCTCTCTGTACTTTGTTATGCAAGTCACTTTAACCTCACTTCTCATCTTTAAAATACCTATCTCACACAATTCTTGTAGTATTAGGTTAGATAAGTGAAAGTATTTTTTATGAACTGTAAGCAAGTCCAGAAATAAGATTATATTTGCTAGCCAAGTAAGGAGTATTAATGTACTTTGAGAGTGAATTATTGGATGTATAGTAGATCATTTATTCTTATTTTAATATTTATTAAGTTGGTATTTTGTATTTAGATATTGTTAAGGGAATAATTACCCTTTTTTAAATCTTCTAATGTCAAGTACAGGAGAGTTTGGTCTATGCTGTGGAGTTGGTGGCATTGCATCATTACTGTAGAACCTTTGTGACATTCAGTGGTTTGAGTATTGAGCGGGTCTCTAAATTTCTTGAGGTTTTTGTGGGGAGAAGAGGTAATTAGCAATACAGAAAGCTTATATTTAGAGTACCAGTAAAACTTCCTTGCCTTATTCCACCTCCTTATCTTTTTGTGTGTGTTTTCTTTAGTTTAGCTGATGTCTTCTGTATATCCAACTCTCTCTTCCTCTCACTTACAGTTTTTCTTTGTTTTAATTATTAAAAAGAAGTTTTGCAAAATCAAAGCTAGGTGGGCCCTTGGAGTGCTGTGGTCCTATTTTCAGACAGATGCATACATACTTGAGCATACATGTGCACACACAGACACACACACATACGCACACACACATGCTCACATATGACTCCTGAGGACTTGGTAGTCCATAGGAATGAGAAAAACACAGAAAATGGATATTGAGGTTTTTTTTATAAGACTTCACTTACTGAACTTAACTATGTTTTAGTCTTAAACTTTGTTGTCCTAGTTTTTCTAGTGTTAAATTATTCTTTGTGAAATGATGTTATAGTAGGTGTTAGAGAGGTTTTTATTTTGTTTTTAAAATGACCTTAATGTGGCAAAATGAAAAGCATGATAAATCCCCCCCAATTAAAAAATGTTTAAGTGCAGGAAATGTAAATGTTGGGGAATCATTGATATAAATATGAGTTGGTTGTATGTGTTAAATGCTGTGCACTGATAGAGCTTCTCTGCCAGTGTCTGTACTGGTGGAGAATGTTCCTTCCTGCTTGCTTCTGGGTTGGGTGAGAGTGTTCCAGCTGAGGGGGCCTACATGGATTCTGCCCCAGGAGGAAACAGCTGTCTGATCTGAGTTTACCTTCCAGAGCCCAGACTCACTCAGATAGTACATTCTACCCATTTACTTTTTGCTTTATCTTTTTAAGTATTCCTTTTTCAGGAAAAGAAGAAAATCTAAGAGTGCTTGCCTTTCCTGTTTTTTTCCTCCTTTGCTTTCATGTACAATACACATGCACAGACATGGACACATGTATACATATGAACACATGTATACATATGTGGGAAGGAGAAGTGTCCTCAGTCTCATGGCTTTGCTGCCAGTACAGTCTGGTCTGATACTGCTGGCTTTGGAGTAAGCCCAGTTCCCTGAGCTCCTGCTCATATAAGCAGAGTCCTCAGCAGGACAGAACTGCCTCAGATCCCACAGTGGGGATCACAGCCTTCAAATCTTGCAGTGTTTGAGTGAGCACTCATTGTTCAGCCTCAAAAGATGATCATCGTGTGGTGTAGTTTCGCTAGATCCCATCCACCAATCTTTTTGTGCACTCTCTGAAGGTCAGGAAAACCTGGCTGGTCCTGGCTCTTGGCCTCTGGACAGTGAGAGAGAGGAGGCTGCTCAAGAAAGGCAGCCAGCACAGACTGAGGAAGAGGAGGAAGGGCAACAGTGGCAGAGGAGGAAGGGCAACAGTGGCAGTTGCAGGTCTGTTTGCTGAGCCCTCATGGAGGATGTGTCACCTCTGAAGTAGCCCTCTGCCCTACCCAAGGTGTCCTCTTCAGATTGTTGGCAGCAGCAACCACTGTTAGGTGAGTTTGTGACACACATGTAGGTCAATGAGACCCCCGGTTTTCCTCCAACAGAACTTAGTCCATGTGTGTGTATGGAAGTGAAGGTACAAAATGAAGAGCAGGAATAGGGAACCTGTGTTCATTGAAACAGTCTGTGGTGGGATGATGCTTGAGATATGTGCTTCTGCTTCACATTGGAGAATTGGGCAACAGGGCCAGAGTCGAGGGTATTTCCCGCTGTGGAGGAGGGAGTTTAATGACCAGCGCTAGAGTTTATGTCATCAGCTTCCCTGGAAATAACCCCCACTCCCTGCAACACACCAAAGCAGTAGTGAATGCGCCTGCCTCCTGGCTTTACTTGGAAAAGGCATTTCTAGGAATGTCTGCTTGGCATGGCCTCCTGCCTAATTGTGTTTATGAGTCAAGTTTTGTGGTGGGGCTTTAAGCCATCCCTTCACTAGCATCATTACACTCCCGGGCTGGGCTGTGAGCTACCCTCTCACAGATGCCTGCCGTGGGATTCCTCAGCCCTTGCCCCAACGCAGTGGTGGACAGGTGCCATTTGTGGGTTTGTCCTAGACTTAAGGTTGATGCAGTTAGAACTAAAAGAGGAAAGGGCTGGCAGGGAGCAGAGTTGGGGCACCTCCTCCTGACTTCCTTGGCCCCTAGGCTTTTTCACGTACTCTCTCTGGGCTCTGGTAGGTCTGCATGTTACTCTGCTGACTGTACTCCACCCCACACTGTTTATTCTGAGAAGAGGCAAAACTGACTTTTGAACCCAGATACACCCCACAATATTTAAGACCCAGGTTTCATCATGCATGTGGTTTGAGACATGCAGTATAAAAGCCAAGTATAAGCAGTTGTTTGCACTCTCAGTTTTCAGTAAAGGGAATCATTTGTTGTCATTTTGCAAGTTCTTGGTGAGTTCCACAGCACTGCCCATGTTCCCCTAAAACATTAAGTCCTACCCACTTAGAGTGGCACTGTTAACTTTCATGGCACTTGGGCTATGCAGTGTGTTCTGGGGCAGTCTGTGGCTTCTTCACTAAACTGGCAATTGTCATTCATTTCTAGATTTATTTTTCCTTTTCTGGTTACTGTATTCTTCTCTGCCTCTCTTGTCTCAGATGCAGCTCTGCTTGACTATAAAGAGACGCATAAACAGGCTGGGCTGTAGGCATGGAGAGGACTCTCAGAACACTTGGATACCCCAGTATGGCCGACCTAGTGGACAAACATGCATGCCCTCTAGCCATGCCCCTCAGCTGCCAGGCTGCAATCAGTGGTGAGCCTTGGGTTCTGGGAAGCCTGTCCTGGTCCTGGGATCTATAGTCAGACCCATCCCACCCTCTGGCATGTCTGCCATATGCAGTGACCTACAGAAGAGGACATGCTGCACTGTGTAAACCATGAAGCAGATGGCAGAAGGGCAGCCTATACCCACTCTGAGGCCAGATGAGTTGGCTCAAGGTTGTTAAACTGTTGAATTGGCTGCTGATACCAGGTAGATTGTATTTGACCATAAGTAGCAGAGTATCCGATTGATAATGCTTTAAGTTATAAAAATATTTAGTTCAAGCCTTGACCAAGAAACTTGGCGATGGTTGCTCCCAGGCTTGGGCATCAGTCCCCTGAGGTCTCTCTTTGTATCCTTGCTGCCTCTCCACCCCAGGAGCTTATCACCAGTGGTTACAGAGCAGCTGATGTAGCTGTAAGCATGACACTCACTTCCAGTTTCCTAACAGAAGTCTGAGGCAGAGATAGATAGCTTCCCTTTCATCAGGAAGGGAAAACTTTTCCAGAAGTCCCCACCCCACAACCTTTTCTTTAGTTCTCCATGGCTGGAATCAGAGGTAGGATGGACTATTCTGACAAACTACTGCCCCAAACAAAATCAGTGTGACTCAAGATGTCTGCTACAGTTTTAATACTTCAAAATCAGAAAATTTCACTGCAGATTGTTTTTGTTTGAGAGATGGGAAGCTCTAACAGCACCAAGCCTTCACTCGCCTACAGTGTCTTGCTCTTGGGCCAGGCTTCTGCCAGTCACATTACAGTGACCGCATCTCTTCATCCTTCTGTGTACTCAGCTTCACTGCCTGGTTTCCATGAGCTTCTGCTTTACCATCCTGTCTGAGGTCTGTTTCAGTACTGACACTTCAAATTTCAGGAATTACAGCAGGAATCTTTTCTTGCCTGCTTTATACCAAGCCAGTGTTTGTGAGTAGAGTTGCAATGTCTTGAGTCATTTTATAAGTTTATGCCTGGGAACATTTGTGCCTGGGAAGGTTAGCAAAGGTATGTCTTTCAATATTCTGTTAGTTAGAAATTTTAGGTAAGAATCTGGAGTCCTTGGGTTAGACTCCTCTAAGACTTTCCATGTTTAGTGACATCATGCCTCATGGTAGGTTGTGGAATATGTATATGTATGCATGCGCATTGACAATTTCCTGTGTTGCCTCTTTGTCTTAATCTAGCTGGGCACCTACCCTTAGGTTGCTAAGTTTCTTCTGCATTCGATACCTGGCTGAGTTTGTTATGCCACACCTGAATTGCCCAATCTATTGCGTTCATTTGTCCTGTCATCCTTCATGAAACAATAGACCTAGCTTGTATGGTTAGAAACTACACCTCATTCTTCTCTGAATCTTCTGCAGCAGAGTTCCTGGTAAATAGTCAGCACTCAGTAGGTGTTTAAAAGAAGATGAATTTATTCCATGGGCAATTTTAGGTGTTTTACTGCTTTATAAGTCAACCAAAGGTAGAAGACCTCAAAAAGCATGTATTCTATAGGTCCCCTTGGAGTATTTATAGTTAACCTACCAGGCAGTCCAGAATGTGCTCTAAATGGTTGGTGCTGGCACACATATGCAGGAGAAAGGGTATTAAAAATAGGGTCAGAAGAAATAAGGATCATGGTTTCATTACTATATAGGACTTTACAGTTTGCAAATCATATTGGCATATATTACCTCATTCTACCCTGTAAGACATTATTTCCACTTTATAAGTGAGATTAAGGGAAACTAAGTGACTCTCCCAGGGTCACACAGCCAGTAAGTCACTGAGCACGGATTGAAGCTGCACTTACCATTTCCCCACAGCTCTCTGGTGACATGCTGACAGGACCTACCAAAGTCAAGGGAGACCAATATGGGAGAATATTATTAGGTTTTTTTAAATCATCAGAAGTAAACTTCCTTTTTTAAAAAAGTTTATTTTTTATTTTTGAGACAGAGACAGAGCATGAGGGGGGGAGGGGCAGAGAGAGAGGGAGACACAGGGTCCAAAGCAGGCTCCAGGCTCTGAGCTGTCAGCACAGAGCCCAACGTGGGCCTTGAACTCACAAACCGTAATATCATGACCTGAGCTGAAGTCAGATGCTCAACTGACTGAGCCACTCAGGTACCCCAGAAACAAACTACCTTTTAAAATGGGGGTGCCTGCATGATATGGTCACCTTCTTCACCTGAACGTCTGTGAATGTGCACAACTGGTGTGCAAATCACCAGTGTGGTGTCACTGGTATGGTCCTGAGCATTCAGGGGCCCCAAATGACCACTGGGCTAGGCAGAAACCACTCCCCCACCCCAACACACACATACCAGTCAGCAGCAACTGTGTGTTTCAGGGATTCCTTGCAGAGAAATTCTGAAATTCCCAGAAGAAGGGCAACCCTTCCCAGGCCTCAGCATTGTGTATGACAGATTCTAAAGCTGAGGGCAGCTCCAGACCCAGACAGTGTGACCATGGTTTGAATCTGTGGGACTCTGAGACCTTTTCAAGAAACCCCAGGCGGATTTTTTTCTTTTTATCATATGTTGAGTAAAGTAGAGAGATGTCACTTCTCTCTTTTTTTCTCCCCCTACAGGACAAGACATTTCAAAGAAAGTATTAAATTCATTCATGAGTGCCGACTCAGGGGTGAGGGCTGTCTTGTACATTGGTATGTATGCCTCTACCTAATAATAGCTTAGCATTTCTGCTCAGCCTGATTTCTGTCAAGTGTTTTTCTGTGTGTGATTAATTATTTCAGTTCCTAATAGTTCTGTCTACCCTCTGAATCTTGCACATATACCCTATCTGACCCCTGCCATTTGTTAGTCATCATTTGTTTTTGATGAAAGAGAACCCAATGATTTTTTTTTTCATTTTCACTTAGGATTTTCATTTTCACAGTAGGATTTCTCGAGGGACTGTGAAGGTTCCTGGACAACAGAAACTCTTTTCTAGCCTATGTCTATCATTCCCTCAAAACAACCTACTGTGGAGGGTACAGATTTTGTTAGCTCATCCCTGAAACTTCAGTGACCTTCCAAAACACCATTTCTTTCTGGAGAGTTTTGATCAAATATGTGGGTGTTTAGCATTGTATTAGTGTAACACCAAAATAACCATTTCTTCTACATTTATAGGTTTGGGCTTTTATGTATGTTTAGCTTAGTACTTCGCTTTGAAAAGATCTGAATAGATTCTTAGAAATAAATAGTTTAAATATAGCTCTCTACCACATTCAGCTATACTTTGTGTGGATATGTGTATACACACATGAGTACATACAGACTGGAAAGAAAGCTGTTATAACGCATATAACCCAAGGACAATGCACATAAAGTTCTTAGCACTGGGCATGGCACATGGTAAGCTCTCAGTGAATGTTGGCTCTCATACTTTATTTTTTTATTTTTAATTTAAATATAGTTGACATTAGTTTCAGTTGTACAATGTAGTGATTTGACAATTATATACATTATGAAATGCTCGTTACCACTAGTATTCATACTAATCACATAACTAATATGTCAAAGGAACCAGTAGCCAACATCCTGGAGCTGAAACTCTGCTGTTCATTAAAGTGCAGGCTGAGCATTTCCCTCTCTATATTGAATGAGGCTCCATATTGAATACTCAGCCACACAAAAAAAGATAAGACCTTGCTATTTACAGAAACATGGATAGATCTAGAGAGTATTATGCTAAGTGAAATACATCAGAAGAAGCAGATACCATATGATTCCACTTATATGTGGAATCTAAAAAACAAAACACATGAATAAACAAACAAACAAAAGGCAGGACCAGATCTATAAATACAGAGAACAAACTGATGGTTGCTAGAGGAGAGAAGGTAGGAGGATGGGCAAAATGGATGAAAGGGAGTAGGAGATACAGGCTTCCAGTTATGGAATGAATAAGTCATGGGTATAAAAGGTATGGCAGAGGGAATACAGTCAATGGTATTAGCATTGAATGGTGACAAATGAGAGCTGCACTTGTGGTGAGCATGGCATAATGTAAAACTTGTAGAATTACTATGTTGTACATCTGGAATTAATGTTGTGTGTCAACTATACACAGTTTTTTTCAAAAGAGACAATATTATGTTGTAAAATATATATATTTTTAAAAAGCTTAACAATCTTTTGAGTTTCCCCAAAGAAATTACTGTTGCAGTGAAAGCTCTTTGGAAATGTAAAGTGAGATGTCTCCTGGGCTGTGTTGCTGCTGAGGCTGGTGATAAACCTGTCTTTACCAAGGAGATCCATTGCATGATATCCAGAAGAGCTATCCATGAAAACTAATCTGTTCTGAGGACCTGTAACCCATAATAGGAGAGCAGGGACAGTAGATCATTTGACTGCTTTAGAAAAAAATAGTGTTCTGCAGTTTTATGCAGTTTTTGAAATAGTGTGATTTACTTTTTTTATTTTTAAAAAGAGTAGGACATAGAACACATTGTGGATTTTGTAATGCTAATCTACATTTGCTTAAAAGCACTTTGGGGAGTGCAATTGGGGCTATATAAGGGGAGTTCTGAAATCTTGTGCCTGTGCTTCTATGGCTCCTGGTGAATTAGAATCTCTAGGTTTGTAGCCCAAGAGGATGTATTTTTTAAAAGCTCTCAGTATTTCTGAAACAAAACCCTAAGAAAGAGCCACTACTTGAGAGTGGTTGTTTATTATTATTATTATTATTATTATTATTATTATTATTTCATCATCGTCATCATCATCATCATGATTTGAATACGTGTAGGCCTCATATTCTAGGAATTTGTATTTCATACGGTTGTATAAATCTGAAGATAGGCTTTTCTAAAACTGAGAAATTTTCTAAACTTCCCCATATTAAACCGTTGCTAGAACACTCTAAATCTGATGCAGCACAGCCTTCTGTGACCACCTTAATTTGCATATGCATTTAAAATTGGTCGCTTACTCAGCCTGCCTGATATAATTAACCATTCTTGACCAGTATATCCCAGAGCACATGGAATGTGCCCTCTCTTGTACTCTGCTTAGTTATGTCAAGAAGAACAAATGTTTCCTAAGAGCTTCTGTATTTAATGGGGTTTTCAGTTATAGATTTAGTTTTCATTTATCTAAGAAAACCAGACTTAAAAAAAAATGAAGTCTTCTAAACTACTGCAGTTTATAAATAGATATATTGCATAGATCCAAGACCCTTTCAGTTCCTTTGATATGCTTTAGTTAGTTATTTTTTCTGTCCTGGGGAATGGGGACTATCTGAAGAGGGGCTAAGGAACATAGAGAATCATAAAACTGAAGTGTCCAAAGCCATAGCGGAGCAGGAAATCTATAAAAAAATGACGTTAACACAGATACTGAATCCCTGAGATTCTAGTATATAATAAAGTAGAAGCTTATATGTTTCTGAATAATTTCATACTGGCTTGCTGTCCACTCATAATCCAAGGCAGAAAGACTTTCTAAAATGAGATCACAGAATCTCTTGCTCTCAGTGAATCATAAGATAGACTTGTGGACTGAAACCCTTTGCCCATGTGGGTTCTGTTGGCCCTGCAGCCTGGCTGGTGTCTCCAGGAGCGTGACTCTGGTGATTGCATACATCATGACCGTCACCGACTTTGGCTGGGAGGATGCCCTGCACACTGTGCGTGCAGGGAGGTCCTGTGCCAACCCCAACCTGGGCTTCCAGAGACAGCTCCAGGAGTTTGAGAAGCATGAAGTCCACCAGGTAACCATGATCAGTAGACTTTGGTGATGTAAACAGCAGCCCCTGGGAAGATGCCACAGTCTTTCTGTACATGCCTAGCATCATGGAGGTTGGAGTTAGAGAGGTCCACAGATGACATCTTGTCCAAGAGTGCCCCACCTGCATTCTCATTAAAGTTGTCAGCTCAGAACATTATCTTTTACCACCTGAAGACCCCATATTAGCTTCTGTGTATCTCCCTTTGGGTCAAGTAACATTTTCTTGGTTTGGCTTGCTCTTATGTCCTCAGGCCAAAACCTGGAAGAAGCAGTTATTTCTCGTGCTTGACACTGGCTGGCCAACCACAGACCTATGATTGCCCAATGCCCATTTATTCCTTCTTTATATGTGGCAAAATCTGTACCATTAAGTAATAGGTAAAATCCATGTGAATGCAGGGGTGTGTGTGTGTGTGTGACATTTTGGTTTTTTCAACTTCTCCAGTACCGACAGTGGCTGAAGGAAGAATATGGAGAGAGCCCTTTGCGGGATGCAGAAGAAGCCAAAAACATTCTGGGTAAATATAAAGAGCAAGGGCATGTGGAGTCCCAGCCTGGTACGAGGCGGTGGAGCAGCTTTCAGACCCTGCCTCCTCTGGCCTACAGCAACTATACAACGGAGACCTAATAACAGAGTGATCTGGTGCCTGCCTTTCCATCCCTTTTCTTCAGTGCATTTCTGCCAGGTGCCCTGGAGTGCTGACTGCCCCATGGAGGACAGGAGAGGGAGGGTGGCGAAGTGGATCCAGTCTCCTTCTCCATGAATCCTCCAGCCTTGCCCCATGCCCCTTCACTCTCCCAACTCCTGCCCTACCTGAGCTTGGGGAGTCTGCTTGGCTGCCCCATAACAACTCATGTGTGCACCTGTGTGCAGGCAAGTGTGCATGTGTGCCCATGCGTATGAATGTTCATATTGCAGCAACAAAATCCACGCTGCCAGCCTTGGTATCACCACTGTTCCTTTTTCCAAGACTCCACATGGAAGTCATCTGAAGTTAACATTTTAAAAGCTTCTCAGCCAGAAGCAGTCTGTGGCTGTGAGCAGACAATCCAGGTTGGTCATGGCGAGGGCAGCAGGAGGCCAGATTCCCTCCTGAGTGTTCCAGGGGCCCTGGAAGGCAGAGAAGGGGTGCTCTGAGCATTGCCTCAATCTTAATGAAAGTGCCCAAGGATGTGGCTCCTACCACCTCAAGTCAAGACCTCCTTCTCAGCCCATCATATCCCTGAGTTCTACTTGGTGTTTGTTCTTGGTGGCACTGACGATATTTCAGTCAGCACAACCACTTCAGCCCAGCCTGTATGTCCAGAGGGTCTTTTCTTTCTATTCCTGCCCAGCTTCACTTGGCTCTCAACCTCTTGTTCTCTTGCTGTTACAGCTCTGCAAGGGCCTCTTTACAACATTTGCATGCATCTCCAGGAATTGGAAAGAGCATTTATTAGGCATTGTAGCAAGTTTGCATTTAAAAATACATTTTAAAATGCCTGAGTACTTATTAAGCACTTTTATGTATGCTGTGGATTTGATATTTGATCTCAGCTACCTCATTAAATGTTTTTTGAGAAGGTGTTTTCATTATTGTAATCAACTCATATTTGAAAATGTTTGGTCATGATTGCTTTTAAAGCCAAAGTGCAAAAGCATCAGTATCATTGGGCTATTTAAAATTTTTGACTGGAGTTCCAATAATGCTTTCCGGTGGGTAAAATTTCATGTTCAGGCCAAGACCAACAGGCCTGGAGAACGTCTGCAGTTTGTAGTGTGGGCCAGCAGGAATCCTGGAATGCTGTGAGCAATCTCGTGGTCCAGGCTTTTATACCACCTCAAATTGTTTAAGCACACAAAGCCACAAGAATGAAAAAGTATACTTGGCCTCTCCCAAAAAAGATGTTGCAACCCAGTTTCTCCAAATTCTACAACAACAGAGCCCCTGAATAAGAAGAACAGTTTTCCTGTGCATATAGAAGGTATGTCACAGGTGAGCTCTTTGGAGACCAGAGAAAAAACTCTACACATCCACATAGGCCCCAGATATATACTGGGAAAGGGAAGCGTGGTCATGGAGTTTTCCATCTAGAGCTGAAACAATTGGTCTATAAGGTACATTTTTTTTCTTAAACCAAAAAGAAATGTAAATATGTTCACAGAAATAGTATTTAGGATATCAGCTGGAATCCTTAAATATGTGTGTACATTTATGAACATCTAAATATATTCCTGTAGGTCTTAAAATGTTGCTTTAATATTTGTTGCCAGTAATATTCTTTCTCCACAGCCACTCCAAGAATTCTGAAGTACTGGGCCTTTCTCAGAAGACTGTAATGTACCTGAAGTTTCTGAAATATTGCAAAGCCACAGAGATTAAGGCTGGTGCTGCCAAAAAGAAAAGCAACCTAGAGTTTATTTTTAAGTATCCAGAGTGATTTATAAACTTGTTTTTCATTTTAAATTGACTATGTATGTGATGGTGTTGTTATATGTTGAGAACTAAGGATACTCTTTAGCAAGAGAAAATATTTTTACCTTAATTCCACTGCTGCATCAATTTCTTTAACCTTAACTTTGATGTTTAAGCAATCTTAAGAACCTTGCTGCACTGCTTTGGTTACTGTTTAGTAATCATGATTGCTTCTCATGAGAATTGTGCTATGTAAACTCTGCCCATGTGTTCTTCAATTCCCCAGCTTGGGAAATATCTCTTAGTGTGTGTTTCACCCATGGTTTGCATTCTCCATGGTGGAAATTTACCAAAAGCTACACATTTTTGTTAACAAAGGGCAGCCTAGCATTTAATGTCATGGGGAATACATTCTTCCTGAGGTGAGGGGTGGACGCTGTATGTGTTCCTGCCTTTGAGGGTAATGACACAGGACTGGAGCCTAATCTCATAGCAGTAATGCTGGTTTAATTGCAGAGGCAATGGTTTTCCTCTGGAAGGTAGTACAGAGGACACAGGAAAAGTGAATTAATTTCACCATGAGAGAAAAATTGATCCTCAGTGTGAACAGAAAGAAATTCAGAAATTGGACTTACAGTTTGCTTGCACACATGTGAGAACTGATTATTAGGCACCCCTGGAATTATTATAGTTACCTCAGGGGTGTGCAGCCCAGGTACTCCATGATCATTTGCTGCACATTGTTGAATGCAGTTTATTCTAATTCCATATTCAACTTTTTAATTTGAAAAAACAGACTGGCCTAACAATCAATTTAAGTCAATTTCCTAAATTTTCCATGTCTAAATCCAGGGGAGAAAGAAGGAAATTTGACTTTTCAGTCTAAGGATAGGGTTGGCTTGAACTAAGGGCAGGTGAACACAGGAGCTAATATACATGGGCCCTTTAACTGTAGGTGGCAGGCTTGACCTGTGTTCTGAGTTTCTGCTTCAACCATGGGCTCAGGGAAGGGGCTGGGAGCCACAGCCCCTTGTTGGGATGAAGAGGATCCTTTGTACTGGCAACAGCCCCTGATGGGTGTGAAATGATACACACTGATCAGTTTGGGTCATTAAAATGCTTATTCTGACTCAGCAGGCCTGCCTGGATGTAGCACAGGTAATCTAGTTGTAAGAACCTCTGAGTACTCCCATGTGTCAGACCTAAAAACCCTGGGATGTCTCCACTTCCCACTTGTGAAGATGTGCCAGAGCCTTGTCTCTGTGGAAAACTCAAGACAAATGGCCAAGACTGAGCACAGAGCCTCAGGAAGACTTCTGTTTTGTGTGTAGGACATGAGGCAGCAGAATTAGGAAAACACGTTTTCTGGTGATGGCCCCAGTCCAGTAGGGTCACCCACCCCTTGCAGCCTGACATCCTTTCCTGTTCACCTCTTCTTGCTCTAAGACCAGATCTGGCACCAACAATAATCATCTAATAATTGTCTGGTGTCCTGTGGGTTACAAACTATCACTGTAAAGCTGTATAAACCCACAGAGAGGGTATTATTCATTTGAGTCTCAAAGAAGCTAAGAAATACACTGAAAACTGAAAATGTTAGTGCTGCTTTACCTGAATCTGGATATTTTAATCCCAAATCAGTGGGTAAAGTGAGAGGGAGGAGCTGAGCCACTTCTGGGCTTCGCACCTTGAAGTTTGTGAGGCTCTAATGAAGGCTAAGGAAGAAAGAGCACCCCTGCAGCAAAGCTGTATGGCTGCTGAAGCCAGAACCTCTATTAGTTTGCTTCTCCCCTTTTCTCCTTGGAGAGTTTGTTTTGTGCCCCACCAATGGTGTTGGTAGTTAGGAAAATTGACAATTACAGAGTAAGTCCTAAGGACTAGTATAAGTGATATGTGTGGGGAAGGGGAGGAGAAACACTGTTCCAGTTTTGGGGTGAGTAAGGCAGTATTCAGGGAAAGCATCTTGGAAAAAGTGATACCTAATTTGAGACTTGAAGCTTAAGTGCTAGAATTAGCTGGGCATAGTGGAGGAAGGGGAGTCCAGGCCCAGGCCCAGCATGCATGTTAAGTTGGTGGCATGAGGAAACACAGTGTACTGGGTGACCCCAAGTCATTCTGTGTGACTAAAGCAAGAACCAAAGGGTGGGCATTGATGGTAAGTAGTATAGACAGAGCTGTACACACAAGCAAGGACTCAGTTAGCCAGGTTGATACCATTGCTTAGTGCCTGCTGTATAATGACTGGTTTACTTCTTATACCAGCCCTTGGAGCTGATCAAGCCCAGTGGTCAGGTGCCCTGCCAGTTTCCCACAGGCTGATTCATGAGCTTGGAGCCTCATAAGCAGCATGAGTGCCATTATGCAGATGTAATGGGTCGGGGTGGGGGCTTGCTGAATGTGCTGCAGCAAGCGGGTACCATGGTTGGTGTATAGGTGGAGAATTAAGGGGGGGGTGGCAGTCAGGGGGCAGCTGTTATGGTCATCCCAGTGATTGAAGCTGGTGCCCTGAACAGGATCATGGTGGTAAAGATGAAAAGGGGCAAAGGAGGCAAATAGATTTGGGATTGAGGGATGTTGGGGAGGGAGAAGCAAATGCACTTAGTATTGGAATGAACATGGGGGACTATGGGTTTTGTGGCCTTGCCACTCTGGAATCTTGCTTGCAACACAGTGGTTCTTTGTACCAGTATCCTCCTTCCCCATGATGGTGGTTTGTGGGCTCTGAAATGTCAAGGCTAGATTTAAGGGGGCTGCCAGACCTAGGGCCGCCAAAGGCAGTCATCTCACCTTTGCAGATTAGGGCCTCAAGTTTATCTGTGTACCTAGCACAGACTCCCCAGAAAAGACTCATGACAATTAATGTGGAATTCAAATATCCAGTTTCATAATTTATCATGAAAGATAAAGTAGCTTTATGAAAACCAATTTTATTCACTAGACTGTCTTTCATTATCAAGATTTGTGGTAGAAGCCAAATTAGTCATTAGGCATTGTCCTGTGAGATGGACATGGAGCTAAGAGCCTTGGTGGGGTATGGGGAGTAATCCTGATCTGGTATCCCCCATGATTGGAGTGCTATTCCCATAATATACTTGAGTGGTGTTTCTGCCAGGCTCCCACTTTGCTCCCTGAAGTCACTTTTCCAGGGTCTAGCAGACCACCCTGTTTATATACTCTTTCTGCCCAAGGTGATCTTTGGCTTAAATCATGTTTTTTAGAGCACCTTCATTAACCTTGGGTACCCTCATGTGTCTTCAAAAGCATTTATGCTTTTCCATGAAGATGAGTTCCCACTAGTGGCTTTTTTGTTTATCAGGTGCTTGTTCTTTCTAGTTTCTGTCTCAGCAGGGAACCCCGTTTCCAACTTCTGGGACTGTTTCATGTTACGCATAGAGACAGCCTATAAATTCTGGTGATTTGTGTGCATGCATGTGTGTATGGACATACACTTGTGTTTTATTGGTTTTTAGTTTTATTTTAGAGAAATGCTTAGCTTTCAGGAGAGTCATGTGTACAACATCAAAGGTACCTTGAACTCAGGCATCCTAGATGGCAGGTACCTGGAATACCCAGGGAAATGTCAGCACTCATGTTGCACAACCAGAGCTGGTCACGAAGGGCTGCTCTGCACACCAGTATCTAGTCATAAAAATAGGGAACACACTAAAATTCAAAACCCTGTGATCCCACACGAGATGACTCCTCCCATCCTGGCCCTAAGTTATTAATAATTTTATTAAGAATGTGCTTTCAACACGCTTATATTTATATATGTACTTAACAAGAAATCACCAAGACTTCAGAGGGAAGTTCCTCTTCCCTTTCCTTTTTATTGCCCAGAGAAAGGGAGAAACTGAGAAGTTAAAAAAAAAAAAAAAAGGCTGCCTTTGATTTGTCACTGGAGGCTTGAGCATATCAGTCATTCCCTTAGGATTTAGTAGGGTCTCTTTAAGCCTTGGGCTCATCAAGACTGTCATGGACTTGGATTCATATAATACAATGGCCACATTTTATCATGCAGAGAAATCTTGACACTTTGCTCTTGTTTTCCTACCCCTGCTGTAGATCTTGAGACTTGTCACTGCAATAACAGGACATAATTAGTTCAGCCAGTACCAAAATTAGTAATCAAAATTAGTATCTATTTTGCAGTTTAGACTTAACCACCTAATAAGCATCTGACTAAAGGTTGCAAGTGCTGTGTCTGTGTCTCCTTCCATCTGGGGAAAGAATTGCCAGTACATTTTTGAACATCTGCAAGTTTGGGTTTATTTTGGCTCTGGATATCTATGCAAACTGTTGATCAAGAGTTAGTAATTTGCAGTTAATTTTCCCGAAGCTTCTAGTTCAGTTATTAGAGTCTGGTGTCAAAAGAGTTATTTTAGCAGGTGACTGAAATTACTAGGCAGTTCAACATTCTGAGTGTGGTGTTGACTGTTTATTTAGAAGTAGTGTTGAGAGAAGATGTTTTCGATAGGATTGTACCTGATCACAGCCTTTACACAAAGACCTACTTAAGAAAACTAGGTGAGAGGGGAAAAAATAAAACTGATTTTTACAGGGTAACAATCCCTTCTAGGAATAATGTCCCTTGCAACAATTTTGGGAAACAGCACTGATCATGCTATTTGCCCATTTGTCCACCTTGACTCAAGGAGGCTCCATTATGGGGGGCCTTTCCACTTAGCTACTCAGTCCTCCAGGGTACACATCAGTAACAAGTGAATATATGAATGGACAGTTGCCACTGGCATGGTGTTGGCCCCTCTCTCCCCTCATAGTCCATTTATCAAGTGTTTTGCCCTCGGTCTCTTGTCCCCTTCCCAGAAGTGGCCAAACCAGCACAAACAGGAACCATACTTTCTGGTGAGCAGGTTTGCCTTTTGTTGGTTGGCTATGGGATTCCCCAAGACACGGATATGGAGCCTTTTGGGAAAATAAAAATCAAAAGGCCTCCACATTGTGCACTAAAGAAATGTCACCTTCTGCTTTGCAAAGGGTGTGCCCTTCAAGGCAAGAGACCTAAGTGGCACTGAGCTTCCTCAGAATGGGAGTCCCTAGAGAAACTTGTCATGTGCCAGGGGTCAGATGTTTGAATGCTCCTTGGTTTGTGTTAAGCCACATCGATGTGGTGACAGACAGCCAAGAAGGTGGGAGAGGAGGGGCACCTGGTGGCCCAGTTGGTTAAGCATCCGACTTCAGCTCAGGTCATGATCTCACCATTGTGGGTTCGAGCCCCACATCACGCTCTGTGCTGACAGCTCAGAACCTGGAGCCTTCTTCGATTCTGGGTCTCTCACCCTCTCTGCCCCTCTCCCACTCATGTTCGCACGCATGCTCTCTCTGTCTCTCAAAAATAAACATTAAAAAACTAAAAAAAAAAAAAAAGTGGGAAAGGAGAGGACCATTTCTTGACTGTTTGCAGAAGTCTTCATGGATCTCCCAATATCAGGTGCATCCCAGAGGTATATTGCAGGTATGGGCTAAAACCCACATTTCATGTTCTGATATTCACTGTTCCGCAGCACACAGCCCTGTTCTCTGCTTTTCCAGAGTTCCTTCCTATCATCTTCCACCTTCTAGGAGCAGGAAGGCACAGGTCCTCATGAAACAGGTTCAGGGATAGAGGTGGTACTTAGTAGATGAGAGGCCAGGGTCCTGGACTGGTGACCAGGCAGCCAGGATAGTCACATGTCAGGCAGGCCTGACTAAGGTCCAGTTTCATCCTGGTTCTCTGGAATACCTTGGGGAAGTCCCAGAGGAGGCAACCCACTCATGTGGGGAACTTCTAAGACTGGAGTGAAGGAAGCTCCCTAAGAGGGATGAGCAGCAGTAGTACAGGGTACCCTGTGTCATGGCACAGTGATGTGGCCAGAGGCAGCCTCACAGTCTTCCTGGGTGGCATTTTATGGGTCTAGAGCGACCCTTCTAATCCTGAAGACCTCCCATCTAGAAAACAAGACGATCTCCTGATAGTCAACAGTTATTGAGTACTTAATGTGGGAGAGAAGCTGGCATTGAGATTTTTTCTTGAAATCACTTCTGGCAATCCTATGGAATAGATTTTACTATTATCACCATTTTTAAGATGAAGAAACCAAGTTCTAAGAACTTGAGCATTGCCCAGTCTCAGGGCCAGAAAGTGGCCAGGTGAGAATTAGAATCCAAGCAATCTGACTGAGGTGTGCATAAATGTCACCAATCCTTTCGAAATGCCACTACCTCTGAGGGGCTAAGCTAATGAAATACTAACGGTCATGTGCTTTTGTGTTCAAGTTTTTTTTCTGAAGGTGGGTTTACATTAGATTATAGGAATAGTGGGGAGATTAAGGTGGAAGATAGGTAGATACATGTAAGCAAGCAAGCACAAAAAAGTGTTTCTTTTTTTCTTCCCATCAAAGCCTGCCCATTGTGCCTACACTATGGCTACCGCACATACTTCTGACTGGGCATTTCTGACTTAGCCTAGAGTAGCAGACAGAGTACTGAGATGTCCTGGGGCCCCAGGAAGTGCTTTGCAAGTATACAGAATGGCCCATGTGTGTATGGGAACGGGGATGGGGCTAGGGCTTGGTACTTTAAGCAGATGGTATGTTGTCCTTGATGTACCATTATTACATAAATAGAGGAACTTCTGTGAGGTTTTTGCAAGAAGCTCAGGGATTTTCTGTCATTCAAGTCAAATAACTCAAATGAAGACACTCATTGAGGACAGAGACACGGGAAGCAACAGTGGATGTCAATGCAACCAGAGACAGGACCTCCTTCCAACCCCTGGGGCTGAGGGCCAGGGCTGAGAGATGGAGTTACTAGAGCCAAGTAAGAAGTGGGCCATGCAGGCCTACCCAGCAGGACCTGGGCAAGGCAGGTCTTTAAGAAGTATGGGAGGTTGGGAAGAAGCAGAGTAGAAATTTCCCATCTGATGTCCTCCTGTCCTATCTCCCTGAACCTAATGGGAATCTGGCCAGCAGGGGATTCTGTATGCTGTGGTCTTGGGGGACAGAACAGGATGATTGCCATACAACAGGCAGACCTGGCACTCAGCCTTGGGTAGGGCGGAGACTCAGTGATAGGATGGAGGAAGTGCCACAAGCTTCCAAGAAGTATCTGAATGTCAGCAAGCTGATACGAAAAGTGGGTCAGAGTGGGGAGCCTGGTTCTCCTACACACTTTGTCCTGAAGTGTGCTATCTGGAGCTTGGCCTGTGACTCACTGTTTTCATCTTTAGAGAGCATTTAGAAGCGTCCGTGCCCGCCAATGTGCACTCACTGATCTGTGCTTTCATACGGCCTAGCTGGAGAAATGGCACCCCCTGAGGGAAGACCACCAGGGGCATCTGAGCATCTGCTACAAACTGTGCCCTTGTGAAAGGCCCCTCCTCTGGACCACAGCCCATGAAGAGCAGGGGAGGATAGTCTGCAGTGCCTCAGTCATGCTACAGTGCCTATAGCTCACCAGGAGAACCACTTCATGAGATGTTTGTAGAGCTAGCACTGTGCAAACTGCCATGAGGGAAAGGAAAAATTAGGCAGGGAAGTCTTGTCTTCAGATTTGAGTTGGGGATAGAAGAGAGTCACTCCTGAATGTTCTGTGAACAACTTCTGAACATAGAAGCATGAATGCAGGCCAAGTGGACCACGCATGCTTCAAGGAAAGTGTCCTGCTGGGAAAACTTGGAAGAAGAATCAAGAGCATCCGGGGAACAGGGTGACATGCAAGTAAAGGCATAGGAAAGAGTGAACACGGTGTACGTGAAAGTCCAAGACCTTAGAGAAGGTGCTTGTGAGGGAGGTGAGGGTTGGAAAGTAGAATGGTTAATCCTGTTCTGTCTTGTAAACTGTGAGCAGCCATAGGAGGGCCTTGGATTGATTTGGGCCCATCAGGATGGGCTAGAGGCAGGAAGGTCAAGCAGTTAGGAGAGGGACAGGCTCATAGTCTGGACTGGATGCCCCATGGTACCTCTCCAACAACAAATCTACCAAGTGAAGCAACATATATAATCATCACTTTGAAGTAGTTATAGGCAGTGCTGGTTTGCTTTCTTCAGAAGCAGAAACAGAGTTAGGGGTACAAAAGATTATTGGCAGAGAGCACCTGTGACAGGAGGGCAATGGGGCTGTCAGACTGGAAGACAGTCCCATCTCCTCTCCACCAGAGGAGCCTAGGAGCAGGCATGGCTGGTTGTCTCAGAAGAATGGCCTGAGCTACCAGACAAGGCAGCCCTGAGACTCCAGAGCTCTCACAGTAGGACAGCCTGATGCTCTCCAGGGACACCTGGTGCTAAAGTGCAGCCTTGCCCAGATTTGTCTCCACAGTGTCTCACACTGCAGGGCTCCCCAAAATTCACCCAAACTCCAGTGCTAGAGTGTCCAATGTGGCTTGGTCATTTGGGTACCTCTGGCAACTGGAAGCCCTCCCCCCTCTTCTCCTCTCCTTCCCTCTTCTCTGCTTCTCCTCTTGTCCTCCTTCCCCTCTCTCTCCTTCCTCCCCCTCCCCCTCTTCACCTTTCCCCCAGTTCTCAGTTTAAAGCTGGGTGTAGAGAAGCTTGAAAGCAACACCAGGGGTTAGGGGATTCCAACTGTCCTCCCACAATAATTGCAGCCTCAGCTGCCAGCAGGGATGCATCAGGACCCCTCCACTCCTGAGGCAGGAGATATAGAGACACGTTGGTTATATAGCATTTATTAAAAACAAATTTTAGCAACAAATAAGTAAAAGATAATTGTTTTTTCTTACCTGCCAGAGGCACAATCCTAAACTATTCCAGTAATAAGAATATATCTCCCACAAAAATTACTTTGTTGATCTAAGTCTAAACAATGGCCATCTGCTTCTGATATAGAGTTTTAATAATTTATACATAAGCTTAAAATGTACATATTTTTATTATATCCTTTAATTAATGTGTTCTATATGAAAGTGAGTGTGGAGAACTCCCAGTTAATGGGCATGACTGGGACATAGGAAATCAGCTGGTTGGTTGTGTTGTTTTGTTTTTCTCTTCTTTTCCAGTAAATTCAGAATGATTTGGAATCCAAGCTCCATGGGAGAAGTTTGGTCTCCAGTCTCAGTGATACTACATTTCTGCACTTGCAGAGTAGATTTGAAATAACCAAGGATTTTATACTCAGTTTCTTTAATCTGGCATTTTGAGTGACCACTTGAATGTTTACTTGTCTAAATATTTTTGGCTGCAGAAATATTAGAAAACTACAAGAAGTGGTCCCAAAGAAATATAAACAGGCTATTTATGGAATTTGATGTGAAATGAGATTTTTATGCATCTCACCCAATCTTACCTTTTTATTTAACACTTTTCCTAACTACTTGTGTATCTGTTGCTCAACATGAAATAAATTTTTCAAAATAAAGCAAGTGTTCTATGACCAATGATGAGTGAAGATCAATTGACAAATCTCATATAAAGAGAAGTTCAGTTTTAACAAA
This sequence comes from Cryptoprocta ferox, assembly GCA_028646485.1. NCBI lineage: Eukaryota > Metazoa > Chordata > Mammalia > Carnivora > Eupleridae > Cryptoprocta > Cryptoprocta ferox. The sequence goes on from CM053577.1 coordinate 115,562,450, forward strand.
ATCATTGACAAATTTGTAGAAGTTAAGGCTTAAAAATTGTAATTATTCATTAATGTGGCAGACCAACATCTATGTATATGTTCCCCCCATTTTTCAACATACTCATTATTGTAATTAAAAAGTATTCATACATGACTTTTTCCTTTTTACTGTGATATTTTTGTTTTTATTTATTGATATGATAATACAAAATTCAATAAAAGAAGATTTTTACAACATGCATAAAATGTCCCCTATTATTCTTTGTTTTATTTCATGGCCATTACTGATTGTCACATAGAGGATCTAGGTGTCAAGTGCACAGGTATGATTCTGTGTTCACAGGGTCCTTCAGTGAAAAACAAAACACATTTTTATGTGCTTCACTTTCTTCTTTCTGTATCAGTCCTCTTTCTTTAGGCAATATTGGAGGGCTATCTGATTTCACTGTAGCCTGTGTTAGTGGGTGCCCTGTTCTAATTTGGTTTTATCACATTTCCTAACACCTAAGACTTGGCTAACTGGTTCCATTTTATTTTCTCTGTAGAGACAACAGTGAGAAGATAATGAAAATTCTCCCATTTTTCACATTTCTTTCCTTTTTTTCTGGTTCTTTCTTCAAAGATAATTAAAGATTACTTTGGTTATTTTTAATCTCCTGTGGGTATTCCTTCCATTCAGAGGCTCATTATAAGAGAGGTGCCTGGGTGGCTCAGTTGGTTGAACGTCGGACTCTTGATTTCAGCTCAGGTCATGATCCAAGGTCATGGGATCAAACCCTATGTCAGGCTCTGTGCTGAGCGTAGAGCCTGCTTCAAAAACAAAAACAAAAACAAAAAAAACCTCTCTTTCTCTCCCTCTGCTACTCTCACTCTCTCTCCATCTCTAAAATTTAAAAAAAAAGTAAAGAAAAAATGTAAAAAAGTAAAATTTAAATAAAAGAGGCTTATAAGAAATTCTACATTTCACAAGAAGTCAATGGAGGCTGAAGTTTCCCCTTTTCTCTTTGTTGAAGAATTCCCACTGGTATGTCTTTAAATTACCATCTCCCTTAATATATTTCATAGAGTCAGATATAAAATAACTCCATGTATATATACCTTATTAAGACTACTTCTATTGCAAACATCACAGTACACCTCTGGTGATGGTACCTAATTAAAATATTTGTGAAGTTTTGATGACTCTCAGTCATAAAACATATCCTTCCTCTGTGCCAAAAATCACCAAGTCCATTTCTCTAACGTAGAAGTATAAGCCTCTGCCAGTGGACTTTTAGCTTCTTGAGGGCAGGACCTGGTCCACAGTAGTGCTCACATTCTTTTCTACCATGAACTCTTGTCCTGTGGTTTTCTTTGCTCCTGCCAGCCTTTCCTGCTGTCAGAGCCTCTTATGGTCTTGTTCTATTTAGGTGGTCACTGCACCCTTTGGGTTAGCAAGCATGGATGCAGTACCTTTTACAATCCCCTGGTTCCCCTCTCTGCCCTCCAGCCCCAAACTCCAGAGCACAAAATCTGTGCTTTTACTACTACATCTCTCCTGTTTCCTTGCCAATGTGTGTGCTTGGAGCCACATGTTTTCTCTCTCTTGTGTGCTGGCCAAACAATCTACCAATGAACAAAAAGCCCCTCTTGTTCACTGAGTCCTTCCTGCCCACTAACCCAATTTTTAGAAATACACTTGGGACCTACTTTGCCTGCATACAGTTAGCACTTTGGGAATTGTAGAAACATGAGCACATTGTGGAATGGATAGGACCTGGTTTAACACCTGGAGCTTCATTATCTTCCTTACATGCTGACATCATTTGTTTCTAAGCCTTTCTTTAAAGAAATAATAGTCAAATGTTTGAGAATTCAGTCTTAGCCTCTTAAACTTTCTTATCAAGGCCTTCCCACTAGCATCCTAACCTTGTTTTATTTTGCTTTTTAAGCAAATAAGAGGCTAACATGTTAATTTCCTTTTTCTGTGTTTAAGACAAGCAATCCAAATTATTGCAACCCCACCATGCATTAAGCAATGGGTTAGACCCCTGCCAAGCTGAGCCCACATATCCACTCAAGAGGGTTGAGGACTGCCTTTGTGCAGAGGTGCAGAGGAAAGGCCTATACCAGAGTCTCCTTCTGTGAATTGCTTCTGCAGGCCCAACCAGAGCCCATCCACTCTCTTCTGGCTTCACATATATTTTGTTGCTTTGATTTTTAAACTACTCTATATTTCTTACAATATCATTGATCTTGTCACCTTTCACTCACATCCATGCAGTTACTATCTGATAGCCTTGTTCAGTTTCCTGGATTTCTTCATTCACTGCCTTTCTCACAATTTACACTCATTTCTCAGAAGAGTTTGATGCTGATTGTTTGCTGTGAAATTAGCTCTGAACAAAGTTCATGGTACGAGTTGAAAGAGCTGTTTAAAGCAACTTCTCTTTTAGAGATACATAGCATCTTTTACTAGAATCCCACACCTCTCTAGAAAAGAACTGAGCTAACATCAAGCAACATGAATGATGAGCCCTAAGCCAACACACTGATGGCCAAGGCCCCCATGAAGACTCCTGATTCAGATCTGAAGTGCCTTTGGTATACTACCATATACAAATAGTATCCAAGTATATAACTTTTAATTTACAACATGTTTTATTCAGGTTTCTTTGGGGAAAAATTAGACTCTCTAGATTTTCTGCTCAACAGCTTTTTTCTGAGGTCATGAAAATTTCCCCACCCCCCCACCTAAATAAAAGTAATCTACAATAAAATTCTGAATATTACTTTTATTTGGCCAATTTTGTAATGCTTTATGTTTTCCGCTTTCACATATATGAATTTATTTTACCCACAAACTTATGCATCCATATTTATGAGCTAACTAGAAGGACCAGATCTAGATAGATCTCAGTTCTGACTCTTACTCCAGTTCTCTTTGCACTACTCCATGTTGGAACCAATAGACAACAAGCTCTTCATCTGAGCAAAACACAAAGATAACCTGCCAAAATAATTTAGAAACAAAGATTGAGGCAACTTTATCATGTGACATGGTTCTCAATGAATTGATTTATGAATTAATGAAGCAGAAACTAATAGCAAAAGAGATCACAGTTAACTAGACTATGAGGGAGTGTTGTATGTACAAGATACATTTATGCTATAAAATTCCTTTCTTCAAGGATAACTTTAATATGATATTGTCTTTGAGGCTTATGGACTTGAATTGGTTGTGTCTGGGATCCAATGAAGATATCTGAAAAACCAGTGATGGCATCTAGATTAGGAGGGGCAGCAGACAGAGACGGGGTCTTTCTGGGAGGGACATTGCTGGAAGAGCCAAGAAAAACCAAGCTAGAAGAACTAAGAAAGAGAAAGGTGCAGAAAAGAAACAAGGGGCAAGGCAGAAACTGTACAGGAGAGGGAGTGGGGGGTGGAGACTAAGAACTGAGCAAACAGCAGGGAATTTGATCTAGGTTAGGAAGAGTCATGCAGGAGCAGGTGCTCACATAGAAGGAGTACCCATGTGCTTCTGGGGATCTGTGAAGAGGAGTGAAAGGATGTTCACCATCTATAGTCGGACAGGTCAAGTGCGTAGTTACACTTTTTAAGAAATACAATTCTGGACCAATGACATATTCAGTCTAATACAAATCATCAGATGTAAGTTAATGAGTCTTTAAGACCATAGAGTCAATCTCCCTTTGCCCAGAGGTAAGAATTGTTTTGCTCTAACTTCCCCCACCCCCCAAAAAACCCCACACAACTCTGAGGTTCATAGAAAAGAATCAACTTTTTCCTAAGAAAAGTTTGAGTAGGAAAAGAAGCAATGGGACAACTGAAAAATAGTTATGACAACCATTTTAGAGGGACAATGAGCAAATATTTAAAAGGACAATGATTAAGTATCATAGTGAATATATCTCTGACTTTCTTAGCTAGAGTAAACCTAGTCAAGATGTTGAATCAGTATCCCCCACACTTTGGTTTCTATAAGTTTTAAGTCCTAAAGTAAAAAAGCATAAAACTATGATATTATTGGGAAGTAAAACACAACTTAGTATTTCAGAAAATAGCCTAACTTACACCACTTAAGTAGTAAAGATTTTGTTTTGTTCAAACCATATGCTTTTCAACCTGATTACGGAGCATAACAACTGTCAATACAGGGAAAGAAAACCTTTCAAAATTGCTTTTGATGCGTATATGTATTTATTGACAAAAAGGAGGTAGATAACATTTAAGGTAAAAAAATATTTGGATCTTCTCCAACAATATCACCTTTTTCTTATTTCTATGTTTTAGGAGATGCTTATTTTTAAAATGTGTTTGTTTCCTGAATCCTGCCCAGCAAAACAGTTGGTACACTTCACAAAATATGCATGGGACAAATACTGTTGTCTTGATAATCTTTCAGTGCCTGTTGTCCTAGTTGATCAGCAAAAATCAAAGAGAATGTTCTACATGACATTTTCTAGGAAATTGGTGGGATTTAATAAGGTAGATGGTCATCCTTCCTGTTCTCAGCCTCCAGTTTGCAAATTGGGCCTAATCAGAATTATTTACTGTTTCAAATATTTTTCTTGTAATGTTGGCAGGCATCTTTGTTGGACATATTGCCTTCCTGGCTCAGGTTGAATATGATTTCTCTGGTCCTTAGTTCACTAGGCCTAAAAATAAAATAGAGGCAGAATTTCTCAGAATTATAATGTTCTTAACATATCAAATGTAGACTTGTTAAAAGAAGAAAGTATCTTTTGTGTGTGTGGCCTTTGGGGGAATGTTAAATTATTGAAATGATCTCTTCTCTTTCACACAGTTTCCAGCTGAATGGGGTGGGTGCAGAGGATGACTTTACTATCAATACCTTCCGTTACCCAAAACTTTGCCAGATTAATGTCTTGGTATAACTTACCCAAAAGGCTCCATTTATAACCCATTTCTCTCTTAGCTCCATCAGAGCTGAAGATTCTAGAAATTTCAAGTGCTGCCTCACTTAAGGTTGTGTATTCAGCCAACTTAGTGTTAATAACTTGCCCAGGGAAGGCTCCTCCACCCCCTTTGCTAACACCCCAGACAGGCCATGACTGTCTGAAAATGTGTAGACCTCCAAGCAAAGAGTACATATTTTGTACAGTAAATAATTCAAACAGCAGCTGGGTGTTCTCCAAGAAGACATGTGCTGTCCCATTTGCAATAAGAGTCCCCAGAATTTCTTTGAATAGCAACAACAGCTGTCATTTAATGCACACCAAAGAAGAGCCCTTTTTTTTTCTTACCATGGCAGAGGTTTGAGTAGGTAACAGGGGGATTCTGGGTGATTTCAGATCTTTCCCCCTTCACATATCATGTCACACTAGGCATGTTTCAAATTAATGGGAATTATTTTATATGCTAACAGAAAACATAGAATGTCTTACAAGACAAACCCCTGATAATCACCCTGTCTTCTTTGCCGTGTTGAACATGAGTGACCATGCATACACATTATTTTCCATAGAAAGATACACACCAGAACTAATTAAACAGCCCGTTGAGTTGCATCAGGTGCTAACAGATGTTGCAGCTGTCTGGCCAGCAAAAAATATTGTGGCCTGCCCTAACGGTCATTTGGGTTGATAGAATGTGGGAAATCTGATCTCTCTGCTTTTAGGAGACTACTTCCCATAGTTATAGGAAATCTATGGGATTGCATTTACCTCATGTTTTCTCTTCTTCTGCAATATATTTTATCCTCCTATTTTTTTCATGTTTTTTAAAAAACAGCTTTACTGAGGTCAGATTTACATACCAGAAATTCATCCATCTAAAATGTCAATTCAATGATTTTTAGTACACCTACCGAGTTGTGCAACCATCACCATAATCCAGATTCAAAACATTTTCATCATCCCAGTAAGATCCTTCATGACCATTTGCAGTTAACTCATTCTCACCCCCAACATGGACAGATCTAAATCTACATTCTTTCTGTGTAGATTTACCTTTGCAAGATATTTCATGTAAATGGGATCATACACTATATAGTCTTTTGTGTTTGGCTTCCTTCAACTAGCATAAAGTTTTTGAGATTCACCCATAGTGTAGCATATACTGGTGTTTCTTTCCCTTTTATTGAATAGCCTGGTTTGTTTTTATTGGAGTTAAGGGCTGATCGCTGGTGGATTGGACCAGTGGTTCTTCACTGGGGCTGATTGGGGGATATCTGGAGGCATTTTTGATTGTCACAATAGAGATAGAGGCTGCAATGCACAGGACAGCCCCCATGACAAAGAATTACCAAAATGTCAACGATGCCAAAATTGAGAATCCTGGAGTTAGACTTTAATCATCAGGGTACCTATGACCCAGCAATAGCACTGCTGGGGATTTACCCAAGGGATACAGAAATGCTGATGCATAGGGGCACATGTACCCCAATGTTTGTAGCGGCACTTTCAACAATAGCCAAATCATGGAAAGAGCCTAAATGTCCATCAACTGATGAATGGATCAGGAAGATGTGGTTTATCTATACAACAGAATACTACATGGCAATGAGAAAGAATGAAATCTGGCCATTTGTAGCAAAGTGGATGGACCTCAAGGGTGTCATGCTAAGCGAAATAAGTCAGGCGAAGGACAGATACCATATGTTTTCACTCATAGGTCTAACAGGAGAAACCTAACAGAGGACCATGGGGAGGGGGAGGAGGAAAAAGAGTTAGGGAGAGGGAGGGAGACAAAGCACAAGAGACTCCTGAATACTGAAAACAAACTGACGGTGGAAGGGGGAGGGAGAAAGGGGAATGGGGGTGATGGTCATGGTGGAGGACACTTGTGGGGAAGAGTACTGGGTGTTATATGGAAACCAACTTGACAATAAACTATAAAGTTAATTTAAAAATGTTAATTATAATATCTAGATGGTGAGGATATTTGCTTTTGTTGTACACCACTTTCAATTTTTTGGTAATTTCAAAAGCCTTTAAAATAAAATGTTGAAAAAAAATGTTGCATGATGGAAACCCTTCCTTTGATTATACTACATGTTTTTGCATTAGGGTTCTGTTTGTCCTATTTTTATATCTGTTTAAAATATGAACTCATTTGGGGCACCTGGGTGGCTCAGTCGGTTAAGCGTCCAACTTCGGCTCAGGTCATGATCTCACGGTTCGTGGGTTCGAGCCCCACGTTGGGCTCTGTGCTGACAGCTAGCTGAAAGCCTGGAGCCTGTCTTGCAACACTGTGTCTCCCTCTCTCTCTGACCCTTCCCTGATCACACTGTCTTTCTCTCTCTCTCTCAAAAATAAATAAAAGATTAAAAATTTTTAAAAATATATGAACTCACTTGTGAAAAGATAATTTTTTTATCATTTGGGAAAACTCTGAAATCTCCTAAAATATTATTCAGTAGGTTGAACTGTCTACCAGAGATAGAGACAAGAAAAAAAGAGTATACAATTCAGTATACAATCTGGCTATGAAAATTTAGCAACAGAAAAGAAGCAAATGATGTTGGTTTATACAGCGTAAGTTCCTAAGAAGCCGCAGGAACTGTTGGGAGCCTCATAATAAGAGCATTTAATAAAGTACATTGTCTACTTAACAACAAATTGCACCATTATTTTTGTGGCATGACCACCAATGTTACACACTCTAGTTATATTTTGCCGATTCATCACCAGCATTTTTTTTTTAAACTTTATAGTTTATTGTCAGGTTGGTTTCCATATAACACCCAGTGCTCTTCCCCACAAGTGACCTCCACCAAGACCATCACCCCCCTTTACCTTTTCCCCTTCCCCTTCCCCTTCCCCCTTCAGTTTGTTTTCAGGATTCAAGAGTCTCTCGTGTTTTGTCTCTCTCCCTCTCCCTAACTCTTT
>CM053577.1:115570383-115623659 GCA_028646485.1 Cryptoprocta ferox
CCTCCACACTGTTTTCCAGAGCGGCTGTACCAGTTTACATTCCCACCAACAGTGTAGGAGGGTACCCGTTTCTCCACATCCTCGCCAGCATCTATAGTCTCTTGAGTTGTTCATTTTAGCCACTCTGACTGGCGCATCACCAGCATTTTGAATCTACTGTGTTATTCTTAACATTAGTAAACAAAGTTTTCATAGGGGCAGAGATTAAAGGAAAACAGATCTAAAAAAAAAAACTGAAGCATTCTTATCACCCAGCATTTGATGCATAAAACTCCTCTTGGGAATAAGAAGAAATTAGCTGGAATTAAAATATTTTCTTTTATCTGAGACCAGGGACTTGCTGGCTGCTTAATTTTTTCTCTGGGGTGGTTGAGATGCCAAGAGGTGGAATTCCATCTCTTAGGTCTTTTGAGTTTTGTGTGATGATGAATTAGAAACAAAGTACTCTGTTTGGAGCTTAATAACATAAAAGGAGACCGATGTGATGTGAGTCAGTAAACTATACTTGGCAGAGGGTACCTTTGGGAATTTGACAAATAAACAGTGGCATCTCAGCTGCCCCGGGCAACTTCTCCTTGCTCTGACCCCTCTTTTTTTCCAGTGAGCAGCTCTGCTTCAGCCCTGCCAGATACAGGCAGGGACTGAGAAGGGTGAGGAGGTGGACAACTGGGGGTAGGAGAGAGGGAGTAGAATTGGGTCTTTTGGCAGCTTTTCTGCATTTTAATGTCCTTTATCATCCCTGAGTCTCATTAGCACCTCTTGTTTATGCTAATAGTAAATCACATCAGAAATATATGGTGGAAGTAAACTGAGGGCAAAATACATGCCTACACATACATGTGTGCACAATACAACATGCATACATAATACAGACACATATACACACGCACACCTGTACACACACCATATGTCTGTACAGAAGTGTAAATGTCTGCACATACACAGATACAGATATATGAACATACAAAACATACAATACATGCATACATATATGTGTGCACACAGACACACATATATACACACATACCTAAGAATTACCATAAGCACCCTGTCCACATTTATTCATCACTATCAGATAGATTTTATCTGTCTGTGTTATAGTTGGGGATACTTACACTCCAAGAAGTTAAAAAATTTGCTCAGATCCACACAGCTGATAGTAGAGACAGGATTGAAACCCAAATTTTGTCTAATTCCAAATTCCAAAGGGAGAAGTAGTACAAAAGAAAATTTTTACTTTAAAAAGATTTAACTCTGACAATAAAAAGATTAGTGGTTGCAGGGTTAGGGGGAGATGAGAACATAGGCAGTGAAAATACTCATTATGATGTTATAATGAAGGATACATGTCTTTAGACATTTGTCCAAACCCATAGAATGTATAACACCAAAAGTGAAGTCTACTGTGAACTATGGACTATAGACTTTGGGTAACCATGATGTATCAATTGATTGTAACATATATACCACTCTGCTGTGGGATGTTGATGGTGAGGTAGGGGAGAGGCCTATGGGAAATATCTGTACTTCCTCTCAATTTTGTTGTGGATTTAAAATGCCCTTCACTTGTTGGGATGAGCACTGGGTGTTCTATGGAAACTAACTTGACAATAGACTATGTTTAAAAAATTAAAATTAAAATTAAAAAATAAATTAAATTTCCCTTAAAAATTAAGTCTGTTGAAAAAATATATAACTCCACACATAAATGTTCCAGGTCAGTCATTCTAAGACTGTTCACAGATGATTCAACTGAGTGATCAAATGACATACCTGAATTTGAAGTTCAAGAATATTATAAACCTTATTCTGTCTGTGTGTGCAAGTGAATGTGTGTGTGTGTGTGTCTTAAAATAAAACTAGAATTTTTCCTGAAGATTAAAATGACATGTGCTAACTACTGAAATAGTACATATGTATATGAAATATAAAGAAAAAGTAAAAATTATCTCCTTTTCTTCACCTACAGATAAGCCATCTTAACATCTTTTGAATATTCCTCTTGCTATCTCTCTGTGGTAGATAGAATTTTATATAAATGAAACTATAGTATAGATACTGTCTTACAGCAAAATTTTTTACTCAACAATGTAAATTGACATTTCTTGTTACTATATCTAAATCTATGTAATCGTTATAAAGGCCACACTGATTCATAATTATAATCTACTTGACTTATACTCTCCTTTTTTAAGCCCTATTGTGAGGTTGGAACAAGACAAGTAGACCTCACAAGCCCAACAATGGGGCAAAGGATGCCTATGAGAAAGGTATCAAGCCAACACTATCTGCATTAAACAAACCTTCAGCAAGTCAAAACCTCTTGATTTCTTATTACTTAAAATTCTAGAGCTATCTTCAGCTTAAGCTCTTTAAGCCCAGCTGAGCCTTCTAAAGACTGGATTTGGATTAATGCAAAAGTTTGACACCAAAACTAATACAGTGGATACCTATGACCTTAAGGGTCCACACTATCCCACGAGCATGCTTTCCATTCTAGAGAGAGGCTCAGTCACCTCTTTGAGCTGCTCTCCTTCATTCTAGAAGGGACTCAAGGATCCTATGCTTGACCCCCTGGCTTCCATCAATGGATTCCTGGTCTGTGCTAAATGCTAGAAAGTAGATTCTCTTTTTTTGGACATTGAGATTGCAGCCATTCCCCCCCCCCCCGCCCCAGTCTTATTCATTTCATTCAACAAGTATTAACTGAACACCTATTGTATGCCATGAAGTCTTCTAGGTTTGGGTATACATCAGCAAACAAGACAAATATGAATGCTAGTGGGAGGGGAAAGAAAGTCAATTTCCACAAAAGGAGGTTAGTGAGTACAGGAGGCTGGTAAGTACAGCACTCCCCTGCACACGCTAATGTACACAGTTTTACAAGGCTAAGTGATTTTCTCCTTAAGATTATTTTCCAGAAGCGCTATCATGGGTCAATGGATCTATCTACATATTTAAATATTCTCCAGAAAATTTAAATATTCTCCAGAAATACCAGATCAAATTGTACTTCATACAACAGAGCAGAACACTGGGTTGTGGCTTTTTGTTTACTTCTCTCTCTCTCTCTCTCTCTCTCAGATAGGTAATTAAAATAAGGAAATGTAGGGGCACCTGGGTGGCTCAAACATCTGATTCTTGATTTTGGCTCAAGTCATGGACTTGTGGTTCCTGAGTTTGAGCCCCACATTGGGCTCTGTGGTGACAGTGTAGAGACTGATTGGGATTCTCTCTCTCTGCCCCACCCCCCAAATAAATAAACATAAAAAAAAAAGAAGGAAATGTACGTGAAGGCCTCCTCCCCAACCTTTACCCTTTAATTAAAAATTTAAAAACTATTCCAGGGATAAGTATTTTGATTTTCAATGATGAGAGAAGGGAGTGTTCTTAGAATTATTTGTGTTCATCTCTTTCCAGAACTGATTAATGGATGAAGCTCTCAGAATCTCAGAGAGGAGCAGTTGTTGTTTGTTGTTCTTACTATACCCGTTAAGAATGTGTCTGTTCTTCCATTAGGGTACTACTCTGTGTTCCTGGGAAATGTTTGCCTCCAACAGAAAACTAAAAAATCACTGGGAGCTAGAAACTCTCAGTTCAGAAGGAAACTGTTACCTTTAGAACTTTACCCCCAAAACTGTGTTCCCTGGATGAAACTTAGCTCTACCTTGTCAGTAGTTTCTCTTCCCCCAGTACCTCCCTCCTCTTTTCAAGCCTGCCTTCTGTGATCTTTTCATTAAGTGCTCTTTGGAAATATTTTATTTTTTTAAATAAGATTTCAATTACTATAATTTTTAAAATGGTACTCAGGTAATGTTTATCCCAACTTTGGAGACCTAAGTGCAATGAGGAGGGAGAAGTGATGTCAATTCTAGATGGTGAAATATTATCAACTCATCCAGTGTTTGGCATATTCTGGCTTCCTTCACCTCAAAATGAGAGAACATGCTCTTTTTTGTATTTATATGCTATTGCTTCTACTGAAAAAAAAAAACACTAAACATTTTGACAAGAGGTTTTTTTAACCCTCATAATACTAGCATTACGAAGAACAGGTACTTTTATTGGTCCTGAAGGGAAAGTAGGTCTATTTCATTTTTACTCTATCACAGAGAACAGGATGATCACTAGAGGAAGATGGTATCACCAACTTGTAAAGGATTTTGTAAGCCTCATGTCATTCAGGGTCAGATTAGTACCAATATTTCCATTCTCAGTCTGTTGGGAAATTTTATCAGGATCACAGAATTAGAAATTATGCAGCCATGACTCAAACTGAATATGATCATATCAATAGGCATGTTCTTGACCTTGCCACATACTACATAGGAGCAGAAGTGCAATGGAGTCTGAGGCAAAAATGCCCCCATGAGTTCATGCCTTGCCCTGGAGACAAGATGAGGCCAATAGGAATCCAAAGAGTACAAACCCTAAATGTGCAGGTTCCCATGGTCCCCTGAGATATGGGCTCTGTAGGCAGGACCCCACAGGCAGCTTCAGACAGAGCACATGCCCCACTCTTGGTGAGCTCTCATGTAAACACCTCAGAGGAGTTGATGAGAAAGAGTTCTAGATTCTGAACCTTGAATGGAATGGGGCTGAAGAGCAGGGCTCCCAGCCACTTGGGGTCCTAGGCTTTTTTAAAAAAAGAAATGCAAAATATACAAAGTACAATATGCAAATAGCCAGGTTCCCACTATTAAGAATTGGTAATTTAATATTTTATCATATTCACTTTTTTCTATAAAAAGATGTTACAAAGATAATTTCTATAACCTTTAAAAACAAGCAAAAATATTATTTACTCTTCACAGATGGGCATATAAAGGCTAGAAATAGGTAGGAGGCTTAGGGGCCCAAATCACAGTTGTGGTGGCCTTTGAAGAGGTTCTGAGGGTAAGACTAGGGTGAAAGAAACTGCAATTTAGGTGGCTCTCCATGAAGCCCAGCATGTTCATACAGACATGTGGCACTCTCCTTCCCAGGACAATGGGATTCACTTGGAAACTACAGGCTCTATAGGCAATTTCTGGAAGATTCATCTGGCATTTGTTACAGTCCTTCAACTCCCTGGGTTATGCTGTGTGGCCCATGGGCAATGGGATATGTGGTGGACAATCTGACAGTCTGGTGGTCATAAACATGCCCTTCATGATAGCCTTCATGTTGCCAGATTCCTTCCTGGGGCATTTTGCCGTCCCTTCAGTATGCTGCACATCCTAGAGCTTCCTTACTTCCAAGTGAGCTGATCCCTCAGTGTGGGCTGCTTCTGTTTCATAGGAGAAGCCTGTCTCAGAGGGAGACTACTGCTGAGCCCCCTCTTCTCTAAGACTTAACTCCTCATCCCCTGAACCCTCCTTGTTTCTCCACCACATCCTTTGTTGCACCCACAGAACTTCATTCTGCAGGAACCTTCTTGCATACCATTTGTCACACTATATTGTGCAGCCCCTTGAGGCTGGAGATGGGGGTCTTATTCATCTCAGCACCCCTAACTTCCAACGTGCTGCCTGGTGTGTTACAGAATGAATCATACATTCAGTGACTATAGGGTTGGGGTGATTCTAAGCCTGTACTTTTACATAATACATTTCCGTGGAGTGGGAAAAACTTAAGCTCACACTTCCCATCTCCTGTGATAAGGTTGATATCAGTAGCTAATATCTTAGAGTAAAACATATATCTAGTATGAGGTTCAGGGTTAATGACTAGAGGGTGGAAATCCATTATATTCATTTATTTGAGCTTCTGTAACAAACTGCCACAGACTAGGTGGCTTAAACAATAAATATTTATTCACATGTTTCAGGAGGTTGGGAGGTCCAAGATCAAGGTGCCAGCAGATCTGGTGTCTGATGAGAACCCTATTCTTGGTTCACTATGTCCTCACATGATAGAAGAGGCTAGTGTCTCTTATGTAAGGTAAGGCATCTGAGGTCTCTTTTATAAAACACTAATCCCATTCATGAAGGCTCCACCCTATGACCTGATCACTGCCTAAAGGCCCCACCTCCTAATACCATCACTTTGGACATTGGAGTTTCAATGCATGTACTTTGTGAGGATACAACCATTCAGTCTACAGCAACTATATTTTAAATAGCCATTTTGAGAATCTCAAATGTAGGAGGCAGAGTTCTTGTCAGATCTTGTCATATTAGCACCAAATATTTATAATCTGGGCAGGCAGCTGACAAAAAGCTTGTACTCAGGAAAAAAAACAGGCTTTGCAATTTCCAATTTGCTTACTTTTTATTACTATTATCTTTCATTTATAGTTTCTTTGCTAATAGTTCTTTTGGGATTTTCTACTTAACATCAGAAGATTTTACTTCCAAATCCACTTAAAGAGGTCCCTGCAGTGCACTGTGGCAGTTACCATGGAAGTTACCATTGTCAGCCTCTGCCTCAGGGAGGACCACCTCCTGTTAGAACCTTCCTGTGTGGATCAGGGGGCATAATGGCCACCTGGGATGGACAAAGTGGGGCCATTGTCACTCTCTAGCTAAGGATGAGTTAAGCTTATTGTTTAAATTTTAGATTAAAACAAATAGAAACAGATGTTCTAATATATTCTTTTGAGATCCTTTTAGTGCTCTGCTCACTAAGGATATAAGATCTGAGGGGGCCAGGAGTTGCTCTATACCTACTGTATCCCAGCCTCTAGAATAATGCTTGACACATGATGAATATTCAACACATGCTTACTGAAGGAGCAAAGGTATTTGGATTGAAATCAACTTTTCGTGTGAACCAAAGACTGACTTCGTGAAAGGTAATAAATATTCAGGTGGAATTCTGACTTCATATCTATACCAGTCTTCTCCAGAATGGAGCCCCCTCTAGTCTGGAAGGACATCAGACAAACTCCCCAGACTCTCACACACTGCACCCATTGAGTCTGAACAAGTTCCCTAAATAAAGGAATTGTGGAGTGGCCAGTACACAATTTGGGGGCCTTCAGATATGCAAAGAGTTCATTAAAAACAAAACTTTGGTTATAGATTCCCAAATAGGGATAAACGTGTAAAAGTAGTAATAGTCACAGCAGCAGCAGAAGAAGCAATAATAGTAGCAATAATGGCAACAGTAGTAGCATCAGCAGTAAAAGCAGTAGCAGTAGTAGTAGAAGTAGCAGTGGTGGTTAGTAGCAGTAGTAACCACAGAAGCAATAGTTGTTGTAGTAGCAACAGTGTCAGTAGATGTAGTAGTAGTAGTGGCAGCAGTATCAGTACATATGGTAGCAGAATGACAGCACTAGCCACCCTTTATTGAATATCTCTTCTGTGCAAATCACTGTCCTAGATGTAATCTAATTGAATCCTGAAAATGGCCCTGTTTAAAACTTTTAGTACCTTAAAATAATGCCCTTAAAATAATGTCTGAGCTCCTTAACTTGACTTACAACACGCTTTGCAGCATCTAGCCTCACTTACCATCCTCTAGCCACATGCCTCACCAGCACTCAGCCTGCATCCTTCTTTCAGTTCTTCTGTACATCTTGTCCTCTCTCTTGTTCAAGTTCTATGGGAACAGGCACCAGTCCTTAACATTCCCAGCCCCCTTGTCCACCACCCACCCCACAGTCTTAGCTTATAAGCAGTCCTATTAGGTAAAAGCACCTCATGCATGGTAGTTCTGTGTTATTGTAATTGCTTGTTTAACACTTTATCTGTTCCTAGAAGGCCAGAAAAGAAGGAAGCACTCAAAAAAGGATGGGGATATATCAAAAGGGCACAAAAGCCAAACTGTTGGGCTACCAATGGCGAGAGCAGAAAGAGTTGAGCAAAAGAAAAAAAAAAATAATGATAGTATGGGATTCTAATCCATAGAATAAAATAAATTTCCATGGGTCTATATATTAATATAAAAAATGCAGGCCCAATAAGAGGAGGAATTCACCCGTCTTGCCCACTGCTCATTATTGATCTCTCTAGGGTCTAGCATACATCATGACACATAGTAGATGCTTAATGAATAAGACTTAAATGAAGGAATTGTGTTATCATCATTTCACAGATGGTTGAAAAGTTAAATGATTGCCTGAGGAAGTGCAGTTAGTAAGGGGCAGAGCTAGGATTTGAACTCAAGGATGTCTCTTCAAACTCTGCTTTTTAAAAACTCCAACCTTCCAAAGGTGAGGCCCAAACTCAATTAGCTTCCTAGTTGTTATCTTGCCATGTGAGTCAGGAGCCAGGATTGACACTTACCAATTTTGGAAGATACTGAAGCCTTTGGCTCCTCATTGTAAGGTGTATGGAACTATTATTTACACTGTAATATGCCACAACTCATCAATCTTTGTGATTCCAAGCAGTGAATCTCCTTGGTTTAACAATGCAATAATGACAAAAGGAAAGATTGTTCTGGAATATCTTATGCCATCCATACTTTATTTTTGAAAATTTAATTTAGTTAGAATGTTTTGCCAATGATAAAGATAACTGATAAATTTCAAAGTACTTTATTTAAATGAGTTTAACAACATTTATCAGAAGCTCTAATGCTTCATACCTTGTTATTTGGAGTCAGCCTTATTCCAAATGCTCTTGTACATCTTTGACTACCTGACTGAGCAGCTCATTGACTGACTCTCAATTGTTGGCTTATAAATTTGGCATGTGTGTGCCAATGAATTCTTTGGAATTTGTGTCAGTATTGCACATTATAAACCAAGCATAATGATTAAATGGTTACTGACATACCCTATGACATATCCCTGTTTCCTTGCGGCTTGAAGTAGCATTAAAGTATGTGGTGTGACTTATACTCTCCTAGATTCTGTTGCATTTAAAAACTATATTTAGAAAAATGAGAACAGAGATTTGATTCCTAGTTTCAGGCTTCCCAGGCTGGCAGAAGCTAGAATTACTTCAAAGCCAGTCATCAGAACTCTCTCTTGAGTAGAGAAGTCCCCAAAGGAGATGGGAGTAAGCCAACCTGTGGGCATACAACTAAGAACATCCCATGGTCTCCTAAACTATGTCAGGGGCTGTTTTTGATGGTATGGAAATAGCCAAGACCAGGAAAATAAGGTCCCCACTCTCCTGAGGCCAAAGTCTCCATGAGAAGTTGGTGACTGGAATGAACTATGATTTAAAAATGTGAGGATGGATTTTGTGGAGAAGTGGTTGATTCCAATATACAATGGAATATTATTCAACTGTAAAAAAGAATAAAATATTGCCATCTGCAATGACATGGAATAATGCTAAGTGAAATAAGTCAGTCAGAGAAAAACAAATACCATATAATTTCACTCATATGTGGAATTTAAGAAACAAAACAAACAAGCAAAGGAAAGAGAGAGAGAGAGACAGAGAGACAGAGACAGAGAAACCAAGAAACAGACTCTTAACTACAGAGAACAAACTGATGGTTTACCAGAGGTGGGGCGGGTGGGGAGGATGGGAGAAGCAGGTGATGTGGATTAAGGAATGCACTTGTGATGAGCACCGAGTAATGTGTAGAATTGTTGAATCACTATATTATACACCTGAAACTAATACGACACTATATTTTAACTTTGCTGGAATTAAACTAAAAAATAAAAAAAGAGTAAGTGGTTGATTCTAAAGTTGGAGCAGGGAAAATACCAGATAAGCCTGAGACTTGTGGGGCCAGAAAATAGGAAAGTGTTTGAAAAAAAAAATGTGAAGGCGCAATGTACAATTTGAATGAGCTCCCATTGGCCAAAACTGGAATAATTTGAGCAGCACAATAAATAATTGATTTTAATCTGTAAATTAGATGTAATGTATTCTAATCCACAGGAAAAAATATTCATGAATCTATAATGATATAGATAGATGATAGATGATAGATAGATAGATGATATAGATAAATGGCAGAGAAGGAGCAGCTCTTCCTTACATATGAATTCAAGTTAGTAAATGTGGAAAGAATGAGGGAAATATAAAATCACCAACAGAAAAACATGATCATAATAATCATTGCAAGCAAGATTCTCTGATGGATACAAAATCACTCGTCTAAGTCTGAAAATATCCTAAGAAATAGATATTTTCAGTCTCAATTTATTTTCCCCAAGTTATTGACCAATTAGAAAGGGAAAGATAGTAACTTTGCAGTGGAGAAACTCTGTAGCCATCTTAACAAAGTGCTTAAGGAAATATCACCAAGAAGACCTTATCGGGTCACATACCCCTGAAATGATGCACCAAGGATGATGTAGCATCATTTCCATGGGATTCCTGCCAAAAATGTGTTACCTCAATATTACCTCAATATATAATCAATAATGAGATAACATCAGACAACTCCAAATTTTGAGACATTCATCAAGCTAGTACTATCAACAGTGTCAAGGACATGAAAAATAAGGAATGACCGAGGAAAAAAAGTGTTTAGTGATCTGCCATCCTAAAAACAAAAAGGGAAGAGTTGGGTAAAGAACGTCTCTTAAACTCTGGCAGGAGTTCGGTATTATCTGGAAAGCTTGAGAGTCAAGTAAAATGTATCTCTGAAGTTTCTATAAGGATAAAATGAAGTATCAGAGAAAAAGCATCTGAATGGCCAGTGTAGATGAACAGTTAGGGTAATGCAAACCCAAATTTATTTGTCTCAATAGCAGGTTGAAAAAATAAACTTTATTTGAAAAATTGCTTAAATTCTCATTTTGCCTGTCAGGTAGCTTACTTTGTGCACAGCACTATTTTAAGTCCTATGGAAAATAATAAAGATATAGAAAATGTAACTCTTGCCTTTAAAACTCATTAGGAGGAAGTAGGAAATTGCAAGAGAAATATATAAATCAAAGATTAAAAACATGCCTGTACTGAATGGATAAAGAAAATATGGTATATACATACAATGGAATATTATTCAGCCTTTAAAAAAGAAGGAAATTCTGCCATTTGCAACAACATGGATGGGCCTGGAGGGCATTAGGATAAGTGAGATAAGCCAGATGCAGAAAGACAAATACTGTATAAATTATATGAAAAATCTAAAATAGTCAAACTGATAAAACCAACAAGTAGGTTGGTAATTGCCAGAGACTGGCAGGAGGGAGAAAGAGGGAGGTAATGCTCAAAGGGTACAAAGTTTCAGTAATGCAGAATGTGTAAGCTCCAGAGACCCACTATATGGCATAGTGCCTAGAGCTAACAAGACTGTACTGCATACTTAAATTTTGCTAAGAAGATGGCTAGATCTTATGTTAAGTGTTTTTACCACAAAATTATAATAATAAAGGATGGAAGGAAACTTTGGGAGGTGATGGATGGATTTATAGCCTTGATTTTAATGATTTTACAGATGTATACCTATCCCCAAATTCAATTATGTACATTAAGTGTGTGTGTGTGTGTGTGTGTGTGTGTGTGTGTGTATATATATAAAGTGTGTATATATGTATATATATATATATACACACACACATAATGTTATATTACCAATCATATCTCAATAAAGTGGTTTTAGAAATAAATAAATAATTGACTTTAAAAACCATGCCCATAAGATATCACACAAGGGTCAGCCCATTAAAGGTGAGTGAGACATAAAGGATCAGTCCAGGAAGAGGAAGTTGAAAGCTGTGATTGAATGGTTGAATTAGGACTGTGAAGAAAGTATTCCCAGATGCAGAGAGACCTGCCTTTTCCTGCTAAAGACAGAGCACTTGGATCCTTAGGAGATAAGGGTATAGTAGAGGTTAAAGGCAAGCTTTGAGGTGTATTTTTTTTTTATTATTGAAGATGGCAGCATAGGCCACTGGGCCCAAGGTTATGAGAATAATTGGTATCATGAAGATAAACATCTTTGAAGTATTTGGTCAGATAATTTGGGTTGATTCAAGAACATTGTGAGGCTTAGAGATTCTGAGAAGCAGGAAAGTATTTCAGTTAGACACCAAAGGATTGTGAAAGCTATGATGCCAAAGATCAGATTAGGAGGGATGGATGTCCTAGAGAAGGAGCTGCTCATCATAGGTAGAGGAGCTGAGAGGCCTAGAGGCTCAGAAAAGGGATGAGGCCATTGGATTTTTGCCAGAAAAATCATTGGTGGTTTAATAAAAGTAGTTCCTCCAAGGTAAAGACCAGAGAACTAGAGCTACTCAAGTGAAAATTTATTGAGGGAAGGAACCATGCTTTAATATATCTTTGTATTTCCCCAAAATGTCTAACCCAGAATATCATCTTTGAATTTTCACAATGAAGTTCTATGTTTCCCTGCCGAGAGCTTCAACCCAAACCAGATTGCAAGCAATCCAGAAAAAAGTACATATGTGAAAATAGGATTAATTTGCACCAAAGATATGTTTAAGAAATGAATTGTATACTAAGAAGGAAAAAATGGAGGGCTGGCAAAGATTGAGGGATTAAGTAAAAGTGAAGGTCTAGAGATATTGTCATAGTATTGACATAAATTAACATGATCAATCTTAATATGTGTTAATTTTCTGTTCTTAAGATGATATTTTTATGGTTTTGATTATATTTTTATGCGCCTAAAAGTATAAACTTCAGAAAGAAATGAAGATAAAAACAATTTATATAAATAATGTGTGACCTCACCACACATGTTGGGGTTTTCCCTAACTCTTGTGCATTTTTCTCAGTTAAGATGGTATCATGCATACAATTTTGCATTCTGCTCTTTTCCCTTAACTTTATATCATAAGTATTTCCCCCAAGTTAACAAAAATTTTCATAAATAAATTTCCCAACCATGTGAATGTATTTAATTTACTTTGATTTAAATATTTAGATACTTAAATTAATTCCAAGTTTTACAGTAACAAATGCTGAGATGAACATTTTTAAGAATAATCAATTACTTTCTAGAAGGAGTGTGTTTATTTTAGCCACATGGATATTGTCTCATATGGTCTCATTTAAATGGGTATGTTTTTTTCCCTCTTTTTAATGATCATTTACTCATTTAGTCATTTATACAGAAAACATGTATTGAACATCTAATATGTGTGGAAACTGTTGTATTCATTGGCTATGCCAGTGAGCAAGAGCATCCAAGTCCCTACCTTCATGGGTCTCACACTTTAGTAAGCTGAGATGAGCCACCAACAATGTCAAAAATTAACAGAAGGAGATTGTGAAGAGCTAAGTGCCATGTGGAAAGATTAAGGCAAGTGCCTAAGCATTGGTTTGGGGGGTTTCCCTGCATGGTGGTCTGAGTAAAGGCCTGATGAAAGGCAGGGAACAGGCACAGATAACTGCAAAGAGTTTTCCCAGAGAGAGAGGTCATTAATGAGGCTGAACATCTTTTCCAGTATTAATCATATTGGGTTCATTTCACAATGAGGTATGTGGCCAAGAGCTGTTCTTACTGTTCAGTTCTTTCTGTTGACATGAGGCACCTCTAATAACCCCGTCTATCTCAATGTGTTCATCTCCAAAAATGGGATCATTATGTCTGCCTCGCTTCTCCACTGCATTATAGTGGAAAATGATTGAAGAATCAGTGAAGAAAGTTCCGTTTAGTTAGCCATAGACCAGATGTTAGGTTGGCTCCTTTGCAGTTTGCCACAGAACACTACTCCAAAGTAGCATTTTTGTGGAGACTTCTGACCTTTCCCACAGTCCACCTTGACAATGCAAACAGGTCCCTCACTGAATGTGTGGACCCCAGGCTCCCTTCTTCCAGTTCAGGAAAGAACAGCTTCATGTTTCAAAACAGTGTGGGGGAAGAATTGCCCAAAAAGTCACTGTATTCATTGGAGCTCCCCATCTTCCCTCCTTTGCCTGCTTGCACATGGCACCTATTTTCCTTGTTTCCCTCACAGGTCCCAACAAGTCTGCTCTCATCAGCCATAACATAGAGAAGTGTTTCCTTCCAGGGAAAAGGAACCTGCAGCAGCCCATAAAGGAAGTTACCTTGGGTCGTTCCCACCCAGAGCCACTCCACAGCCACACTGAATGAAACCTCTGTTGGAGGGAAGTGATCAACATCCATGGTCAGAGAAAGCCTAGTTCCTCCTGACCTCCCCCTGCACCCAACAATACAAGTTTTGGGGCAGGCAAATAGAGAAGCCTGTTGTTAAGCGAAATAGCCACTGTGTTTAAGATAGTTAATGAGTCCTCTGCTCTCTCCCTGTTTGCCAGTGGGCCATATATACCTGGTCTCCTACCTAACCTACTTCCAAACTTGAATTCCAATTGCTATTTATGGGACTATCTGTCCAAGCATCCTTCTTGGTGCTTCTAAGCCCAAACTCCCAAGACAGACTTTACACCCTCCATCCTACATGTCACTCCCTTGTCATCATTTCCTATTCCTGGTTATCAGTATGTCTGGTATCTCTCTTGCCTACACCTCAGTGAGCCATAACTCTCTGTTCCAGTACCTCCTTCTCTGTGACATCCTTGGTCCCCAGAGCCTGCCTCAGATCCAGAAATACCTAGACTTTCCATCTGCATGCTTTTGCACCTCCAATCCATGTTGTAGCCACTGCAAATTTCCCTTCCTGAAATTTGAGTTGGGTTATGGCACTTCCTGCTCCAAAACTGTTAATGTACCTGCCCAATGTTTTCTGAAGTGTGTGATCCTGAGACCTCTGAATTAAAATCCTCACTGTCTTATAGAAATGCAGATTCCTAGGACTACTGACTGAGTCAATCTCTAGGATATAGTGATGTTGAAAAACCAATATTCTCCTAATAAAGGACATGTCCCTTAGTTAGTTTAAAGGCCCTCCTTGGTCTCCCTTGATGGGCTTCAAGCCTCCTTTCTGGCCTCTGTACCCCGAGTCCTCATCTCAACCCTGGACTATGTTCTTCTAACAGCATCCCACTGTCATACTTCAGGACTTTGGCCATGCTAGTCTCAGCCTAGAATGTCCTTTTCTCTTCTGCTACAATATTGAAACCATGTGACTTCAAGGTTCAGGCCAAATGCCACTTGCATGATATTCTTTAGTTCCCTCAGTTGCCCTTCTCCTCTTCTATTTAGTCATAATTCTATTTCATTCTGCCTTGTGTTTCCTCTGGTGGATAAATGGTGTGTGCATAGTCTAGGCCCATAATGTGGTAGGCTCCATGTAGTGGTTATACTTATGTCTTCCTTGGTGCCTGGTGCTATACCTCATGAAAGTGCCCTATCTGAAATAGACCACAGAATCTTGAAAGAAAATCATGCTTTGTTGAGATTCAGGATGTAATTCAAGCTTCATTGGGTCCAAGAGAAATGTTGTGTACTTGCTGCCAATTTCAGGACTCTGCTTCAGCAAACTCTGTCTCTCCAGAAGAGAGGGGGAACCTGCAGCAGAATTGAGAGAGGATGGGTGCCCTAGACAGTTCACACAACCACTCTGGAGAAGGGACTCAAAGAATGAAGTGGAATGTTCAAATGAATTGTGTACTGCGTGAGTGGGACTTAGAGAGCTCCAAAAATCACATAATGTAGGCCCCAATTGTATTTCTGTAAGAGACCTGATCACAAAATGGGGTTTGCAACCCCTGGAAAAGTAAGTACCTCCTATGGTTATACTTTTGCACATTAAGACATCTTCTTCAACTGGACAAAATGAAATAGTGAACAGAAATCTCTCAGACAGTCAGAAATGGCTATGAGCCTAGAGGTGGGGGTGAATGCACATGAGTAGAGGTCATGGATTCTCATCACAAAATACTAGGGAGACATCTGTCTACAAAACCCATGGAGAGGAGAGTGCTAAAATTACTGAGATCTGTGCCTGATAAGTCAATATTTCAAGAATATACCTTTTTCTGAAAATTATTTAATAGGTTAATGCAAAAAATAGTACCCACAAAATATATACTCATCCAATGGGTGTTTTAACATGGGAATCAAAATTAAGATATCCTGGAACTTAGCTTTGCTGACGGACCCTGAACTTGATTTTCAAAAGGAAGAAACATTGAAGAGATTTGGAAGTTTCTATGGAAAAAAAATAATATCCATTTCAGATTTATAAAGATGGAGGCAGAAAAGAACTTTTGTTAACCAAAAGTTAAAGCCAATAAACAGTAAAAATTTACCCAAACAAGGAACAGTATATTAATTTATAAAATAAAAAGTCCATATAAATCACAGACTCACAAAATCAACATGTTAAGCCTCCCAAGAGTTCTGTGTAGGTCACCCAGGATGAACACGCCCAAGAACAACCTGTAAGAATGCATTTATGAACTGTGACTACATTGTCAGGGACTATAGTGACACATTGATTGTTCAAGATAAAGTACATCTGCCAAAGAAGCTTAGTTAAAATGTTTATATCACTGCCCCTCTGAAGTCTTGTCTTTTATAGAAGTTGGCTCTTTTTACATTTGACAGATGATATCAAATAAAAACAGAGAACCAAATTCAGTGAGTGGAAAAGGACAGACAAGTCCCTGGATTTATTAAAAATGTAGTGCCTACTGGCTTTGAATAGTATTTTACAAAGAGTTGAAGAAAAAGCCACAACATTTAGAGGAAAAAGGGAATTTTTGAAGGGAGTTTCAAAACCAAACTTTCATTTTAAACTGGATGAAGGACACAGTTAGTTCTGTGAGTTGAGTGCCTTCAAGGTGTTGCAGGAGTACAAAGATAGCCTGAATGGCCCCAGGGTGGCCCCTCACACAAGGTCCAAAAGGGGTGGGGGGGGGGGGAGAAAAGGAGATAAGGCTCTCACAAAGTCAGCAGGGAGGAGAGCTCACATCTCACTGGAGGCCTCAGGCATTTCTGAGCAAAATCATCCTCTTAAAGACCTCTAGTGTTCACAAAAAGTGCCACTATCTGATGCTGTCAGATAAGCATTATGGAAAACAATGTATAACATATGCCTTTCAAGAATATTCAAACATTTTGTGTAACTTTTCCTGTCAGTTGAATGCCAACAACATGACTTATGTCCATTCCTGTGGGGTTGTGAGTCCCTTCATATGTCTTACTACCCTGCTTATAAGTACCCTTTCAAAACTTTGAAGGTTTGAGGTGAAATGGCTAGGCATATCTAAACATGAATCTTACCAAACACCTGGGCCTGACTGCAAAGGATGCTTAGAGGGAAATAAAACAAGCATCGTGGTGGTACCTCCAATTATTCCTTTATTCACTCATTCAGCTGTATGAACTGGTTGAAAGTGGATGCAGAAACACCCTCTGGGACAGGAGGAGAAGGTGGAAGGGAAGTTGCCTTGACAGTCACATCTCCTGCTTCATCTTCTCCAGAGGGGAGGAAGGTGGGGCTGATGGGCAAGTCGGGCAAAAGCATGCAGCATTGTGTACTGTGAGGAATAAGTTAGGGATAAAAATGGAGGGGGCAAAAGCCAAGTCTGCAGGACTACCAAAACACAAGAAAGGCCAAATCTGTGTGGCTTTGTTTTCTCAGGACCACCCTGCGTGAGAGAAAGGAAGCAAGTGAAGGTGGCATTGGTGACAATCTTGGATAGGGACTAGCAGAACGGCTGAGTGCAAACTCAGAGGCCAGGGGCCTGTGGGCATCAGCAAATCAGGTGGTCTAGGGCTGTCTTCACTGCCCAGCTCTGTCTGTTGATATCGGCACTTCTAAAAACTCCTTGATCTCAAGTGTTCCTCTCTAAAATGGAGACATAATGTCTGCTCTACTTCCTCATTGGGTTATAGTGAAAAATTATTGAGGAAACTATCTTCAAATGTGTCACAAGCCTCTCTGAAGTATCAGAAACAAGGCCTAGCATTGCCAGCAGGACAAGAGTCTAGTGGGAAAATGCCAAGCTGCACCAGTGAGATTGAAAGGAAAGAAGTTCTAATCTGTAATCAGAGCAGTCTGGGGAGTGGGATGTGTTTCCAAGCCAGATGGGGCAGGCCTGGTGTTGCCCTCTGTGCTCACCCAAAATATCCAAGCTTAAATGAGTGCGTGGCCTTCTGGGCATGTGTTATTCCACATTGCCTTAGAGGAACCCCCACTCACCCCAGACAGACATGGAAGGCCCTTGGAGGGCCAGCCCTTTATTCCAGTTCAAGATCCAAAGCATGAATTCCTATCAAACTTCCAAAGGTGTCCATTTCCAGAGGTGCTGGTGGCTTTGTAGGATAGGTGGAGAACATATATCAAAACCACAGTCCAAGTCGAGTTGCCACATGACTTAGCCTAAGTAGCCCTCGCATACTTCCAAACCTGAACAAATCAGCTGCCTTACAACGTTAAAAAGAAAATATGTTCAGATTTTTTAAGCTAAATATATATGGAAGGATGTGCAAAGAAGATTTGAGTTGCATAATATCCAAGTTAAAATAAACTTAGCCACTCTTGCTAAAATCCATTAATGCATGTAAACCTCTTAAACTGCTATTTGACAGGGGCCATTTTAGCATATAAAGTATGGAGCAAAGGAGGAACCAACAATTTCTCACTCTAAAATACACTCTGTGAACCCTCCCCAAACAGCCAGAGGGATGATTCTCCTCTCCTGCCCACTCCTCATCCATCTGCTCTAGGTGTCAAACCTCCCTCTAGCCCCTACACCAGGCCTTGGGTTCCCCTAGCCTGTTTGTCACTGTCCCTAGTTCCCCTACCTGCAATGCACCTCCATCCTGCCCTGCCTAGAAAACCCCAACTCTCCCATCAAAGTTTTGTTTTAATATCACTTCTTCCATTAAACCTTCTTAAAAATTCCCAACAGCCTCATCACATATTGCTTGGTTATACAAGTGATGCCTATGGTCTTTATCTGCTCTTATCTCAGAGGTACAGTAATCTCTAACGTGGTTATCCCTTTAATCACACTGACGGGAACTGGCCTGATGCACCAGTTTAAAAGGAACAAGTTGGTAGACTGCACAGATAGGAACACTGAGGCCCAAAGGAGACATGCCCTGCCCTTGTTCCCTGTGGCTCATGCTGGGAGTCACCACCCACACTGCATTGAAGAAAATATTTATTCCCTCAGCTGATAGAAGCACTGCAGAGAGGCTTGAGTTCTCAGTTTCCCCTGAACAAATGCTCTGAGCCAGCAGAAGTCACCTTCCTTCCTACAAAGAGTTAGTGTTCCCCCTTATTTGGATTCTCTTCTATAAGACAACATATACTCCCATCAAACTCTGCCCCATTGCTCCTCCTGACCCTTAGACCAATAACCAGGGTCAAGTTATTATATAGCCTAACTGGGAATGTGCAAAATGTGCTAAGGGAGCAAAGGGATAGTTCTCTGAAGGAACCACAGTGCTTACCTACATGTACAACAAGATCTTGGAGGGTACTCATAGGACTGAGTTCAGAGAGTGCTGGGATAACAAGGTTGGAGTTACCTTCAACTAAGAGTGACAGGATTGAACAGTCAGCAAGACCCCAGGAGATGTTGGAAATATGCAGGTAGGATGGTTTCTAGAAATATGAGAAAGGAATGGCCCACTTTAAGTAAAGCAGAAATGTGGCAGCCATGAGTGGGTGATGGAGGAAGCCTTCAGAATGCTTCCTATTGTTCTTGTCCCCAGCAGGACACACAGGTCAGGGAACTAAGGGGTGGAATTAGGAGTGACCCCACTGTCATCACTCCCAGAGACCACCTGGGGAATATGTGCTTCTTATATCTGCAAAGCTGGGCTCAACAAGGTTCCCTGTTCCAAAGGGGACAATATACTCCAGGAGATATAGCAAGAATGCTACTGAGCTCCAAGCTATGGTATCCATCTGAGAAGCTCCTGGAGCCCAAGAAACCACTGGAATCCTGGAGGACCTGCTCCCTGAACCTGTAAGAGAAAGTGAGTCAAAGTAAAACAAAGAGTATACTTTGGTGGATGCTGTCATGCACTGCTCAGATACCCACTTGAGAGGTAAGAAGTCACCATGTTGACCCTGCTCAACAGGAGATGTAAGTTTCTTATACAATAAAGTGAGAACTGAGTGACTCATTTGGGTTTCTCTTGTGCTCTCTTGTGCAGTTTTGATGGCGAATGGTAAGTGGGGATGCACATTTGTGGGTCAGTAAGGGCACGAGGAGGTCAGGACCCTCAGGGCTGAAGATTTAGGTCTTGTCACCAAATCAGACACTGGCCCAGCAGAGTTGCTGGCTAAAGGTGAAAGAATCTGGAAAGGACAGAAGAGGAGGCACAATTGATAAATTTCAATTGGGGCCCCCAAACCAGCTACAGTGATGGGCATATAATTTGCTACACTAAACTCTCTCTTCAAATTTCCTCCAGGATAGGGTTGTGAGATAAAATATAAGTTGCCCAGTTAAATTTGAATTTCAGATAAACAATGAATGGTTTCCTTAGTAATAAGTATGTCTCAAATATTTTATGGAACATACTTATACTAAGAAAATTACTCATTGTTCATGTGAAATTCAAATTTAACTGGGAGTCCTATATTTTTATTTGTTAAACTTGACAACTCTACTCTAGGGAAAAAAACCACTGGAAACTACTCCCAGAACCTATAAGAGACAGTGAATCTAAGTAAAGCAAGGAATATACTTTGGTGGATGTTGTCATGCACTATTCAGATACCCACTCCAGATTGATGAATTCAATCCCTTGGCTACTGGGCTCTTCCTAAAAGATAGTACTCAGCACGCAGCCCTCTTTGAAGGTTGCTTCCAGGTAAAGAAAATCACCTTGACAAATTTATGCCTCTTTCTAAGGACAGCTGGCACTTGTGACTGATCAGCCCATGGGTTTAATGACACTATCCCTTCACACCAGTTTGAAACAGATTCTTCCCAGCTCTGAATCTTAGCTTCTCTTCCTGCCCAATCCTGCTTCCTTCTCCTGACTCCATAGGTATTTAGCCTGTAGGTATTTACTGCCTAATTCTTATAAGTCCCACAAGCTAACCTCTTATCTTCGGGTCTGCTGCTGTACCATTAGTTAGAGACTCCTCAGTCTTTAACTAAGGATCCCATTGTAATCTTATCTCCAAAAGCATCCGCTTAAAGGCAAGACACATTCATTTTTAGAGCTCATTGGTACAAGGCACTCAGCATGTTTAGATGTTATGGTTCAAAGATGAGCAAGAGACAATTCTGTGTTTCCAGGGAGGAAAGGGATAATGCCCCTAAAGGAATCACAGCACTTACCTAGGTCAGCCTGGATGTTGAGATGTCATCTCAAGTTTCCCCTGTCTAGTCTCCCATAAACCCCTTCCACCTCCAGATGTCTTTATTTAGGTTCTTAGTCACACCATGCCTCCAATCTATGAACCTGGAAACTGTCCAGTTATCTCTGACCCCTCTATCTTGTTGCACCATATCCACATAACTCCGTATGTACTCTTCTTTCCTTCTAATTAACTCTCCATCTGCCCCTGTCTGAGAACTCCTTGTCTCTCAACTGGGTCTTCCTAGGACTCCTGGCCATTTTTCTCTCTCCTACCTTACCCATGTTACTGCCAGGCAATTCTTCCTTCAGTGTAGTTCTTACCTCATAACAGGAGAACATGAGTCATGGTGAGGTAAAGCTTAAAGAACCAGTATGTGGTTCTCCCTGTATGATTTCTTTATGCCATGTGACCAGGAATGTACTAAATAAATGCTGCTTTGTTGGCCTGGATTCTCAGTAGTGATAACCAACCAACAAATAACTCATGTAAACAAGAAGTAGTCCTGCATTGTTGTAAACCCCTGAGATTTGGGGGACCTATTACCAAAACATAATCTAACCTTTCCTGAAAATATACTCTACCACCCAAAGTGCCCTCTAGTCTCAGAAGTAGTACTTCATTTGACAAGTAACGATGTGTTGTTTCACAGTGTTCAGCTGAAAAGGCAGTTGATGAACTTTAGAATAACCCAACATTATGAACTGCTACAAATGGGTGGAATTAGACAAAGCTATTTGGTTTTCACCTATTACTTCAATTTTCGGAAAATGTCCAGAGTTATTGCATTTGCATTTTTATTGGCTTGGTGAAGGGAGTTGGCAGTATCAAGTGGCCCCTTGTTAAAAACCACGTCTTTACTTACGTAGAGAGAATAACAAGTCAGAGAGAAAAGAAATGTTGCAAGGAGACTTCTTAGAATACTGACAAGAAGAGGAGACAAAAAGATAACAGTTGTTTATAAACAAAGGCAAAGGAGGCAATGTTGCCTTGGTGTCTTTGACTTTGTGACTTTTTTTAAAAATATAATTTATTGTCAAATTGGGTAACATACAGTGTGTAAAGTGTGCTCTTGATTTTTGGGGTAGATTCCCATGGTTTATCACTTATATACAACACCCAGTGTTCATCCCAACAAGTAAACCATATATTCTTTATCCATTCATTAGTCGACGGACAATTAGGCTCTTTCCATAATTTGGCTATTGTTGAAAGAGCTGCTATAAACATTGGGTACTTGTGCCCTTATGAATCAACACTTCTGTATCCTTTGGATAAATTCCTATTAGCGCTATTCCTGGGTCATAGGGTAGTTCTATTTTTAATTTTTTGAGGAACCTCCACACTGTTTTACAGAGCAGTTGCACCAGTTTACATTCCCACCAACAGTGTAAGAGGGTGCCCGTTTCTCCACTTCCTCGCCAGCATCTGTAGTTTCCTGAGTTGTTCATTTTAGCCACTGTGATTGGTGCAAAGTGGTATCCCAGTGTGGTTTTGACTTGTATTTCCCTGATGATGAGTGACATTGAGCTTCTTTTCATGTGTCTGTTGGCCATCTGGATGTCTTCTTTGGAGAAGTGTCTATTCATGTCTTCTGCCCATTTCTTCACTGGATTATTTGATTTTCGGGTGCTGAGTTTGGTAAGTTCTTTTTATTACAAAATTGATTAAAATGACCAGTCCATTTTCCTATAAGCCTGAAAGCAGGTTATACTCTGCCTAAGCAAAAGCCACACATTTTAACTCTGTGGCCTAAAAGAGTTCACAAGCTAGTCCTGAACAGCCTGTGTTCTGGAAATGCTTATGATGGAATTCTGCAAAGTTCTTTCATTGAAGAAACTCAGAGCACTTTGCAATTAAAATTAAGAGAGTGTATATAACCTCTCTATGAAACAAAATGTTTACATTTTGTACATTACATTACATCTAATACCATATTGGTATTAGAACTTATCACTTTACAAAGAAATATCAATACAATTCTTAAACTGGGTGTGCAGTGAAAGCATTTAACATAGAATTTTATTTCCAGAGTATTCCATCCTAACTCCTCTTCTGTATAAGTAGTTTATAAGGTTAGATTTTTTCCAAAGGATTAATACTTGAGAGTAGTGGCTGAGAAATAGCACCCGTTTCCTCCAATTTCCTCAAAGTGAATATAGCTTCATGAAGAAGAATGAAATGGAGACCACTGGTTAGGCCAGTCACTTAAAAAAAAAATACAGCTTTTCTTACTAGGAATCTACCATAACCAAAAAGGCCACCGGATTGTTATGGATGGTTTTAAGGTAGAGCAGAAATAAGAAGACAATTTGTTTAGGTTGGAAGAAGTTTCAGTAGTTGCCTGCTGCCAACCTCCACTTCACAAACAAGGAGAACAAGGTCAGGAATACTGCATCTTACCCAGCTTTTCTTAGCTAGTTAGTGCCTAGACTAAGGTAATTAGCTACCTCTAGACTGATAGGACTGCACTCAGAGGCTGATTCTGAAATATTAATGCAACAGGCAGCTCAATGCCTGTAGACAAGGAGAAAGAACTGTTAGTTAGAATGTGTCCTTGGGCAAACTATTTGGACTCAGTAGACCTCTTTCCTTTATCCATACAATGGCGCTAAATATTGCCTGCTCTGCCCACCAGGAAGATTTGGTTGGGAGATCAAATGAGATAAAGTATAGGAAACTTCCTTAAATGTTGAATAATATATGATAACAGTCCCAATTTTTTTGAACACTTGGGACGTGCCAAACATTGTGCTAAGCATCATTTCATTATCACAGCACACATTATCACAGGCAAGAAAGCCATTATCTTCATTGCATACATGAAGGTAAGACTTTGGCTAAGTAGTTCACCCAAGACCTCATGGATTTGAACCAGATCTAGTTGACCCTCATACTCAAGCATTTAATTACCAATAGTACCATACAATAATCATGCTATAATATTATATAATGTAATACTATAATATTACATTATATCACTAAAGTATTGTAGTAGTGCTGTAGTGCATATTACTATATCACTACAGTATATTGTGTATTACTATACTAGTACATCTTATACTATTATATAATATCATTAGTATTACATATAATACATACTATACTACTAATAGAATATATATTGTTACCATTTATATAATAATACAATAATAGTATAATAATACTGCATTACAAGATGCATAGCTAATGGTAATACTTAACATTGCATACATATATTGCTAAAGAGGAGATATTTATCCTAGTGATTCTACATCATAAAAACAAAAGATTTTATTATTTTCCTGATTTTTATAAGTATTTATAAATGCCCTTTAAACTTTTTCAAGGATATAGTTGCCTTGTTTTTAACAAATTATAATACCACCTCTTTTTAAAAATGAACTAGTAAGAAAATAGTTTTATCAAAAACAAGATTTCAATAATTTATTTTTGTGCCTAGTATGGGTTTTAAAAAATATTTTTTCTTTTTTATGAATGTATAGTTTTAAAAGATTGATTTGTAACCATATTGAATTTAAGTAAATTCAATTTTTCTTACAGTCTTTTTATGATATTGTAA
This sequence comes from Cryptoprocta ferox, assembly GCA_028646485.1. NCBI lineage: Eukaryota > Metazoa > Chordata > Mammalia > Carnivora > Eupleridae > Cryptoprocta > Cryptoprocta ferox. Next base: position 115,594,956 of record CM053577.1, read on the forward strand.
CTTGAAAATTGAAATGCTTAACTCAGATTGGGCTCCATTTATAACTTCTGTACAACTCACTGAAATAGTGTCCTCGCATAATATAATGATCAGCCTTTGTTTTGGATAGACACTTAGTTAAATGATTTCCTATTTGTTTTCACTTTTTAACAAGTTGTGACATTTGAAAATAAATGTCTAGTCTTTTATCTCAAGTGTATGGGGGGTGAGGGTGCTCAATTTTAATAACTTTTGTCATTTTTGTTTCAATTATGGCTAAGATGTAAGCCTTCAGTGAGTAACCGGCAACTCCTACCTATTCACTCCCTCCCCTTCCCCAGGGGTAATGAGGACATCAAGAGTTTTAGTGTTTAAAATATATTATTCTTTGTATTCAACTCATCACAAAAAACTAGCAGATCAATATGACAAGTGAGTGAACCAGAAGATGGCGTTGAAGATTAGCAATCACATTTTACAGCAAGGTAGATGTGAAGTCTCAGAAAGTTTCATGCAGTGACCGTTGTTTTGCAGTTCTAAAAGTACATGAGTGAAAACTGTTCAAACTAACTAAACCTGATGTAGAGGACATGTGTAGAAAAATGCAAAAAGTTCATTTGCTGTTATTGTTCTTAGCAATCTCTGTCTGTTGTTTGAGAACACTTAGAGAAAAAGTAATCCATTAATGAAAATGTCATGCAACTTGAAGGCAGTGACCTTTTTCTGCTTTGTTCAAAGTGCCTACAACAGTCTCTGATAGGTAGCATGTGCTCAAAAAAGCATTTTGTTGAATGAATCCATGAAAGGAGAAGAAAGGGGGAAAAACAGGTTGTGACTAGAATTTCTTTGAACACAACTTTGTTGTTTATTACATAGAGTCTGATAATGGAAAATTGCTTGGGTGAATAAAAATATGGCATCCTGTTAATTTCTGAGAAAGTCCTTTAGCTGTAGGAAAAGCATACCGAATCTGTGCCTCGCTGCCTGTTTTGCTCTAGCCTAAACTTAGTTTTATCTTTGAGTAGGAGACATTGACCCTATACGTAAGTTGAAAAGAGAAAAACTGAGAAGTAAGTGAAATCAAAAGCTTTTCAAATGTTGCAAGTTGACCTAGGGTGGTGGTGGTCTAAAATCATATAGAAACCAGTAATCTGACGGTTTACCTGAAATTACTAAGTACATAAACATGCTGGAAATATCCAAGATGCTCTGGTAAAAGCTTAGTGGGCAGGTGCAGGGAGTGTAATTTTAACATTAAGGATATCTTGGAAAATTAAGTAAAATCACTGGTACATTGCAATATTATTCCTTTTCTGGACATTTATAACCCAATAGAAATTTGCTTCCTGCCAGATTGAGGTTAAAACTATGCCATTTTAAGGGGAACTGAAGTCCAGAGGCTATTAAGTGTTTGGATACTTCGAGACTCCTCCCCCAACTCGTTCTTGTTGCCATAATTGAAACTTTGGGGTCTATGCATTGTCTGTCTGAATCACCTCAATTCACCAGTTTAATAGATACAAGTCTGTAAGCATTTCAAAATGTAGATAGTATTTGAGCCACAGTTTATAGTTCAAAGTATCTGAACCATGTTTTTCTTTTTCTTTTTAATGAGTAGGATGTTCTCTAAACACCTAAGAGGGCAGGGCTCTCAGCGATAGCTGCGATGCCAAGGGTGCCCCCCCCCCCCCTCAGTTCTACAATGTGGACAATTCCTCGGTTTTTGGTTGCACGCTCTGCAAGTGAAGTCCCCTTCACACCAGATTCCCGCTCCTACACGCCCCCCACTTCCCGCCCTAACCACGTCGCAGTCGTTTAGCTGTTATTAGTTATCATCAACGGGCCTCCAGCAGGACCCGGCGCTGAGGCGGGGTACCCATTTAGCGCCTTGCCCTTTGCAGGAAGCCGCCCCAAGTGAGAGTCCCCCAGGCTGCAAAGGTCGGACTCGAGTTGCGCTCGCGGCGCACAGCGCGAGGAGGGACGCAGCCGGCGCAAGAGCCTCCAGCCAGGCGGCAGCAGACCCTCCAAAACACACTCCTCGCTTTGGCCCCGGGACTCTCCCGCCGGGCCGCAGTCTCTGCTCACAGCGCCCCCCTTGCCCCAATCCCGCAGGCGCATTGGTGCCCGCCCCGCCCCGCCCCAGGCTCCTCCCCAGCGGGGCTTTTAAGCTTTATAAAGTTCCTCTTTCCCATCTCCGATACTTAGTTTCAACAGTTGAACTTGGGACTCACTGCTGCCCTCAGCTAGGAGTCGGGGACGAGGTAAGGCTTGGGGTCGGGCAGGAGCACGGATGTGAGGCTAACACGACAGAGAACCGGGAACGCTAGACTAGAGGTCCCGGGGTTCATCTCGAGGGCAACGCTGGGAAACCCAGTTTAGGAGGCGGGAGGGAGCGTGCCCCTTGTAAGAGCTCCGATTCCCACCTCCTCTGCTCTGGGCCCCGGGCCTCTGTGGGGGATCCTTGGAGGGCCAGCCGGTGCAATGCCCAAGCATTGCCCTCATCAGTCTGTGGGTCGGCCCCGCCCAAGCCCGGGAGAGGCCAAGCGCTGGACGGGATGCGATAAAGAGAGTCCCGGCCCCAGGAGTGGCCGAGGCGGGGCCATAGAAAGGACCCACACTGTACTACAGGTTTTCCCTGAGGGGAGACATCCCCTGACTCCCAAGACTCCTCATCCTGTGGCCCTGAAGGGCCCAAACTCACCGTGGCCTCCCGCGCATTTTTCCGCGGCTGGTGGTGGTAGAGTAGGAGCTCCAAATTTGGGCCACTTAGGGCCCCACGCTCTGCTGCCGCAACCCCATGCCCTCTGAGAACCCTCCCGGCACCCTCCCCGCCTCCGCTTTCGCTCGCTGACCTCTGGGGTCCTGCTGATGCTCTGAGCGCCAGAATCTTTATCTACTTGGGTGAGCTCCTCGTCGTCGTAGGCTGGGTCTCTGCCAAGTGTTGCTCCCAGGGGCCACTAATCCTTGCTAGCTTCAGAGGACTCAGGGATACTCTTGAGGCAGAGAGTGCAGATACTGGAGGAGAAGGCCCAGGCAAGAGTTGCTGGCACCGAGCACCTGGAAAGTCCAGACTGCAGGCGTGCCCACGTGCGAGATCTTTGGCGCCCGGGGGGGGGGCACCAAAGGAATGTGAATGGGAGAGTGGGCAAGAGTGGTAACTGGAAATAAAGGGAGGAATGGACTGGCAACGGTTTGGGAATGGGCAAAGAGGAGCAGGAACTAAGAGTGAGCAAGCAAACGGTGCCAAAAATAGGTGGTGGCTGGATTTTGCGATATGCACAAAGGCGAGAGTTGTGTTGCCTGGGCAGCGTTTGTCCTGTGGGATGTGTAACAAGAAGGGAGAGTCCAGAAGGTGGGGTAGGAGGATGGACTATGCCAGGGGCATGCTCGAGAGGCGGCAATACCGGACGCGCCAAAGGATGAGACAGGGTGCCTTCTCTCAGGGGCCTTTGGCAACACCAAATTTTATAGAGCGCGCCTGGCTGCCTCAGAGACTCCAGGGCCTCGTGGTCATTGCCAGAGGGGTTTGAGAAGGGTGCTCCGAGCGCTGTGCCACGGTGGCTAAAGGCTGGCCCTCTTCTCTGCAGCGCAGAGCTAGTGCAGGAGGCAGATCCTGGGCGCGTGAGGGCAACAGGCGCTCTGGGCATGAACCTGGAGGGCAGCGGCCGAGGCGGAGAGTTCAGCATGAGCTCGGTGAGCTGCGGCAACGGGAAACTCCGCCAGTGGCTGATCGACCAGATCGACAGCGGCAAGTACCCAGGGCTGGTGTGGGAGAACGAAGAGAAAAGCATCTTCCGCATCCCCTGGAAGCACGCGGGCAAGCAAGACTACAACCGGGAGGAGGACGCCGCCCTCTTCAAGGTTACTAGCACGAGGGAAGCCCAAGGTGGGGGTGGAGGGAAGGCCCCAGGAGCCTGGTGGGTCCCTAACCCAGATTTTTTGGCGAACCTTGTAGGCACCTGACGGTTCTAGAAGAAAGGGGACTTCGCGGGAAGGACGGGGTGGAATGAGCCCTGCGGGGCGGGCGGTCCGGGAGCATCAGGTGGCAATTGGCAGAAGCCTTAGGAGAAGGAGAGAGCCTTCAACCTTTGTAGTGTTTTTAGAAAGGGAGATCAGGTCCCAATCTTGAGCGTGTGGCATGAGCAGTACCCAGAGAGTCAGGTGGCTCCAGCAGCAGGGAAATAAATGTCTGGAGGCTCACTTCTGGGAGAGCAGAGGTCCAAGGACTCTGACTCGAGTGTTCTTGGTTGTATTTTTGTGAATTCCTCTTTCTGTACCTCTGTACTTCTGGCTTTCTGTACCTATGTACCTCTGTACCTCCTTGCCTTCTTCGGTCAGCATGTGTCTCTCTTTGTCTCCTTGTTTCTTTTCTGTGAGCACCCTTAGATGTTTTTAGTCTGTCTCTGTTTTCCTATTCCTCTCACTATGTCTGTCTGTCTTTCTCTATTTCACTGTTTTTCTATGGAGCTCTTTCCTCTGGACTTTTTTTTTTTCTTCTTCTTTAGTTCAATCTCTCTGGTGGGGTCTCTATCTTTTAGCTCTCTTTGGTCCTTCCATGTGTTTCTTTCTCTCTGTTTCTGTCTGACTCCTTCTTTTCAAGTCTCTTTCCAGACATTTTCTCTAGGTTTCTCTCTCTCTCTCTCTCTCTCTCTCTCTCTCTCAATTTCTCCCTTCCTCCCTCCCTCCCTCTGTGTGTGTGTGTGTGTGTGTGTGTGTGTGTGTGTGGTGTGATGATTATTTTCCCCTAGAGCAGTTTACCCAGTGAAGTGTGCATTAGGGCCCAGCCCCACCACCTGCAGGCAGAACAGGCAAAGGGGACTTCCTCAGGAATTTGCTCTCAGAATACCTCAGACTGTCTGACCATTCAAATGTACTCTATGGGTAACAGCTCACCCCATAGCTCTGCCCCTAGTTCTAGTGGAACTCACTTCAGATACTGATGCGGTGGGCCAATTAGGGCTCCTTTCCAGGGATCCTCCACATCTCACCTACCTTTTATAAACACCTAGAGAATGTTCAAACTACTTATCTTCAACTCAGCAATGATAGAGTCCAAGGTGAAAAGTATATTGCCTAGAGTACACCTGGTGTCTTTTTGTCCCATGTTTTGAGCAACAGTGTAAATCTGAGGCACCTAAGCACCATTCTTTCCTTTAGAAATACAATTCTCAGGTTCTTTTTTTTCTTTTTTAAGATCTGCATATTAACTTTTTCATCTCTTCTTTCCCACAAGGCTTGGGCACTATTTAAAGGAAAGTTCCGAGAAGGCATAGATAAGCCAGACCCTCCTACCTGGAAGACACGTTTACGATGTGCTTTGAACAAAAGCAATGACTTTGAGGAACTGGTTGAGAGAAGCCAGCTGGACATCTCAGACCCCTACAAAGTGTACAGGATTGTTCCTGAGGGTGCAAAAAAAGGTGGGACTTTCTGGATTGGGGTCACATAATTGGCAACCAGACACTTGTAATGCCTTAATTTCATTCTGAGAGTTGATTTGTCTATTTTATTTCAAATAGTCTGCCTGCCTCCTGGCTCATGCTCAATCCCGGAAGGCTCTTTGCCCAAGTTCTCAGGGTCATAAATTGAAATTCTTGTGGTATTGGTTAGGATAATTTCTCAGATTCCCACTCTGTACCTGTGGGTGTATGCATATGCATGTGTGTGCATCTGTGTGTGCACATGATTTTTCAATTAGTTCTATTGGTGTAAGATATACACCAAATTTTTCAAACAAAAAGTGGAAAACTTGTTTGAAGCGTTATCTTTAATTATCAGTATTTCATGGTTAACCATTTTGTAGAAAGGAAGCATACATATATTCACATATTGTTACTATTTTGTCAAAAATTTCAACTTTCAGTGTACTGTGGTCAACTGGGATGCTTACTAAAATTCAGAACATCTCTTTCCAAGTTTCTGACTGGTGTTTCAGAGTAGAGTCCAAAAATATGCATTTTAAACAAACCATACAAATGACTTCACTTGTGGGACATCTTGCTGGTGGGGCCCTTTATGTGATAAGGTGCATTCACCCACAGCATTTCATCTCTTTCTCTACCTGTTCTACATAAGTCAGACCTTGTAGAAATCAGTTTAATGGCCAGAACAAGTAATTACCCATGGGAGTTGTTGGAAAAAAATGCCTTATTTGTCAACACTGTTATGTATTCTGAGAATTAAACTCTCAGGTATTTTTCTAAGATTTCACTTTTAGTTATGACAGTTCCTTTTTTTTTTTTACATTTTGCCATTTGCCTTTTGGTCAAACACATAGGAGCAAAGCAGCTCACCCTGGAGGACCCACAGATGACTGTGAGCCACCCGTACACCATGACAGCTCCTTATACCTCACTCCCAGCTCAGGTATGGTAGAGAATGCAGGGCTTCTAGAAGTAGGGACTGGGTCTGGGTGAAGCCATGTGAGCCAGCTAATCTCACATAGCAGGAAAAATACACAAACAAAAACAGCAGCACTTTGTTTTTGCTATTTAGTCAATCAGCCAAACCAAATCCCCAATCATTGGGTGAATGTCTCACTTTCCACCTGGTGTTACTATTTGTGTTGGTTTTACGGAGAGGAGAAGTGGGTGTATCTGCCTCTTGATATAGACTTCTACTACTGATTCTGAAATCTGGGAAACAGTTCTGTTGTGGGAGATGAAGCTTTTGGAAGCAGTGCTTTATCATGTGAAACCACAGGGCAGCTGATCTCTTCAGACTTTTCTGATGTGAATTGCAGCTCTGTTTTATTCACTCTGGTGGGTAAAAGAAGGCAAATTTCCCTGCAGTACTTTTGGTGCCAGATTTAACCATATGATGAAGCTTTACATAAGTCATTACTTTATAACACTGTCTTCATTGTGCTTTTTAATTCTTAATGGCTACTTTCCACCTAGTGTGATGAGCTATTCACTCCAGAGTCTTTTGAGATGATAAAATGATTTGGCTGTCAGCCAAATAAGAGATTCTGTGAGGAGTTTGAACATAAAAGAATCTGTCACTCTTTCCCAGTGCCAACCAACTGATCTTTGCCGAGCTGGTTGCTTTTCATCTCAGCTTCTCCCTCATGTTCCTTTAGCAGGTTCATAACTACATGATGCCACCTCATGACCGAAGCTGGAGGGAATACGTCCCTGATCAGCCTCACCCAGAAATCCCATATCAATGTCCTGTGACATTTGGACCCCGCAGCCACCACTGGCAAGGCCCTGCTTGTGAAAATGGTAAGGAGTGTGCTGGGCTGGTTCCGATGGCTGTGACTGACCCAGCAGAACAATCGTGGCCAAAGGACCCTGTTGTCTCCTAATCTGTCCTTCTGAACAGTATCCCAGTTCTTTCCCCTTCTCAGAACTGCTAGTAAAGTTCTCACATGCAGTGGAGAGAGGGTTTTCTCTCTCCTGTGGCATGGTAAGGTCCTCAGGGGAAGGAATCCAAAGTTTACTAACGCTGGCCTGCTTGCGCCGGGACCTGCACTGGGAACTGCCTTACATGAGATCTTATTTCAACATCACAGAGATCCATCCCAGACAGTTAAAAACTGCCCCATTTTTTTTTTTTGAGACAGACTCACAGAATGTAAGTAATGCACAAAGTTACCCATTGAAAGTGAGGAGCTGGGGTTCAATTTCAGATCTCCTAACCCCAAAGACCAGCCTTTCATTTAAGACAGAAGATGTCAGATATCAAACTGGTTGGCTTTAGTTTTTAAATTATCTGTTGGATGGGTTAACATTTTTCATCCTCCCTGAATAGTCCTTGGTAAAAAGTAATATATTTTTACTTTTTAAAAATTTAAAAATAGTATTCCCTTCTGGATTGTCCCTTAATGTTGACAAGACCACATAATCTTACTGGTATGTTTCTTCCATACTATAGCTGTGCCCAAGCCCTCCCTCTATGGGAACACCAGGAGATTATTGACCTAGTATATTTCTCTTAACCAGTAGTGTGCCCATGGAGCACCTGGCTGGTTCAATTAGTAGAGCAGGGGACTCTTGATCTTGGGGTCATGAGTTCAAGCTCCGCACTGGGGGTAGAGTTTACTTAAAGAACAAACAAACAACAGTGTGCCCATTATAGTTGTTCTTGGGATTAACGGTGATAGTAAGAGTGTAATGAATAAATACTATGAAAAGAAAACAGTCTCCAGGAGGTGATTAGTACTAGTGTTAGGGCCCAAAGAGCTTTGCTCACTCTGGATTAGATGTGGTGCCCATAGGAGCTCCCCAGACATCGAAATGAGATCTCTCAGTGGAAGCACTGATCAGCTAAGAGCAGAGTAAACTTGACAAAGTATACTGAATACAACAAACTACATGCTTTTTAAATTTTTTTTATTTTTTTGTTTTTATAGCTTATTGTCAAGTTGGTTTCCATATAAAACCCAGTGCTCTTCCCCACAAGTACCCTCCTCCATGACCATCACAAGCATTTAGGACTTTTGAGTTAACTATTTAAATAGAAATTCTGAGACAGGTAAATACTCAAATTCTTCCGTATGTTCTAGCAATATTTGGTTCTTCACAATTTAGTCCATTTTTCTGATCATGTTCAGGTCACTCTTGGCTTTATGGGATTGACAAAGTGTACCATCATTTAAAATTTGTCTTGAGTGGCATGTTTACAAAAAAGCTCTGCATTTGATTTTATTAGGTTTTCAAGAGTAATTTGAAACAAAGGTTATTTTCCATACCATAGTGGAGAAATTATCTAACATTAAACTGAATTTTAATTCAGACCTATGGCTGATGCATCAGGCTCTATTGAAAAAAAACTTTATTAACAAGGCAATGCCTCAAACTATACAAAAATATAGAATAGATAGATATATTTTGAAGCATATGTGACATTAAGTGAAGTACCAACAAAATTAGGTTCTATTACATATTTTTTCTCTATAAATGTTTAGTGTGACCCAAAGCTACTAGGCTGCCAAGAGACATCATTCAATTTTCTCCTAAACCCAGAAATAGAAAGCTAGATAAGTGTGAACTAAACAAATTTATAAGTTTTTAATTGGGCTCTTTGGCATCAGAGCTCAGGTAGACCTGAGCTCACAACTCTACTGTGAACTTGCTATGTGAACAGGAATAAATCTTTCTGAGCCTAGGCTACCCTGTTTATCAGGGTAATTATAGAGGGATGTTGGTCAAAAGGTACAGACTTCCAATTATAAGATGAATAAGTCCTGGGGATCTAAAGTATAACATGGTGACTATAGTTAACAATACTCTATTGTATTGAAAGCAGCTAAGAGAGTAGATCTGAAATATTCCCACTATACAACACACACACACACACACACACACACACACAATGGTAATTATGTGAGGTGATGAAAGTGTTAACTAACTTAAAAAAAAAAGAAAGAAAAAAATTACAAAGGGATTGTTTCAAGTTTCCTTCCAAAGCTGTGAAAAGGCTCCTTCCCCTTTCAGTCTTGTTTTTTTCTGATTGGACCTCAGCTTATCTTTGTTCCTTGAGAATGCCAGTGGCCAGTTCTAGAGGGCCCTTGGCCCTTCTCTCCCAGGGTTGGTGTGCCCCTCAGGGACTGAGTGGCCATATCCCAGGGAGAGGATCCATTCCGATGTATCGGACAGATTCTGTTTAGACATCATCTGATTCTTATTTGCAAATGCAGGTTGCCAGGTGACAGGAACCTTTTATGCTTGTGCCCCGCCTGAGTCCCAGGCCCCCGGAATCCCCATAGAGCCAAGCATAAGGTCTGCTGAAGCCTTGGCGCTCTCAGGTGAGTGCAGCGTTCTGTTCTAGAGGCACCCCCAGGAGGCTGGCTTCTGCTGTGACTCCACCCTCACCTTTGGGTAGATTTGATTTGGGGGGGGGTGTCTCTAAGTACAGCCCATGGACAGTGGCTTTCTTCCATCTAGGGACTCAAGTGGGTGTAAACACATCTGACTCCCAACCTGTGTGAATGAGGAACATCATTAGAAAACTTAGCACTAAGAAGCCAGCTTGCGATTCTGATGACAATTCTCAATGCTCTTTTGAATTGAATCATTTTAAGGTCTCCATTTGACATCTATCTGAATTTCCAGGAATATGCAAACACATCAGCTTTACATACCAAGAGACCCTCTTCAGCCAACATTCTCACAATGTAGTATAATTTCTTAGAAAAATACACAAGGACTTCTCATTTTGAAAAGCTGATCATCCTTCCAAGTTTAGCTGCAAATAGGTCTTCCTCTTTGGCATTGAGTTCTTCCTCTGAAATTTGACATGTCCTGCAAAAAATTTGGATTAGATCTGACTTTCAAATTTTTATTTCTAAAAGAATCCCTGCAGTTCAGATATGTTGCCTGTTTTACTAAACATATGTGGTACATGTATATTTATTTTTTAGATAGCATTTGGATTGTTTTAAAATGGGATTTGTAATTATATTAAAAATAAATAGCTTAAGCTTCAGAGTTTTATTCTGCCCTTGGGGTTTTTTACAAATCAGATATAGAAAATATAAAGTAAATTCTCAAGGTTTCAGGGAGTTGTGGGCACCTTTATCACTTCCAGGTTCCCCATTTATTTCATTTCAGTTCTGAAGCTCTGAATGAGGCTTGCTGCCTTTCTTCTTAGATGCTCCTAAATGACGGAGGGGAGATGTAACTGAGCAGAAAGGCTTGTGTCTGTTTTTAGAAACTTTCTAACCCTTTCTTCAGCACCTAAGACTTGTGTGGGTGCCTAAAAAGTAGGTAATAAACATCTATTTATATCACTGGGACCTTGTGATTTCTGATGACATTAAATGAAATGAAACCTTCCCTGAAAGTCACCTCAAATGGCCAACTCACTGTCATCAAGGTACACTGTCTGAGCTTGCTCTCAGCTAGTGTGTTTACAGCAGTAGAAATTGAAGTGGAGAATTGAGAGAGAGATGTGGGTTGTTTAAGTCTCAAAACCTGCCATTGAGGAATAAGAGGGTTTTGTGGGTTTCTTTCTCTTTTCTTTTTTCTATTTTTTTTTGGTAGGCGTTATACAGATTAATTATCAACCTTGAACACATCTATTGGAGACCTGTAATTCTCATTCTTTTTTAAATCCCATACAGTTATGGATGGGTAACTGTTGCCTTTCCATAAAACCCTTTTGTATTTCAGTTAAGGGGCCCTTTGCAAACCTAGCTTGGTCCTTTCAGTTTGTGAAACCTTCTGAAGAAGGTTCTGAAATCAGAAAATTTTCATAAGTGAACTCATCTTGTTTAATGTTTCAGAAAGCAGTTATTTTTGAGAGAGATTTTGAAAGTTTAGTGGGACTTTAGCCTTTGAACATTTTTCTTATTGATTCTTTTTTTTCCACACGAATTAATTTTATTATACAAGTAGTACATACATAGCATAAAAACTAACTTGAGAATCAAAAGCAAAAATGGAAAATAAAAACATCTTATTCCCATTATCCTTCCTGAAACTTCAGTATACGTGTGTGTGTGTGTGTGTGTGTGTGTGGTGACATCATACTGGTATTTTAGGACAGTTTCAGATGTAAAATATTTGTTTGTTTTTTGAAACACCATTATATTCTTTTTGCTAGTAGAAATTTAACTTAAGGCTTACTTCCTCCAAAATCAAAACTGATCACCATGCTTAAAGATGAATTTTTGTTCAGTGGCACACAACTTACTATTTTAGACATAATTGTTGTCATGACCACTATCATCATCACCAAAACAATGACATAGAAAGTTCTTGAGTGATGCTAATACAAGTCAAACATATTGTGCAGAAAACTAATGTAAGGGATGCTCCCCTTCCACACACACACACACACACAAATCTATGATCACATAAATTTGGAAAATGCTGAGTTAGGTAACATTAAATAGATTTTTGCAGGGTTTCTTTAATATTGGTCACTCTCTGTGACTCCAGGAGGGAGATGAGGGTATGTAACATTTCCTACACTTCCTTGGCTATGGAACTTTCTACTTTTTATCTTGAGACACCAGTGTCCCACCAAATAAACATGTTCTGGTTGAGTAGTGTGGCATCTGGATGGGTATCCAATGTTTCTTGGCCCCTTAGAACTGACTTTGAAATCTCTGTGTTTACAGACTGTCGACTCCACATCTGTTTGTACTACCGGGAGATCCTGGTGAAAGAGCTGACCACATCTAGCCCTGAAGGGTGTCGGATCTCCCATGGGCACACCTATGACGCCAGTAATCTGGATCAGGTCCTTTTCCCCTACCCAGAGGACAATGGCCAGAGGAAAAACATTGAGAAACTTCTGAGTCACCTGGAAAGGGGTGTGGTTCTGTGGATGGCCCCTGATGGGCTTTATGCCAAAAGACTATGCCAGAGCAGAATCTACTGGGATGGGCCCCTGGCACTGTGCAGTGACCGGCCCAACAAACTGGAGAGGGACCAGACCTGCAAGCTTTTTGACACACAGCAGTTTTTAGCAGGTAATGCACCAAATTATCTGTTAGAATGGAGCATCCCACACCTGTGAGCCTAAGAGACAGAAAAGAGGGGGTGACAGCATGCCTGCCACAATGGTTCAAACAGAAGGTCACTCCCACCCCCCAGACAGAGGTCTTCCTTCTATTAACCCCTGAGCCCAACCAGCATGATCCAAAAATAGATTTCCTGTTTGTTCATCTCTCACCTCTGCCTCTACCACCTGCCCCTCTCCATCAGCAGAGGGGTGTGAGGAGGAGGGAGATTGCTCAAGGTCATTGTGGTTCAGGCTGATATCTTAAAATTCTGGTCTTCAACAAATAGTCACTAACTAATAAAGTTCACACTTTATTGGTAGTATGAACTCAGCAAGCATGTCTGCTGTTTCAGCTTTTTAAGTTTCCTAGAAAAATCATAAAGGTTAGAAGTGTATTGTTAATGTTCTTGGTTCTGAGATGCGTTACCCTTATGCAGATGCCCTCAGCAGGTGGGACCAAGGATAGAGTATAGAGTATGTGGAACTGATTTTGTAAAGGAAAATTATTGGAAGGATTTGAGTTATCTCTATGACATGCATGTTTTAAACCATATTTTCTAAAACCAGTAAGTTTTGTTTTCCTAGTTTTGATTTCATGACAGTTAAATTAACCCTGGGCTGGCTTTTGTGAAATGGCTTTTGTGAAATTATTGTTGAAGCTTCATCCAGAGTATTCATTCAGCTATCTATATGGATGATGCCTCTTTTGGAGGGAGAAACCTGTTCCATCACCTCACTGCCACCTCTTTCTGTATCTTATCCTTAAGTTATTCTTTTATAAGTATCCTTTCAGAAACACCCTGTGTCTTTGGGTTTTCATGTGCCTTTCCTTTCCCTGAATGTGCTTCTTGAGTCAATTCATTAAAAAAAAAAAAAAATATATATATATATATATATATATATATATATATATATAGCATGTATGTGCTTTGACACCATTGACATTTGCTTAGCCTTTTGGGTTTAAGTTGCCCAAATTTGTGTAGGCTCATCAAATTCTCTTTTAGTGCCCCAAGAAAAATATGTCCCTATATGACTAACCCTTGACTAACATGTGTGACAAGAGGAAGAGGGAGAACTGAGTTTCTGGTTCCCCAAGGCAGCACCAAGGTGTGAAAAGCATGTGGGCCTGAACACCTCTCTCTCCTTCTGAGCTGCAGAACTGCCTCCAAGCCTGCGCTGTGACTATTTTGTCCATCCTGGGGTCTCATGTGGGTGGGTGCCCAAGGAAGAGTCAAGAGCCACAAAGTGGTATCTTGTCTGTACCTCTTATGTCTGCAATGAAATCTGAAAGAGCCCTTAGGGGGTTGGATCTCCTCAGAGACTGTGAATCTTGGTCTCTTTGAATTCATAAGATGCCACAGGGCTAAGGCTTTAGTTTAGGTGTCCCAGGCGAATGACACTTGCTTCTGTGAGTTTCTCTCACCTTGTATGTTTTAGGAAGGTAGAATCCTCCCATTCTATAGGCAAGAAGAAGGAAGCCATGATGGACTGGCTATGAATATCCTCAGGCTGTGAATTCACATGTCTAGAATGTAATATTTATCTGTGAGCAAGAGTTGTTGTTGTTTTTTTCTTCTGTAACTAAAGGCTGTGCTTTTTGCTCACTGCAACCTCTTATCTTGAAGTATTCACTGAAGTTAAAGGAAGAACCTGTGAACTTAAAAACTGTAGCTGTGTAGACCAGCTTCTGCATAATCAAGGATTCCCACAGAACGTTCTCATGCTATCAAGCATTTGAGGCATGACTTTTTCGGTGAATGGTGCCAACTCGCCACTCTGATTAGGTTGTGTAGGTGTAGTCTCAGACCTCAGTAGTGTGAATACCTCTTACACATTCTGACTAAATCAGTTAGGTTTGATTTGAATTCTGGAAGAAAAAAAAAAAGGCAGGAAGTCAAACAGTCCAGTGAGTTAGTTAGAAACTTTTCTTCAGTTGAAGAGAACAGTGGAGATCTTTGATATCTACCTATTCAGGATTTGCAAACTACTAGGGACAGCCCCGAAAGGCAAAGCCTGAGGGTGCATATCTGATCAAGATGCATGCGCATACTATTCTGCAGAAGTTGTTGCAGCAACCATGTAAGTGTGTTTTCTTTTGTGGACATGACATTTAACTCTAGCAGAATGGAAAGAATAGGAGTCACTAGAGGCATAAGAGTCATCATGAATGTGGGCAAAGGGACATGGGTCAATGTCAGGGACTGAACACGTGTTGTTCCAACAGTGCTCAGTCTCTGTTTTGAATCCTTAGGGTAGGGGTGGTGCCTTCAGGATATATATATCCACAAAAGTGGGGACCCCTAGTGCTTCATCACTACATTTCTCATTTCAAATCAATGTCTGTCCCCGAAAATGGGCAAGAAGTCAGCTCAAAGTCCCACAATGTAGGCTTAGTGCCAAGTAGGACACAGCTGCCCATAACTGGTGCTTAGTCTCCAAGATAATGTGAAGCATTTTCAGCAATGCCTGAGTCACAGAGAGACCCCTCTCTTGGCTCAATGCTGCAAAGCAAGGTTCTTAATCTGCAGAGCATATTTCCCTTAAAGAATCAAGTGAAACCTGGAGCCCTCTCAGGAAAAGCACACGTATGAACATATACATGAAATTCTGTATCTGGAGTCTAAAAGTTAAGAACCCCCCTTAGAGAAATAAAGAATACTCACTCTTATTTTAGTTTTCCAGAATAATGTTAAACTGTTGCTTTCTGCTTTAACCTATCCTGTTCAGTGATGGTTTCTGATCAGGTTTATTTTTTTTCTTGCGGGGCTTCTCCAGAGCTACAAGCATTTGCTCACCATGGCCGTCCTCTGCCAAGATTCCAGGTAACACTGTGCTTTGGGGAAGAGTTTCCAGATCCTCAGAGGCAAAGGAAGCTCATCACTGCTCACGTGAGTATTTAGTCACATTCAAATGATTGAATTTCCCTGTTTTTCATCAAGGGCAGGGTCCCAGTTAGAAAAGTCTCAAATGAAAAGTAAATGTCAAATAACATGGGAAAATTGTGAGGGAGGAAGCATGGCCCAGTGAATGGTACAGGGAGCACGGCCCAGAGACCCACATGTTTTTCCCAGCCCTAGAGGTCTACTAATCACAAACCTGCAGACATGGGCTTCATTTGTCCCATCTTGTGTATTGGTCACGACATTGTCCTATTTCCATTTTATAAGGATCTAAAAAGACTGGTGGTAAAAGTTGCCCTTTAAAATTCTCCATGTTTAATATTGCTTTTAAAATGCTGTCTAGCTGATCTTCACTTTATGGAAAAGCTTTTCCCAAATAGGAAACTGTTCACAGACTTATGTATTTTGCAGTTTCTCCAAATGTTTTCCAAATCCTCTTTTATATCTGGACTTTTAGAAATTATTTAAGTAGTGGAATCCAAAGGCTATGTATTATTTGGAGGAGGCTAACTCTTTCAAGGAGTTTAAGTAGACCAGACCACTGCAATGTTTTCTAGCAGAGTTTAAAACAGGTTGAACTGCACCAAGTAACATCTTTTTCATAAAAAAGAAAAGAAAAAAGGTTTATATAGGTAAAATTTAGAATAAATTTGCCACAGGAAACAGAGTTTTGAATACCTAAGATTCTTTGAATCTGAAAACTTTATATTGCTACCTACCTTTGAGAGTTATTAATGGGTCCAGACAATAAGCAGTAATAGGTAAAAAAAAATTATAACAAATAATATAAACATTCAGGTCATATTTTAGTTCTGATAATGTTTCCTGTTGAAAACTGAAATAACACACCATCTAATTTTAAACACGCAGCCCTCCCTCTTGATTGTGAAATAAAAAACCAACCAACAAACAAAAATATAGTCTTTATATACTTGAGAGCTTTAGAGCTTTTTCATGAATTCTCTCCAGTAATTGATATAATAATTTATATCTTGTCAACACCTGATTAAATAAACTTGGGATTGATAAATAACATTTCAGAAATTGGTGAAAAACTCCTGCATCTGTCTAATTTTAAAGGGTTTTTGGATGCACTAGCTCTCCTCTGAGTTAGGCAATAATAGGTTCCTCAGGCAAGGGTCCCTGGAAGTTGTCTGGTATGGAAAAGAAGAATGGGTCTGTGTATACCTAGGAGTTCCTACTCATTTTTACATGGATTTAGTTTATTTTAGGTATTTCATATGAATTATGCTTAAGTTTCTATATCTCAAATGACATAAAGGCTCAATTTAATGGCTCAATTTATTGACAAACTATTATTTTCTTAGATGCTGTAAATTAAAGAAATGCTGAAAGGTGAATTTTTTTAGTGAATATGAACCACACAAATAGCCGAACTAGATGAATTGGGGATTAATTAACCTCTCTTTCCCCATAATAACAGTGCTGTTGTTTGATTTTGCTCTTTTTGTTTTCCTTTATTTTAGGTTTAGAGATATACAGATTAGGTACGTCATTCAGGAATTGTAAATTGTTCAGGATTTACACCTTCATCCCTGTCAAACTGTGGTCGTGGAAAAACTCATTAGCCTAACTTATCCTGAATTATCTCAAACTTCATTAATCTCCTCAAATTTCCTTTTAATTTGGCCATTTTACCTGATTTGCTTAGACTTAGTTAAATATAAATTTTAAGTGGCTATTGATTTAAAAGTATCATCTTTGACTTGAACTTTCTAACTCATTCTAACCCAGAATGAGTTAGAAACTGTTTAAAGGTTAATACATGTAAGGATTAACAAAAAATTACTTCTTTAAAATGTTTTGATGTGTGTAGCACCTACCTTTGGATTTAACTTTACCATACCTTCAGATATTGAGTTATTTAGTGATGAGCCAATTATAGGCTGTTAAAAAGAATATTTCAATAATATCTTTTAAAATCTTTTTTTAAAGGTCGAACCTCTATTAGCCAGACAACTATATTATTTTGCTCAGCAGAACAGTGGACATTTCCTGAGGGGCTATGATTTACCTGAGCACATTAGCAGTCCAGAGGATTATCACAGATCTATTCGCCACTCCTCCATTCAAGAATGAAAACCATCAAGACAAGTGATTTTGTTTCATTTAAATATCTGACTTTAACAGGAACAGCTGATTGAACTCCCTCTTTTTTCTTTTGAGAAACTTGGAAATTGGGACTTCAGTTCAACACTTCAGGAGAATCTCAGCAAGAATGAGTGTAAAAACCCAGCTCCATCTAAATGGCAAATGAGCTTATTCCAAAAGGAAGGACAGTCTTCAGGGTCTTCCGTAGACTGCCATCTTTGATGATTACTGTGAAAATTGACCAAAGAAGGTGTTTACATTTACTTAAATGATATCTTTAATTTGATGTGGATTATTTCTTGCTATAAAACTGAGAAAACTTGTCTTTCAGTATTTACCACTAATTAGAAGGATAAAAGCACTTAAGTGCTGTATTATTTCTCAGGGAAGTAATATCTAAATTTGAGGTGATTCTGCCTACAAAAGAAATATATTAATGCACATAGGTGATGTTGCTCTTGTAGAAAATGCTTGCTAATAGAAAGAAACAGAACCATTGACTGAGGTTGGACCATGGGCCTCCAGCTTTGGGGTGGCTCATCACCCCACCTGGCCTGGGTCTCACTCCATGACAGGCTTCCCTGCCCTGTCTCACACTGTCCCCCATTTGCTCTCTTTTCTTGAGTGCCCCTGGAAGCCACTTAGTGTTTTTTGGAGCCAAAAAGCATTAGTGCTACACTCGATTAGTACATTTTTGTCTGTTCTACAATCTCATAATGACTGGTTAAGATATTTTTTGTTTGTCATTTTGTCTGTCATTCTATAGAAATTGTTGCTAAAACTTTTTTTCTTTAAAGAAGAAAAAAATATCAACAATCCAAATACTAAAGATATATTTTTGAAACTCGGTGACATTTCCCCTCTTATCCTGTTTGTTTTGTTTGGCTATCAGTTAGTTATCCATGACAACACTAAAGAGGAGGAGCCGATGCTTTTCAATTTGGTAAACTCTGTTAGGAAAGATGATGACAGGATTTCACTGATTGCATAACTGCAGACTCAGTGGGCTGTTTTTGCTTATTTTGTATATTATATGCTTCCTCATGCCAGTATGATTTGACAGGGCCTTTACTTGCTTAAGTAAATCTGATCACTTCCTTGTTGATTGTTTTGGAAAAGTACAGATGTTTAGACTGTGATGCTGGCAACTGATATTTTTATCATACTACAAAAAAGCTATTATTTTCAGGCTCAGCAAAGACTTGATAGTTCTCAAATATATCCACTCATTCTAATCTATATTTTTTATCACTCAACACACTGTATCCCTTGCATTAGATCATATATAGTCTTTATCCTGTTTAGTAAGCAATGAAGCATTGGAATGTTATTTTTTTAACTTTTAAAGAGTTTTTAATGATAACATAATACATATTAACTATGGAAAATGTAAAGAGCATAGACAGGCAAAAATGAAGCACATCCTCCTTCTTTATCACAGCCCAAATCCTGCTCCCTTGAAATATCCACAAAAAGAGTTTGACTTATTCTTCCAATACACTTCACTTCTCTATAGATATGAATCAGCTCAAAAACACCCTCATAGGATCATCTTGCAACCACTTTTATACAGTGCTCTTTTAACCTAACAATACAGATTTACCTCACTATTTTTAGAGGCATTGTTGTCATAAAACTCCACCACCATGCAGTCAGTAGCATAGTTTAAGGAATTTCATCAGCCGCTAAGAATGAATACACGTGGACAGCAGCTTATATTTCATGAATTGCAGTAATTTATACATCTTATAGATGCAAAATATTTTAGGGTATATTATCCTAAGGACGAATTGAAAACAAAATTAGGAACTGCTGTGACACAGGCCCAAGTGGGTGGCCCTCTTCCCTGGAGAATATTTAACCCCATCCCAGCACATCAGAGAAGCTCTATGGTGTCAGTCCCAGGGATGTTTTGTCTTCTGAATTCTCCAAGCAGATGCTTGATTTCAAATGCTGTCATGAATTCTTTACTGTTTTTCTTTTTTTCGTTCTTTATCTCTTTAATCTTAAGCTACTTTAACACTGGAGTTAAATTTTCTGGAAAATACTCTTGGCTTGGACACTTTCCCCTTTCTTATCTTTACCCTCATCTACATTGACTTTTTTTTAATTTGGAGGAATCCAGAGTGGGCACTAGTGAATGAATTATGAAATAATCAGGGTGAAGAATCCTGACAGCTGTCTCAGGACTTTGAAAATGAATAGTTGCCTCTTTCCCTGACTTGATGAAGTGGGATTAGCAAAGTACAATTTAGTTTATTTTCAGTAGAAGATACTATAGAAGAGTTTAGGCATTTATTATGCTGAAAAGCTTTGGATGGCAAAGTTAAAAAATGTGTAAGTCTCCCAGGTGCATATTCTAATGGCTTATTTCCTGTTCTTTGGATTTAATATAACTGGGCAGTAGTTGATGTCTTTTGGAACACTATAGAGAACTAGGGTGACCAACCCATTTAAAACCCAAACCTTGGAACCCCCTCAGTCCTGGGCAAAACAGGACAGGTAGTCACCCTATAGAGAACCCAGCAAGACTATTGCCTTTGAGCAAGGTAGACACTGTTCCATTGGGAAATAAAATTTAAAATCCTGCATGGAATGAGCAGCAGGACAACACGGTTATCACCAAAGCACAGATATGCCTAGGTTCACGTTTAGAAAAAGGCATACACTGGGCTAGGTTCTAAACAAGGTTTTTCTTTGCATGTCACTGTGTGTAAACCCCAGAGTTGGACAACTCTGGTGCAGGGTCTGGCATGGGTTTTTGCTTGAGAAGCTGAGCAACAGGTGGACATGCAACCCAAGAGAATCCTTGATCCTGTGTTGGCTGTACCAGTGAACATCAATGTTTTTTTTCCATCAGTTATTTTTAGCAAAAATTCTTTTAGTTCAACCTCCCTCTTATTTCTCTTTGATCACATTTTTCCCTTTTCTCCAGGTGAATGTTTTTTGGAAGTGGTGAGCTTCCTTAAGGTCCATATTTTTTTGACTGGCATCTACTTAAATGTTGCATTAGGGCTATCCTGCCATATGCATTGTTCTGCAATTTAATTTTTTTCATAGCCCCATCTTTGAGATTGATCCGTGTCAATGTAGGTGGGTCTCATCCATCTCTTGTTAACTGGTGGTAAATAGCTTGTCATATGATTGCAGTGAAGGTCAATTTTCCTGGTATTTATTTTCACTGCTTTTAGGAAAGCCTGTATGTGAAATGTAGTTGAAGTGAAGGAGGAGAAAGAGGAGACATAAAAGAGAAAAGAAAGGCCAACAGGCCAATCCTCCTCCAATATAAACTCATATTTTGCTTCAGACTCTTTGAGATGGAAGAAACCTAATGGGTAGCAGGGTTCATTTTGCTGCACCCCATCTGTATAAGTGGATAGGACCAAGCAGCCAGCCCCCTTGACTTCAATCCAAAGTTATGCTGGTTCCATCTTGCTGCTAGGCCTCCCAGGCAAGGGTGTCTGGAGAACTAGGTAGATCATCTCATGGACAATTGTTGTACATAACCATGCATAAATTTTATTATAAAGACTTTTTAAAAAAGTAATGTTGTGAGCTGTGTGTGTGTTATTAAACACTCATCTTGATAGCTTTTAAAATACTTCCTCCTTTTGTTGTGTTCTTTCAGAGAGGTTGCTGCAGCAGCCTGCTTCCTTCCTGGTTGTCGTAAGCATCCAGAAAATCAGATCTCAAAGTGTTTTAAAAATATAGCAAAACATGTCCCCGCATAGGGCAGTTTCTCCAGCCCACAGAAACACATCTAAGGAGAGTACTGAAAAATCCTTTCCCTCTTCTCCCTTGTGTGTTATAAAAGGTCTAGGAGACCCAAGGAAATAGTTAATGTTTCCTTTTATATTCATTACTTCTTTGATTTTGTCGTTGTAGTTAAAGGGGAGGGGATGTAGGTTAACCAGCATCCGGAATGTGAAATATAACATAGAACTGTAGAAAAAGAACCTATTAACTGCTTACAAGTCTAGTGGGAACACTAGAGGGACAGGGCTGCAGCTTGTGGTGTTAAAAGCCTTGCAGTCAAAGATTTCGTGGAACTGTCAAAAATGTTTGTAATCTGCATCTAGGAGCCCCAGAATATTAGCTTAGAATAATTTTGAAATTTTCTAAGTGGTAATCAAATAGAGCTAATGGAAGTATAAACTATCATTCTGCTTTTGGGGGCTCTATCTGCTCAACAAATATGGATGGACTTGAGTCAGTATATATAAGCAGGATTTTTTTCAAATAATATATCAACTCTTTATGACTAAAAAAGAATTTCAAAGAGATTTTGAGCCCTTGAACTTGTTCTTAAGTAATTTTACACCTCCCTAGGTACCAGTGATTATAAACCTTTCTTTATACTAGTGCAAATTTGACTATATTGGGTTCAGTTTCCTTAAAGCAAGTTTTATCTTGACAAATACATACTTTTATATAAAGTGCAATGGCAGTGTTTATCAATGCCAGCAAAACATCATCAAGTTCTACATCATCTCACTTTGGAAAGACACCAAGAGTCATAATATCTCTTTTTTTCCCTCCTAGGACACTCTATACCTAAATTAACTCATGTAGATAGATCTCTTCTGAATTAGTAGAGAGTTATGAATTCTAGGGTGTTATAGGTATCAAAAAACCCTTTCAGTGACCCCTGTTCCTGCTAGGTTGGCAATATGTTGGCAGATGGTGGCCTTTAGCTATTTCTTCTGCCATTTTTGTTTAGCCCACCTGTCTGCCATAAGCTATTATAAAGTTCATTTTATCCCTGTCCTTGAATGACTGTTCAAAAGTTTGGACTCCATAGAGTTCAATTATGAACTTTTTATTATTCTAGAGAAGCTGCCTTTTGTGTTTTAAAAGGTCTAGTGGTTTCTCTACTTTAGGTAAATTACAATTCTCATTTTCTCCCTATTTTTCATAGGCCTGGGCTTGATGGTAGCTTTAAGGAGAATCATCCCAGAAAATATAACTTCCTTTGCCTTTTCTTCCCTCTCCTCCTGAGTCAGGTTTCCATAGCAATCTTTATCTGGAAGAAAATTAGCAAATGCATCTGAAACCTCTACCTTTATTTCTTGTCATCCCCCTTTCTGATTTCACACTCCAATTCTGCCGGACAATTACAATGCTCAATAGCATCTCTTTTCTCTCTTGGAAGACTTCTCCTGCTGCTACCTGGTCACCTGGCTAACCCCTTTTTCTCTGCGAAGTCTTAGCCATGACATTTTCTCTTTCTGGAAGCGTTTCTTCACCTCCTAAGACTAAGTCAGGAGGCTTTCTTATTTGTACCTTCTGTTTGGATCTGTAAAGGATCATGTCGTTGGAGTATTGAAAAAAGCACCCCCACTATGTACACTCACTCTCCCCTCTGCCTACTCCCAAGCAATTAGGCCATCACTGCTGCAGAGGAGAAAGAAACTAACTTGGCTGTCTGGTCCTGGCATTTGTCTTCTAAAGATACTCTTTCTGGGTGAAAATAGGACTCAGAAAGCTGGGAATTTAAGAAAGATAAACTTTTTCACCCTTTCTGGTAGAGGAAGATGCTCCGAGCATCAAAGAAGAAGAATGAGAAGAAATCAATGTATAGACTTCAGCAGCTCCCAGATAAAGAATAACAAAACCACAATAAGATACCACCTCACACCTGTCATAATGGCTAAAAATAACAACTCAAGAAACAACAGATGTTGGAGAGGATGCAGAGAAAGGGGAACACTTTTGTACTGTTGGTGGGAATGCACCCTGGTGCAGCTACCCTGGAAAACAGTATGGGGGTTCCTCAAAAAATTAAAAATAGAACTACATTATTATGACCCACCAATTGCACTCCTATGTATTTATTCAAAGGATACAAAAATGCTGATTCAAAGGGGCACATGCACTCCAATGTTTATAGCAGCACTATCGACAATAGCCAAATTATGGAAAGAGCCCAAATGTCCATCAACTGATGAATGGATAGAGAAGATGTGGTATATGTATATATACAATGGAATATTACTTGCAATGAAAAAGAAATGAAATCTTGCTATTTGTAACCACTTGGATGGATCTAGAGGGTATTATGCTAAGTAAAAAAATCAATAAAAAAAACGTGATTTCACTCATATGGAATTTGAGAAACACAACAGATGAATATAAGGGAAGGGAAGGAAAAATTAGATAAAAACAGAGAGGGAGGCAAACCATAAGAGACTCTTAAATACAGAGAATAAACTGAGTGTTGCTAGAGGGACGGGGGGGGGGATGGGTTAAGTGGGTGATGGGCATTAAGGAGGGACAAGCACTGGGTGTTATATGTAAGAGATGTATCACAGGTTCTTCTCCTGAAACCAAGACTACACTGTATGTTAGGATTTTAACTTGAATTTAAATTTAAAAAAAAATAACTATCCACTGCCTCTTAAAAAGAACCTTTAGGGGATAAGTAAACCTGAGAAAAGTCTGTTGAAAGGAATAGTGAGGAAGCACAGGTTATGGAATGGCAGAAGGGAAGGACTGAAAGAGAACTTCATGGTAACCTGTTTGAGTCATTGACCATCAGACTGGATGGTGGGTATCCCAGAATGTGTTTGAGTGGAGACCACACTGAGGACCAGACCGCCCGCTCCACTTTCTCCCCCACCACCTCCCCGGGCCCTAAAGAAGCAGTGCCAAATTTAGTGTCAACTCAAGAGATACAAAGTGAATTGAGATTGAGTTTTCATTATCTTTGTGGAATAAGAAGTAAAATGAAAATTATATTGTTAAAGAAAATATGGATTATATTTCTTAAAATCTTTCACTATAGACTTAGATTTGTATTTGCTGTGTCTATAGTACAACACTGACCATTCTTTATTGTAATTACTTATTTATTAATTTTTCTTCCCTAACATAAACTCCTTGAAGATAGAAGCTTGGTTTAACTATTGTATACCGGTAGTTGGAGCAGCATCTGACCCTTAGTAGGTACCAGATGCATAAACTTACATGGATCTGCTTAATAGGTCCAACAGTGTCCAAAGGGGTATTAGCTAAATGATGGGCCATCTATGGAATGAAATGTTATGTACCACTTAAAAATTTGTATAGCATACAAGTATTTTATGACATGGATAAATGTTTGTTACTTTGTTAAGTGAAAAGACAGCAGGATTCAAAACAATATGATAGATTTTTTTAAGTGGTGGAGTGATGGCAATTTTTAATTTTCTTGTGTGGTTCTTTTATATTTTCCAAAATTTCTTCAATGATCACTTATTTTGTTATCAGAAAGAAAAGCACAAAAGTTTATATGTTTCCTTCAAAGTTTGTATGTTTCTTTAAACATGTGTCTGTATTTCCTTTCTTACCCATTGCATTTCCAGGGGATACAGCACATGAGTGGACCTTTTCTGCCACAGGGAGCTCCTTCCTGACTGTGGGGGAGGGAAAAGGTGAGAACTCTTTCTTCCCTGATTTTCTCTGGGGTTCTTTTCCTTATTTCCCCTTGGATGCCCTTTCTCTTCCACACATCTCTCAAAGATGAATGATATATCCCTCCCAGCTATCATATTGAAGATGAGCACTGTCTTGGCTTCTTGGATGTGGCTATAGCCCTCTTTCACCCCATCCCCCACCCTCCCTAGGGAGACTTCCCTCTATCTTACATCTTCTTTTACTCCTCTAGGCTCCACACTTTGCCCTTGGCTCCACTGTTTACTTTCATGTGAATGGCAACACTTGGGGTTGCTTGAAAACAGGAAGGAAAAGATCACTTTATTCATTCACTCATGCATTCATTCATTCAGTCATTCATTCCAGTATAGTTAATGTACAGCGTTATGTTTCAGGTGTACAATATAAAGTGTCAACAATTCTATACATTTCTCAGCGCTCATCAAGGTAAGTGTATCTTTAATCCTCTGTATCTATTTTGCCCATTCCTTGCCCCCACCCCACTACCAACCTCTGGCAACCACCAAGTTTGTTCTGTGTATTTAAGAGTCTAGTTTTTTGTTTGTTTGGTTTTTTTCTTTGTTTGGTCATTTATTTTGTTTCTTAAATTCCACATATGAGTGAAATCTTATAGTATTTGTCTTTCTGGGACTTATTTCACTTAGCATTATACTCTCTAGGTCCATCCATATTGTTGCAAGTGGAAAGATTTCATTCTTTTTTATGGTTGAATAATATTCCATTATATTCCAATATATATGATATATATATTCCAATATGTATATCACATCTCCTTTATCCATTCACCTATCTTATCTATGGACATTTGAATTGCTTCCATATCATGGCTAATGTAATGTTTATGATGCTGGAATATACATATGTGGGCGTATAACACTTCAAATTGATCTTTTTGTTTTCTTTGGGTAGGTATCCAATAGTGGAATTATTGGATGATATGATAATTCCATTTTTAATATTTTGAAGAAATTCCATACTGTTTTCCACAGTGGCTGCACAATTTGCCTTCCCACCAACCGTGCACCAGTATTCCTTTTTCTCCCCATCCTCACCAACAGTTGTTATTTCTTGTGTTTTTGGTTTTAGCCATTCTGAGAGATGCAAAATTATATCTCATTGTGGATTTAATTTGCATTTCCCTGATGATTGGTGATATTGAGCATCTTTTCATGAGTCTATTAGCCATCTATATGTCTTCTTGGAAAAAATCTCTATTTAGGT
Organism: Cryptoprocta ferox; assembly: GCA_028646485.1. NCBI lineage: Eukaryota > Metazoa > Chordata > Mammalia > Carnivora > Eupleridae > Cryptoprocta > Cryptoprocta ferox. The sequence goes on from CM053577.1 coordinate 115,621,061, forward strand.
CCTCTGCCCATTTTTTTAAGTTTATTTATTTATTTTGAGAGAGAGAGAGAGAGAGAGAGTGAGCAGGGGAGGAGAAGAGAGAGAAGGAGAGAGAGAATACTAAGTAGGCCCCATATTGGTAGTGTGGAGCCCAATTTGGGACTCAATCTCATGCCTCGTGAGATCATGACCTGAGCTAAAATCAAGAGTCCATTGCTTAACCAGCTGGCCACCCAGATGCCCCTCCTCTGCCCATTTTTATTTGGAATATTTGTTTTGTTCGTGTTGAGTTGTATATGTTTTTAAATATATTTTGATATTAACCTTTTATCAGATATATCATTTGAAAATATCTTTTTTAAAGTTTTTTTTTAAATTTATATTAGAGAGAGAGCAGGGAAGAGAGGCAGAGAGATAGAGAGAATCTCAAGAAGGCTCCATGCCTAGTCCAGAGCCCAACACAGGGCTTGATCTAATGATCCTGGGATCACAACCTGAGCTGAAATCAAGAGTCAGACTCTCAACAAACTGAGCCACCCAGACACCCCACAAATATCTTCTTATTCAGTAGGTTACCTTTTCGTTTTGTTGATGGTTTCCTTTGCTATGCAAAATCTTCTTATTTTGGTGTAGTCCCAATAGTTTAATTTTGCTTTTGTTTCTCTTGTTAGAGGTTGATATATATATATATATATATATATATATATATATATATATATAGTGGCCAGATACACAGAAAGCAAAATGTGCCATTTTCAAGTGTACAGTTCAGTGTTATTAAGTACATTCACACTGTTGTACAACCACCACCACAGAGCTCTTTCATCTTATGAAACTGAAACTCTGCACTCATTAAACATTCACTCCTTTCCCACCTCCCTCTAGCCTCTGGTAACCCCCATTCTACTTTCTGTCTTTATGAATTTGACTACCCTAGGTATCTCATATAAGAGAAATCATACAATATTTGTCCTTTTGTGACTGGGTTATTTCACTTAGAATAATGTTCTCAAGGTTTATCCATGTTGTAGCATGTGTCAGACCTTCCTTCCTTTACAGGGATTGTATGCATATATCACAATTTCTTTATCCACTCACCCTTCCATGAATGAACATTTGGGTGGCTTCCAACTTTTGGCTATTGTAAATGATCTTGCTATGAACATAGGGGTACAAATATCTGTCTGAAACCCTGCTTTCAGTTTTTTGGGATATATGCGGAATTGCTAGATCATATGGTAATTCTATGTTTAACTTTTTGAGGATCCTATATGCTTTCGATAGCAGCTGCACTATTTCACATCCCTACCAACAATGCAAAAGGATTCCAATTTCTCCACATTCTCTCAAACACTTGTTACATTTTGAAGAACTTTTTGTTTTTGTTTTTGTTTTTTAATTATTAACTCAACAAACATCTCCTGAAGGTCCACCATGTTCCTGGCCCTCTTCTGGTTTCCAGGGATACACAGCTTCAACAGGACAACATCCTAGCCTTGAGGGTGTCATGGGCTGGCATAGGTATGGCATGGGCTATGTAGGTGCTCTGGGCAGGGCACCTTCACCAGCCAGGGGTGGGATTGGTCAGTGATGACCTTTGAGAAGGAATTATTTTCATCCCCATTTTTAAAGTGAGGAGGCTCAGAAACCTGAAGGCACTAGCCTAATGTTGAACAACTACTAAGAAGCAAAGCTAGGATTCTAATCCAGATCTTTCTGATTTCAAAGCCTCTCCTGTTGATTCTGACGCCAAGCTGTAGTTGAGGGAATGAGTCTGAGAGGTGACAGTTTACCCCATTCACATGGCTGGTGAGCTTCCCACCAGCAACAAACCCATTCTTTCTAAGTCCTTTTGGCCTTTTTTTCACCAAGACGAGTCCCACAGATGGGAGCCTATCCCTTTAGATGGAGAAAGAGACTAGAAGCAAGGAGAGCACCAAGACTTCCAGAAAGAGAGAAAATCCAAGGATTTGAGATTTCACATTAAGATGTGTGTAACCCCCATTTAAAATCTCATTAAATTACCATTTAGTGGGTACTAAGTGCTTTAATATGTATCAGCTCATGTGATCCTCAAAGTAATCCTAGAGGACAGGTGTTGTATTTCTCACCTTATCAACGGAGAAACTGAGGGCCAGGAGGTAAGTACCTTATTAAGGTTGTATGGTTAACAAGTGTCAGGGAAAGAACATAACCCCAGCTCATCCTATGCCAGGTACTCTACCTTTCTGCTATAAAAGTCTGTGTTTTAGTTTATTCTGTAAAATGAGCATTTACTTCATGGTATCATTGTCAGGATTAGTGAGTAAAGTGTCAAGAATAATGATGTCTGGTACATAGTGCTATGGAACTATTGGTTATTATTATTTTAAACTCAGTATTTATTATAAGCTCCTTTGAGAGTTAGAGATGGTAGCTTATTTCAGTAGTCATGTATATACTGCAGTTAAACTTTAATGATTATTTATATATACCTAATTAAAATTTATGGCAAATATTATTTATTCATTCAATATGTATTTAAAATGTGATTTCTCAAAATACATTTTATTTTATTTTATTTTTTTTTAAATTGCATTGTTGTTTTATGGACTGCTATATTTTTTTATTTATTTTTTTT
>CM053577.1:115624159-115672770 GCA_028646485.1 Cryptoprocta ferox
GATTACAGAGCTCCCTGCTCTTCCGCCATCTTGTCTCTCCTCTCAAAATACATTTTAAAGTATTGTTATTTTCTTAAAATCTTTAGGTGGACTCACTTTTCAAATTTAAATGTCTACTTTAGCATCATTGTAAGTAAGCAATAAAAAATGGCAAAAGACACAAAGTTGATGTATTTGCTGTATATCTATTTTCCAATATCCATTTAAAATAAATAATGATTGAAATAAGAATGCCCATCACTGCACCATCTAAAACACTCCTCACACTACCTGTGGGGCACACCGCTCCTTGGGGAGACACCAAATACCTCTCTCTTCCCATCTTTCCACAGCATCTGTCATAGTGCTTTGTGGAATGGTGTTTATCAAATGAACGGCAGATTTAATTAATTAAGAAGAATTAACTTCTTGATTGATTATTGACTTCATGGGAGATTTTACTTACATCTTTTACTGTGTAACTTCAATTAGCAATGATATATTGATGGTGATAGTGTAATGCAATTAAGGATTTTTTTTAAAGACAGTTCATGGGTTAAATTTGAAGAAATGGAACATACCAGGTCCTAAAGAAAATCCACTTCCCCCTTCTGCCAAATGACCAAGAACCCTCTGCCCACTGGAATCTAGAGTGAGTGCTAATTCCTTCCACCTTCCACTATCTGACTGTCAGATTATATAGACTAGAAGGGAGTATTTAGTCTTTAGAAAACATTTTCTCTGGCCTACCATAAGCCTCAAGCAAATAAGCAAATCCCTGTTTGAAACCTGGATGGATCCCTTTGTGCAATTTCAGCCTTGTTGAGAAGTGTGCAGATGTGGCTCAGCCCAGGGCTTCTCTAGTGCTGCCTTTCTTCTGGATAAGAAACATAAACTAAATGCCCTTGATTAGTCTCATGTACTGATTTAAGCTTTTTTCATGTTGCTAACACATTACTGTTCTCTATGAATGATGACATGTTAAAGCCTTTTCCTGGAAGAAAGACCAAGAAATGCAAACTTTAAAGCTGGGACATTAAGAAGCGTGCAAACATTTCAGTCATTCCTGTCCCTGTGTTTCTTGGGCCATCTCACCCCAGGTCTTACTCACCACTGTGTGATTTGGTTATCATACCACTCCTGCCCAGTGCCTCAACGATTCCTGTAATGCAGCTAAGTGGGCTGCTTAACATTATATTAACAAACAACAAGGCACAAAGTTTTCTTACATTTAGGATTCCAGTCATCATAGGCAACATTAAACTTAAAAAAAAAGTTTAGGTTTAGATATAAATATTACTCTATCTTCTACTTTTGAAGAAAATATGGGAGAGAAAGCAGAGTGAGTTCTGTTCTCTGTATGAACTTCACCCTTAGCTGTGATGGGCCTTGATGGGCCCTTACAGTCATTTGTCTCCTTTTCTTCTATAATAAGCCAGCTGCCTTGGGGATCTCTGTGCTTCCTTCCAGCTAGAACATGGACTCTATCTCACAACTTTCATCACCACAATGACCAAAATGGGTTAAAAGGGGAGAAGATTTCCTAGGAGAGTTTTTTCCTACTTGAGAAACTTTGAGTAGGGAGGAGGGACTCATGTATTCCCTAAAGGACTCAGGGAAAGTGGGTTCACTGTTGGCCTGAGCAGGCCTCTCTGCATACTGGCTCCTCTCCTCAAACATGGGCATGGACCACAGTGGTAAGCAGGGTGTGAGGAGCAGAGGAACACCCTTCCTACCCCCTAATTCCAGATTCTTTCTTCAGGCAGGTCAGGTTGCCACCTACTCTTTAGGGTAAAGACAGACAGCCCTCAAAGTGTCCTGTTGTAAATGCAGAAGAAAAACGCAGCTGTTTAGTGCAACTACTTTGAGAACGGAAAGAGATTTGTAGGACCAGAAAATTTGAGTGAGAATTGGGTGGATCCTGAACATTCTGGACAGATGTTTCTGCCCAACAGAAACTAGGGAGAAATATTGTGTCTTGAAGGATGGACATGGCCAAAGAGGAAAAGGGAGTGGAGTATGGAATGGAGCAGCATATTGAGGGCAAGCTTTGGGGCAGAAGCAAGGGAACTTCAAAGCAAACTTGGGCCCCATGTCAATTTCATGTAGCGAGTTCTAAGGAACTTTCAGCATTTTCCGTTGGCACAGGGTTGGAGAGATCTGGCAACTGTCGGTGATGGTTGTGATTCTGGCAGGTTCTGCTCCACATGTCAGCTCATTTGTGGACACTAAAGGTCAGGGAGGATTCATGAGAGTGTTTAATGGTGTTCTTGAAGGGGATAGCACACAGTTGGTATGAAATTATATGCACTTTGCCTACTTTTCCTAGGCACAGGTCAAATAAGGCTCTCCCAGGTCCCTATTTTGCTATAGGCCTGGACAAGTGCAAGAACCCTGGTCAGTCTATTCCTGGTAAGCCCAGAAAAAGTCCCCACCAGTCCAGAATGATGAATAACTGCTTTGCAATTAGAACATTACACCAGCCTCAGAAGCAAAACCTCTGGTCAGGGGAAAAACAAACCTTTACTCATCTAACAACTGAGTTCTTGTGGCTTTCCTGGTGCCAGCAGCATGGGCTCCCACAGAGCTCTACATCCTTGGGGCCACTGCCTCTCAGGCTATAAGTAGGCCTCACTGTGAGGACTGTTAAGTCCTGGGCCAAGAGCCACCCCCTGGCCTTGCCAGTTGATGAACATGCCTCCCAATTCAAGGGATTCTTGATTTTTCCTCCTGCTGCTGACACTCTTTAGTGCTGGGCCTCTGACAGATATCTGAATGTCAGCTCTCTCCCTAGAAAGGAGAGGGGCATTGGGAATATGTGGAAGTCTGTAGAATTTTTCAACCTGTGTGGATTCCCATGGTGGTGATTCTTGTATCTACTACCTGGGCAGGAAGGCCCTCACAACTGAAAGGCTGGGAGCTTCTGTGGAGCAGAATGGGAGCCTACATAGAGTGGGCCTGAGGGGATGATTCTAGGGCCTATAGACAAGGCAGGTACAGAAAGGAACAAGAACGTGAGGTGAGATAAAAGGAAGTACAGAGCTGAGTGGCAGTAGTTGGGTGGCTTCTGGGAGGCCTGTCCTAGGGTTACTGGGCAAAGGCCTGGGCAGAACTGGATATTCAGAGCCAAGTCCTGGGAGGCCTCGCAATTTGGAGCCAACATGTGGAAGTTCTCACAACATGTGAGGCCAAACAGAAACCAAAAAACTCTCAGATCTGCTTCCTCAGGTGCATGTTTGCATGTCCCCTAAATGTCACTGCTGCCTCTTTACAGGGAGAAGAAAGAGGTGACTGCAAAGTGGGGTTTCCTGTGAACTCTTGTGTTTTCTCTGCCCTGAGAAATAGCCCCTGAGTATGGAACTTTGTCTGTGAGGGTGATAGGCACAGAAGGAGGAAGGTGCCTGAATGGGATGCCTACATTGACATGCTGAGCATTACTGACACACCTTTTGTCTCCTTTCCTGTCTCACGGCCAGGGCTGTGATGTACTGGAGCTGGTTCCAGCTGGCTATCGACAGCCAAGTGTCTACTTTTCAGTGGTCATCAAACAAAGCCATTATATCAGAAATTAAACTGTATAAATGTATAATAAATTATGTTAAACACAAAGGTAACACATCCTCAAAATATTTATTACTTCTAAATTATTTTACTACAATATACTATTATCTCTTCACTTTGGGCATTATTTCATATTTTGTATGCGTATGGTGGAAATACAACACCACATAACCATGTGTTACTGAATGCGTTTTCCTAACTCCACTTCTGTGGCATCATGTTGTAGCTTGAAACTGTGGCAGAAGTGTTTACACCACAGGAATCAATAAGCACAACAAATCAGGGTTTCCCCTCCTCTCCCACTTCCATCCTGTTGTAAACCATGTAAACCTTTACTAGCACACCACTTGGTGGAGTTGGGCTTGCTCTTTCACTCCCAGCTTCTCTCACCTCTGGTTTTAGCTGTTTTGGAGGGTATTGGGGGTGAGAGGAAGGATAGCAGATAGCTGTAAAAGAAGGTCCCACAGGACCCAGGACACTCCTCCTCATACCCCACCTTGGAGAAATGGAGGCTGTGACTGCATTCCCATAGGCCCAGCAGCCCTTAGAGGGGGTAAGGCAAGCTGATCTCCACCTATGGAATATCCCTAATGGGCTGAGGGCCCCAGGTGAAGTCAGGTAGCAGGATAGACTTGCTATGATGACCCGGATTCACACGCTCCATGTGCTGAGTTACCTAGTTATCTAGTTAAAGGTGAGTCATCTGGGCTTAGCAGAGCCCTTCTCATCACAACAGCCTTCATATACTTGGCCCCTGCCTTCATTTCCTGGATGAGCCTTCTCTTCCCCAAACTTAACAAAGTAAGGCAGAGAGTGTGAATTAAAAAAAAAAATTGGGGTCGTTTGCTGGCTGAGTTTGGTAGAGCATGCAACTCTTGATCTTAGGGTCTTGAGTTTGAGCCCCTCATTGGGTGTAGATATTACTTAAGTACATAAATAAATAAACTTTTTTAAAAAATAAATAATTTAGGGGAAAGCTGGCCCAAATGGTAGGCTCTATCTCACCTTCCTTTGCTTACTGCCATTATACCATGGTTACATAATTCTCTTTTATCTGGTTTGAGTATGTCATCTATTAATTCTATTTCTCATTCATTTCACTCAGGCTTGAGAAAAATCCCTCTGATATCATAAAAGGCACATGAGAGTGAGATGCCTAGTTAGTTATCTGATTTTATGCAGTAAAGATTGGGGGGCCCAGTCCTTGATCCCAAGAGAAGCATCATCACCTCTGAGTAGATTGTGTGGACTACATGAATGAACTAGGTGTTGTCCTCTCTCTTATATCCTCTTCCTGAAATATTCAATGTCAAACATTATTCTTAACCAAATGCCACAGAACAAGAGGGGACTATCACTTTGCTATTTCTAGATACATTATTTATATCAAGGCAGCTAAAATGATATGCAAAGTACTATGTAATGGAGAGTGCCTATTTCAGAAGGTATGTGTCTGGAATCGAATGGAAAGTGTTCCAGTGGGTGATTTGTTTTTCTACATCTTTATTCCAATGATGTTATTCTATTAATTTAGACACCTTAAATTCAACTTCATATCTGCACCACTTTTATGTCATTATTAGTAATTCCAATTTCTTGTTTAATTTCCATGCAAGATAGGGCCTGCCTGTAAAATACATTGACAGAGACAGGGTTCTATATTTAGTGAAAGAGATGTTATCTATAAATTACAGGGAAATGATTACAGCAAGGTCTTCTATTGATGAAATAAACCACAAGAAAGAAATAAAATGTGTTAGAGGAACAACGTCCTAAAAGTCACTAAGAACAAAAGCTGCTTGATTTTCTTGCATTTGACGATTCCTTTGCTCACAAGTATCCTCCAAGAGAATGAGCAGCATGGTCTTTGTGCCCTTTGTGGAAGGTGGGAGAGAGGTTAAAGGAACAGCAATAATTTTATAACTATTACTTCTATATCCTAAGAAAATGATCTTCTTTATTAGATGGTTGTGTATCTAAACCACAAAACCACAGGGTAATGGAAACCACAGTGGATGTGTTTCAAGGAAGGATAAGAAGTGTGACACAAATATCCTTTTGGCTTCCATAAAACTTAGAGTTGGGAGAGAGTTTACTGCCACCTATCCTGCCCAGTCTTTCTGCTTTTCTAAACAAAGAAACTCAGGCACAGAGAGGGATAGGGGCCTGCTTAAGACCAGGTTTCTGACTGAGCTGGGACTAAACCAAGTCTTCAGCCTCCCTGTACCATTCTTCCCATCAAGGAAAATGAACTCTCTCAACTTCTCCTACCAGTCAGGGCTATCCAGTAGAAGCACAGTGCAAAGTCTGTTGTGCTATCCACAAAAGTTAATCACGTCTGTAATTTTAGGTTTCATTTAAAAAAAAGAATAAAAAGAAACAAATGGAATTAGTTTTAATAATATGTTCTATATAAATTCCAGTCTACCCAACATTATCCTTCTAATGTACTCAATATGAAACAATTGTTGATGAGGTGTTTTACATTCTTTTTTTGTATTAATTTCAATGGGTATGTTACACTGATTGCATAGCTCAATGCAGACTAGCCACATTTTAAGTGCTCCATGCTCATACATGGTCAGTGGCTATTGTAGTAGACTGTGAATATGTAGACACTTAGCTCTGGGGGCGTGAGCCCTGGTTTCCCATTCTGGTGCTGCCACTTCTTTACAGATATGATTTTAAACAATCTTTTAATCTCCTTGAACTCAGGTCTCCTCACGTGTAAAATGATGATATGAATACCGATCCTATCAGGTTGTGGGACCATATGATGTAACCAAATCCAAGATGTCCAGGAAGCAGCATTCTTGTTTCTGGCACCTGGTGGCATACTTATACTTATTACTATCACTAAGGCTAGTGTTCTCATTAGGTAAAGGTCCTTCCAGCTATTTTGGGAAATACATTCATTTCTCAGAGTATCATTTAAGTAATCCAAGACCACATTCTGGTAGAGATCACCAGTGGTGAGTAACTTTATTTAATTTTTAAAGAAAAACTTGTATCGAAAACTTATGTTCCAGACCTTGGGCTTGGATATGGAAGCTTGATGTTTAAAAAGACAGTTGCAGGGGCACCTGGGTGGCTCAGCTGGTTAAACATCCAACTCTTGATTTTGGCTCAGGTCATTATGTCATGGTTCCTGGGTTTGAGCCCCAAGCAGGGCTCCGTGCTAACAGTGCAGAGTCCACTTTGGATTCTCTCTCTCCCTCTGTCTCTGCCCCTCCCTCACTCATGCATACATGCACTCTCTCTCTCTCTCTCAAAATAAATCAAGAAACTTAAAAAAAGAAGGCAGTTCTGATGTGCCTGATTGGCTTAGTTAGTAGAGCATGTGACTCTTGATCTTGGGGTTGTAAGTTCGAGCCCCAGGTTGGGTGTAAAGATTATTTAATAAAATCTTTTTTAAAAAGAAAGAAAGAAAAAAGAAAAAGACACAGTTCCTTTCTAGGGGATGCAGTGAGAGGGGAAGGCAGCATTTAGGAAATTTCTGTACTCTCTGTGTAATTTACACAAACCTAAGCCTGCTCTAAAAAATAAAGCCTACATATTAAAAAGAAGATAAGATCACTGCCATCTAGTTGATTACAGTCAGCACCATAGTTAGCCTGACTGGACCTTTGTGCAAGTTAGACAGACGCCTCTTTCTTAAAGTATTTTATTGCTAACAAACAGAAATATGTATATATTTATAAATATAGCTACATTGACTATGACATAAATGGTGCCCCTAGAGTAATGCAGTGTAAAACCTTCACAACAGTGCACAGTGGCCCTACTTTACCATTGATCCACTGGGGGAGATATAACATACCAATTAGTTACTAGATTAAAAGAAAGAATAAAACAAGTCCAATAACAGGGAGAAGATAAAACCAAGGGAAAGCAAAGGATAAAGGAGGAAATAAGCCTGGGAAGACAAGCAGAAGGGGCCAGGAAAGAAATTAGGGAAGTAGATGAATGAAATTGAAATCTGTGCTAGATTCCAGTTCCAGCTTGCCCTGGCCCACTGTGACTTGTCTATAAGTCTGTTATCACTGTTCTGTGCAAGTTGAGTATCTGTTGATGGGTTCTTAGGCCTGTCTCTGAGGACTGAGGATGCCCTACTTGTACCATAAAGCCATGTGAACATAATATACCCAGTTAAGCCTCCTAGGACAACATTTATACCAGGAAATGATTCTTCTCTCTCCTGTGGGTGTCACCACCACCTAAAACAGGTCTTGAAACATACTGGGCTCCCACAAAGGCTGGAACCTTGACCTATAAGCACAAGGACAATATTGTTTTCCTAGTGATGGGCAACTTTGGACTCCATCCATGCTCTTTTGCCCAGATGCCCATGGAAACGTGTATTTTGGAGATAGCTAACTCCTGGTTGGCACCCACTGGTTCAATGTCACGGCATTACCCTTATTCACTAGACAAATCCACTAAACCAGTCTCAGCTCCATGGAGAATTGCCACCACAGTCCATCTTCATATAAGCCTTTCCTAATGAATTACAAAAACTCAAGCTCGAGGCACAGGATTCATGCCCACGGTAGAGGTAAAAGTGGAGTATGGAGCTCTGACATCTACATCCTGCTGCAGTGCAGTAGGAGAAGGGAAGTTCCAGAGAATTGCTCTGCCTCTAGCATTCATGAAGTCAAGGTCAAATCCAGAAGCTACCTCAAACCATTCCTTCACAGGAACAGTCATGGCCTTGCAAAGAGCTGAGGAGAGACAGTTTGGTGAGACTACATCCACCAGAGGCTATACTCACATCCTAACCACCATGCAAACAGACTATAGTAGAAAAATTAGAGCTGCTAAACAATAGAACAGGCACAGCCTTGCTAAGCTCACAGAGGCCATCAGAAGACATAGGATCGAAGAGGTAGGTCTTTAAAATTAGTGGCAACCTCCATTTCCATTGTATTTTCCCAGAAACACTCCATTTTAATTCTACCTCTCCAGCTATATTGTGGGTGTCTACAAAAGTAGTAAGTGAATAAAAATATTCATGGAAATTATACACATCAACTCAGGGTGGTAGCTAAATCTCAGGCATTAGTAGTCAATAAGCAGATTAACATCTTTCTATTAGTATCTGTATGTTTGAAGTATTTTATTAACAACTAAACTTCCCCCAAAAGATATGTCAATGGCAAATAAGCACATCCAAAGATGTTCTCTATAATTAGTCATCAGATAAATTCAAACTATTATGAATTCTGTAACACCTGTTAGCATGGCTAAAATAAGAAAGAAGAGAACCTGACAAAAACAAATGTTGACTAGTATGTGGAACAGCCCAAACTCCCATAGGTTGTTGGTAAGAAGACAAAATGCTACAAATGCTTTGGGAAACAGATTGGTGGTTTCTTATAAAGTTAAACATGCATTTAATATATTACCTAAATACTCTACTACTAGGCATTTAACCAAGAAAATGGAAAACCTATTTTCACATAAATCTTAAATGAAGATTAATTCTTCTTACTTACATGACATTCTGGAAAAGGCAAAAAAAACCTATCAAGACAGAGAAGAGATCAGTGGTGAAGATAGGGGGCAGGTTTTAGGAAATGATGGGACTGTCCAGAGTCCTGACTGGTGATAGTTAACCAACTCTATCCATTTGTGCACCAAAAAGAGTGAATTTTACTGCATGTAAAATGTTTTATTAATCTACATCAAAAGTAGTCCATTTTAGTGGCTTCAGGTATCAGGAAAATTATTTTCCTTTCTGAAAAATGTGATAGAATTCTATTTTTCTAATATATAATATTCTTAGAGGAGCGAAACATAAATTAAAAAAAAAAAAAGAAAAGGCAGAAGCTGACACCACTAACAACTTTTGCAGAGTTTATATATTTCAGGGTCAAGAAATGATCAGTAAACAGAAACAAGCTTCTAGGCAAGCCATGGCAGAGTACCTTAAAAATGCAAAAGTTTAAGTTGGAAAGCACTTCCAAGAGCAAATGCTAGTTTGTTTATTCTTCAGAGATGTGGAAACTGAGGTCACATTTGAACAGCATAAATTTGGGCCTGGACATCAGCTCTTTGGGCTCAAGACTGCCAAGTAGTGTGCTGTGGGGTGGGGTGGGGGAGAGAAAGGAGGGATCAGGGTGGACAGCAGGGGGCATGTACCCTCAAGGTGTGCACCTAGTGTTGTATCTGTATTTCTCTTCAGAATCTTATGGCCCCTTCTCCTTCCTTGGCATTTCTCTTTTGCTGAACAAAGTTTCAAAATGGCAGGAACCAGGAAATCTTCAGCAGCCCCAACCAGGTATTCTCAAGAAAAGTCAAAATACAAAAAGGAAAGTTCACTTTCCTTGGTCTGCCTACCTGCTGGCTTCCCAAAGAGATATAGAAACACAGAGCTTTGTTTTGAAGATGCAGTGGAGATCCTGGGCATCCAGTATTTTCTTTCCATTTTTATATTCTTGCCACTTTTATACTAGTTGAATGAGCTGTGTCTTACTCATTCTATATCCCCAGCGACCAATAAACCATGTGAGATACCAATGATAATTAATGAAGAGGTACTAAAAAAAATCAGGGAAGAGTCACCAGGCTTGCACTGCTGTCCTTCGCTCTGCCCCACAGAGGAAGGAGGGAAAACTCCAGAGACATTAAAAGATGACATCTTTTTAGGGAGAAGTAACTAATTTTAGGTGGATTATTTACACAGCACTTCAGGTCACACTACTCAGAATGAATATTTTATAGTTAAAATGAGGATTCCCTTAATTGCAGAACAAGCAAAATTATTTCTAAAGGAAGTAAGTTCAATTTACTTTGCCCCAGCAAGAATACACAGGGACTCTTTCTGCACTGTGCTTTGTCTGTTCCTTAGGCTGGTGGCATTGCCTATGAGACCCTCCCGGTTGTGCAAGGCAATGAAGACAGACCAGTGAAGAGGCAGCTGCCCCACAGCCAAGATGAGTGGTCAAAGAGGAGTGACTCATTTCTCCACCGATGTTCATTTTTCATTCTCCGCAGACTTGATCAACTCTCTGCTTTCACAGGGAAAACGCCCAGGTCAAACACAGTTCTTCAGTTATTAGAAATGCTGTGTAGTTTCCCCAAAATTCTTGGCCTTGTTCATTGGCATAAGCTGAAATGTGAGAGGCGATTTGCCCACAAACTGGCCTCATTTGTTTTTGATTAAGATTAACTTTGGGCTAAGAATGGAAAGAAACAGATTTTTGTGAATACCAGGTATTATGGCCCAGTGTTCGGGTTTGCAAAGCTACAGAGGCAGGAGTTTTCACTCCAGAGGTTCTTATGGAGTAAAGCCAGCAGGTGTCAGATGCCATCTTGAGAGTCAGGGTCCTAAACTTTGTTTACAAGATTGGGAAACCGTTCAGAAAAGAGTCCATGCTCTTTGACCTCTGGGACTCAACCATGGTCTGATCCTGTGATCCTGGCCAAGGACATGCTTGTTTCATGAATGATGCTGGAAACACTTTGTGGTGATCATACATGTGATCATCTGCTTGTGGGCTTCACAGTTGCATCAGTTTGTTGCCACGCATGACTTCTGAACTAAGCACTCTTGGTTGACTTGACCTTGAGTAATAGTTGGCTGTTTCTTCAAATCAACTTCATTGGCAACTACTGTGAATATTCAAAAGAACATGTTTCACTCTGCTCTGGAAAAAGTTCCAAAGGAGGATACTAGGCTCTGAGCCAGTGCAGAGGATAGGGAGATAAAAGAAAGTTAGACTCTAATCTCTTTTTTAAATACACATAACATAAAATTTACTATTTACCATTTTCAAGTGTACAGTTCAATGGTATTAAGTACATCCACATTGTTGTACAACCTACACCACAAAAGTCTTTTGATCCTGCAAAACTGAAACTCTGTATCCACTAACTCCCATCACTCCTTCCCCAACCCCTGGCAAACACCATTCTACTTTCTGTCTCTTCCAATTTGACTACTCTAGGTACCTCATATAAGTGAAATCATACAGTTTTTGTCCTTTTGTGTTTGGCTTATTTCACTGAGTATAATGTCTTCAAAGTTCATGCATGTTGTAGCATGTGTCAGAATTTCCTTTGTTTTTATGATGGAATATGAATCCATTATAGGCATGTGCTACATTATGCTTATCCATTTATCCTACTATGGATGGTACTTCTGATGTTTCCACCTTTTAACTATTATGAATAATGCTGCTACAAACATGGGGGCACAAATATCCCTTCAAGCTCCTACTTTCATGTCTTTGGGGTATATACCCAGAAGTGGAATAACTCGATCATATGTTAATTCTGTTTACTTTTTTGAGGGGTCACCATACTGTTTTCTACAGGGTTGTACAACTCTATATTCCCACTCTGTCATAGTCCATTTGGGCTGGTATAACAAAGTACCACAGACTGGGTTGCTTACAAACAACAAGCATTTATTTCTCACAGGCTGGAGGCTGGAAGGTCCAAGATCATGATGCTGGCAAATTTGGTGTTGTGTAAGATGAAATAAAATGGAATTATTTATGTCAAAGGGTTTAAAATGGAGCTGGGAAGCCATGAAAGAGATCTTCCCGGGAGGGACCAGAAATTTTTGAACTGGGCCAAACTTCAAATATTCAAGGATTCAGCCCAAACACCTGTAACTTTCTACAGTAGGAAACTTTGCTTAGTGATAGCCTTAGCAGGCAATTATATTCAATCAAGATTAGTTTTCTGCTGCTAATACCAATCCAAATTCTTTATAAATAATATATAGTAGTGCTTCCTTTAGTCTTTAAAAATCTTTAACTTTTATTCCCCAAGGAGTCACTATTTGGGTTGCTATGTTCCTCAAATTGCAATTCTGAAACCCCAAATCATTCCTTTTATTTTTTTATTTTAGCTCTGCCTCTTTACTTGGTGACAGTGTCTAGTGACATTTCCTGGTTCATAGACAGCTGTTTTCTCACTGTGTTCTCACATGGTTAAAAAATCAAGGGTGCTATCTGGGGTCTCTTTTATAAGGACACTAATCCCATGAGGGTGGAGACCTCATGACCTAATCAAAGGCACCTCCTCACACTGTCACCTTGGGGGTTAGGGTTTCATAATATGAATTTGGGGGTGGGGCACAGGCATCAGAACATTATCTTCTTTAAGTTAAAGACAGGTGTAACTTGCCATTTTAACCAGAGTTCATGGCAAGAAGAGATGTGTGCAGTGACAGTAGGAGCCCAGGGTAAGTGCACCAGCCCTCAGTCATTTTCAGGGCAGGCTCCTTCAAAGCAAGGACTTGAAGAGGCACAGATGGGCCCCACTGTGTCACCTCTGGGCTAGGAGCTCAGTGTGGCTGACCCCAGCCTGTGGGGAGTAGGCTTCCATTCCGCACGTTGGGTTGCTGGTCAGACTAAAGACACCGTGCCATTTATGGTTCAGAGGCATAGCCTTTCCTTGATGGCAAAAATTTCCCATCACTGAAGACAAAAATTTCCTCTTATGGAAATCATTTGGGCTGTTGACAAATGCTCTTCACCTTGCAAGCACCAGGTAAGACTGTACTCCTTTGCCTTCTTTGTAGATTAGCATAAAAACACCTCCTTACTTTGGTGGATGAGGTGTGAGAGCAAGTGACACATGTTACTTCTAGGTGGACATTTTAAGAGCTGGTATTCAGGGGCGCCTCGGTGGCTCAGTCAGTTGAGCGTCTGACTTCAGCTCGAGTCATGATTTCATGGTTTGTGGGTTTGAGTCCCATGTCAGGCTCAGAGCCTGGAGCCTGCTTTGGATTCTGTGTCTCCCTCTCTCTCTGCTCCTCCCACTCACACACTCTCTCTCAAAAATAAATAAACATTAAAAAATTTTTTTAGAAAAGAGCTAGTATTCAGCTTGCCAATTCTCTTTTCTCTAGCCAAGGTGATCCTGGAAGCTTGCGTGTGGACAGGGTTTCATCCGCCTGGTGCACCAGTGGCCATGATAGCCAAGTTCTGCTGCCAGCTGACTTGGGATTCCTGCCTCTGATCCTACTGCTCCTCCAGCCAAGCAACCCTTGTCCAGCTCTTGTCTTCCAGATGCAGAGAGCTCCCTGGATTAGCTCCAAACATGTTTTTCTACCTCTTATATGCTTAAATGAGTCCAATCACATGGTGGCTTGAGGAAGGAAGATAGATCTCAGTGATATTTAGCTCCAGACCTGCCCTCTGTGCACCAGGTTGGGGATGCCATTGCTGTCTTTTCTTGTGATGCTTGCCATGACTCTGTTGGTTTGGTTTGCATCCTTCATTTGCACTTCTTCCACACAAGACATGCCACCACTAAGATCTGGCATAGATCCCAGCTTGCCCAAGACTGACTGAGGAGGTCCTGGGACTCTGGAATTTCTGTTTTAAAAATTAGAAGATCCCAGGGCAATGGAGACAAGTTGTTCACTCTCCTCATGTATCTGTGGCCCCATCACTGCATTTGTCACAGGCATAGTTAACTATTTCAACCCTTGTATTTCTTTTTCTTCTCTCTACCACATTCCATTTCCTTTGCTTTTTTTTCCCCTCAGAATAAAAAAAAACCAATATATATGATGAGAATCACTGCCTCTGTACTTCAGAAAAGTGTTGGACACACTTTGACCACAAAGGTCCATGAAGAACCAGACTCTGAATCCATGCTTCTTGGGGCCTGTGGATGCTCGTGGTACTGTAAGAATCAATTATCCTTGCCTGCCACAAGCAGGGGATAGCAAATATCCCTTGTTCACTAGGTCACAAAGACAGTGAAAATAAGCAAAGCAGGCAAAGCAAATTAAATGTCTCCCTCCCAGCTTCTATCCATGTGTTATGGTTATATAGTTGGTTTCTCCAACTATAAGAATAAACACTAAGTGACCTCTCCAAGTTGCTTATATTCAAGTAATAAAAAAAACTGGGGACAAGATTAACCGTGTTCTAAAACTTTCTAATAAATGAAAATTTGGTGGGAGTGCTACTTCGGGGAGAGAAGATTTCTCAAAACCCCTAAATTATACCAAAGGGCCCTAGGCAGACTCTCATTGTCTGACAGTGTCATGTCTACATTAGATCAAGCCACCACTAGGATTTTTCAGTTGTGCAGGATGACCAACTATCCCATTTTGCCCAAGACTGAGGGACTTCCTGCGACTTACTCAGGCCTATCATAAATCCTTTCCTCCAACCTCCTCCAATCCTCCACTCTCAAGGAGTAACCTCTTCATTGCCCAGCATCCGCTGCTCTCATGGCAGAACAAGCCTCTCCAAATGGTCTGGCCCATTAGTCACATCCTGTTTGTCAATGTTTGGGGTGCAGATGAGAGGCAGGTTCAGAATAGCCTAAGGAGGTACAGGCTATGTGTGCCTGGCTGCCTTCTGGGAGAGGCCCAGTCCTGAGGACAGGCAGTGAGGTTAGCTGGCAGGAGCAGGTGTTTCTGATTTTTCCCTTAGTGACTCACTTGGGCAGGTTATTGCAGATCTTTCCAGATGTGTCCGTCCCCAAATAGTGCATGATAAATGAGGTAAATGCATGGAAAGGGATGGAACTTACTTCAGGGAAACTCTACCCCCTACCAATACCAACAGCTGGGAAAATCCTGCCTTTGGGACCCAATGTGCATCTGCCCTAAGCAGGCAGCTCTCCAGCTCAGGGCTCAACTGGGCAAAGGTCTGGAGCAGTTCCCAAGGATGCAGGACACCTTCTGTGCTGTCGTCATTCAAGTTCAGACACACAGCCATGTGTGTCAATTCTCCTTGCTGTGGGGTCCTGCCCATATCCTCCTTGCACTCCTCATGGGCTTTCAACCCCAGGTATGTAGCATGGCAGTGAGGGAACCCCCAGGCAGCAGCATGTGGGAGTGGAAGACAAATGCCCTACTTCCTTGCCTTCAGTGGTGGGGTGGATTCTTTTTCAAGTGTCCCCGGCACCCCCACAACTGGCCTCCTCCCTCCCCTGCCTCACTCTCCACTCCCCATCCTGCATCACCTCCCAGACGCTTGCTTACAATTCTTGTCTCAGGGTTGGAATCTGGAGACAGCAGTCCCTCCCTGTGTCATCATGGATAAATCTATTATTGGGTCAATATATCTAAAGTTTTGAGAACTTATTTGTATAGTCATATTTTATCATTCTCCAGGCAAATAAGGTTCATAACTTCACTTCATAGTTTGTGAAATGTTCCTTCCTTAATTTGTCTCTTCCAGCCTTCATCCCCATAGCCACCTCCTAATTTCAGGGATAGCCATAGTCTTCAGGTTTCCTCATCAGAAACTGTCTTAGTCCATTGGGATACTATAATAAATTACCACAAACTGGAGGATTTAAGCAACACACATATATTTCTTACAGTTCCAGAGGCTGATAGTGCAAGACAAAGGTGCTGGCTGCTCTGGTATCTGGTTCCCTCTTCCTGGTTTGTAGACAGCTCTCTTCTCACTGTGTCCTCAAATGTATCCTCATAACTTCTTATAAGGGCACTAATCCCACTCATGAGGGTTCCAATGACCTGATCACCTCTCAAAGTCCCCACCTCCTAATACCATCCAACCAGGGGTTAGGCTTCAACTATAAATTTGGGGGTGGTGGTGGCACAAATTCACTCCATAGCAAAGACTTCCTCTTTTTAAAAAGTTATTGTGAAGAAAATGCCATCATATCCTCATTCTTTCTCTTGCAGTTCTTAGCACAATTAAAGTGGCACAAAAACTGTTATTAAACCTTAAGCTCACATAGTGCCTGGCTGGGATAGCATAGGGGCTCAAACAGTTTTTGAATGGAGGCATGAATGAAAATCTAGAACACAGTCTCCCATTATACACTTCCTAACACAACAAATATTTTCACTTTCTTTATTTCTTTCCAATTATTGTCCATATTCATATATTTTTGCATGGCTATAATTGTATAAAGCATAGTAGTGTAATTTTATTGTCTGTTGTAACATAATACACATTTTCCATGTTGCTACAGTATTCATATGTTATAGCAAGATTAAGTACCATCTTTCATTACTTAGTTCTCTATTAACATTTATGTTGGCTCCATTAGATATATTCATGTCTATCAATATTTATTTCCAAAAGAACACATTTTCACAAGTAGCATGAATAGGTCAAAGCCATGCCTGTTGAAATGATTGTACACACATATTGTGGCTTTGCTTTCTACAAAGGTGGGATGGTCCTGAGAGTAGCACATTTACCTTATCTTGGGGACCTTCAGATTTTCCCCTACAAACCTTCTTCCTCTATTTAAATTGGTGTTGCCTGGCTTTCATTAGAGTCTTAATTTATTTACTTTTATTTTTAAACTGTTTTTTACATTTTTGTTCCCCCTCTTCTAATAATGACAATCTTGCAATACTACTACTACTATTGCTACTATCTGCAACACACAGCTGACAAAATACCTATAAGGCACATTATCTTCTTTGACCCACACAACAGACTCTGAGAGGGTAGGTGAGGCAGGTATTCATTATCTATGAGGCAGGAAACTATTGCTAAGGAATAGCTGATTGATAGTAACTGGTAAAACCAAGACAAGAACCCAGCTTTTCTGATTCTTAGTTCATTGATCTTTTAAAAAAATCAAGGCAATTTTTACATGGTAAATTATCAGAGAATACAACAAGGCTTACGATGGAAAGAAACAGTACTGGCACAGCTCCTTCCCCTAGGCCTGGTTCCCAGAAGCCATTATCTGTCATTCTTTCACCTGTCATCATAGCAGATACATCTAAGTCCCTCCATAATATTCAAACACAACTGTTTTCTAGGTTATTGATTTTAAGCATGTTCTACTGACTTCCCCAGAAGACCAGACCTGAGGATTTCTTTTCTTAAACCTGTCCTTTATTCACTCACTCACTCCTACTGTTTCTAGTTCTCTTACTGGCTAACTCTATAAATTAAAAAAATACTTACATTTCTCTCTCATTGAGCTTAGAAAGGAGGCTATTATCCCCCTTTTGCAGCATGCAGAAGTCCCCCTCCCCAGCTCCTCTGTAAGCTGCATTATTATCTTATGTGGTTAAATCAAATACTTTACATTCCTTCTGTGACCAAATTACATCTGATAATACCAACTCTCTGTTCAGTCACCATAATTAAGTCTTCGACTCCTGGTCCCTCAGTTGACAAGGCAATGATGTGCTCACATATGAGGACTGCTCTTGTACAGTCAAATAAGGTGCTTTCTTATCCAGGTTTCACTCTCCTTAGAGTTTCTAATTGCCCGACTGGAAACCCAGACCCAAGCAGACAAAGTGGGGGAAATGAGAGAAAGGAAGGGGAAAAGACCTTTAAGATACCAGTCTTATATTTCATCTCCCTGGGGGTCATTAGAGATGAGCAATAATGGAATATATTATTGAAAACAGAGCAAGTGAGGGGCCAGTTGTGTGCTGTGTGAGAAAAGTTGCCCCTGCTCCTGGCACCCACTGGATCTCAAGACCTAAGAGGTGAGCAAAGCCACAGCTCAGACCCATACTCCTGCATCCAGAGAATGCAAGAAATCCACAAACAGGAAGCCAGCTTTCCTCTAATGGTGAGGGATCATGGGGAAAAGTACATATATATCACTGAGAAAAACATTTGCAAGGGAAGTGACATGGCTTTTTGGACTCCAGCTAATAATAATAATAATAATAATAATAGGAATAGGGACATTCTACAAAATTGTCAAAGTCATGAAAGACAAAAGAAAGTGCAGAGCTCTCCCACTTTAGAGAAGGCCTAGGCTGGTTACAACTTAATGTTTACGAGATCCTTAATTGTACTTGGACTGGAAAAAATAATTTTCTTCCTTTCTATAAATAGCATCAGTGAGATCATTGGCAAAATTGAAATATTGTCTGGAGATAAGATTATAGGATATTAGTTCTTGATGTGGATAATTATACTGTGGTTATGTAGAAAATACCTTTGTTTTTAATTGTAGTAAACACACACTGAAGAATTTAGTGAGGAAAGGGTGCAATGTATGCAACTTACTTTCACATGGTTCAGGAAAAAATTATATAGAGAGATTGAATGCTCAAACAAGTAATAAATAAAGTATCAACATTTAGGAAACTGAGTAGAGGTATATGGGAATTCTTTACACTATTTTAACAAGTATTTTGCAAATCTACATGATTTCAAAATAAAGGGCAACAACACAAAAAGAATTGGACCATGGCTACATAGAGCCATTGGACCATGGCTCTCATCAGTAGAGATCTATGAATATATATGAATATCAAGAACACAGTAGTTGAATACACAGTATCCTAATATGTTTTACTGCTATTTTTAAAACACATATGATTCTGTTGTGATAAAGCAAATGCAAAATTCAGTTTAGCTCCTTCTTTTGTATTTTTTATTTTATAAATCAATGCATATTTGAATTCAAATTTGAAAATGTATATTTTAAAGGGGGATAAGATGAGACAGGAATGGCAACACTTTGATCATTATTAAGGCAAGGTAATGGGTACATGGAGGTTCATTGTATTATTTCTAGCTGCTTTCAAGTATGTTTGTTTTTCCATATAAAAAATTTAGAATTTTTAATATTTGGATTTGTTTTAATTTGTCAAGAGAAGAAGTGTGTGCTGTGAAGAAACGGAAAAAATGCTTTTCCAGTGATGTTTTTGGAAACAGTGAGGCTGAGGTCACTGGATATCTTGGTGTCCATTTGTAAAATGAGGATGTCAATCACTACCTCAGACACAGGTCCAGGAAAGCAGTAGGCCTATGAGCTTTCAGGAAAGTGTTTTAAGTTCCAGGGTGAGGAGGACTGTGTAACACAAACTCTCAGCACAGAACCCACCATCTCTCATTTACTGAAGTAGTGAGAGAGTTATCAACCCCACCCCAGAGGAAAATCCAGGAAATGAAATGGGTCTTGATGGAAAGGTTTTGGCCAGAATGATAGAAAGTGGGAACTAATGACAAATGTAAATACATGAAAATCCATGCTAGAGAGACTGGGAGGAAGATGGAAGATATAAGGAGGGAAAGAAATTGTGCCTCTTTTTTAAATGACTGACTTGAAGAGAAATGCAATGTAAGAAAACAAAAGAGCAGAAAATAGAGGGTAAGAGGGAGGATAGCAGGAAAAAGCAGTGAGGAGATGAAGGTGCTAAGGGCCAGCACTGCCAAGACCTTTGTAGCTGAACTCTGCTAACAAAGTTGAATCCCTACCTGTAGAGAATTGCCATTTTGGGAGGAGTGAGGCAAAGCTGAGCCTGAGAGATCAAATGAGAACTTCAGCAAGCTAATGCAGGAACACTGGCAATCACACAGCCATCATTAATCCCAGAGGGCAGAAAAGTGACAGGAAGGTGGGACCCAGGAGGTGGCCTGCACTGCCTAGGCCTTGCCCAGCAGCACAGCTCTGAGAGCTAGAGGACACAGCCCCAGGGGAATCCTGTGGGAGAAGTAATGGTGTTGGGCTAGAGGGGATGGGTAAACAGGTAGGAGCTGTGAAGTTCAGTGACCATTGAAATACCAGTGACAGCATAGAAGGCAGAGGGATTGGGCATATAAATAACAGGGTGGGCAGCAACTTGTCTGACGTAGGCCCTTCCTGCAGCATCCCCACCCAGGGACCTGTCAGTTTCAGTCTCTCCAGGAACAGATAACACACCCACGTGGGACAACCCTGTTTACATTCAAGGATTCAGCCAGAGTGTTTCCTTTTCTTGAACTGAAACAATTTTTCCCCTACATTTTCAATCTCCTGGACTAGAGTTATTTCCTCCCTCTGCCATGAAATACTCCCTGATTACTCAGCCCATAAAAATACCTTAGAAACCAAAACTAAATACTCTTCTTGGCTCTTGGAGCCCTTTGCAGGATTCGTAGCTTTTATTTAGCCTCTGCAGTATTTGACTTTTCTTGGGTTGGCCCTCATCTGCCTTACTTCATGGTAAGATCCATCTTCATGTTGTCTGCATTCTGCCACTGACTGGCTGAGTGCTTGGAATGAGCTAGTTAGCCTTGCTGTCCCTCAGCTTCCATCATCCATTAAATGGGGAGTGATGATAGTACATGGCTCACAAGGCAGCTGTGAATGATCCCAAACTATGACAAGTGCTTACAAAGGGCTAGTTCTGTGAGCCACAGCAGCTACATACTTTTATCCACTGAACAAACAGGGCCCAAGATGTGACAATATATAGCCAATTCCTGCCTTCTCAGGCCCCTGTCTTGGGGAAAGACTGGAACCTGCAGGGAAAACTGGAGCCTGTGGTGAGGCACAGAGGCCCCAGGAGTTCAGATGGATGTGGCACAGTGGACTTTCAGTATGTGTTTGGTGAACTGATGTGATAATATGCTCATCAGAATTTTGGTGAATGAATGTTGAATGAATTTGAAATCAAAGACCAAACCACAACACCCATGAAGAGGAAATGAGAGGATGTTCTAGAGAGACTGAAAGTTAAATAGCAGAGAAACAATGGAAAAGCAGCCAGCACTCTGGGCAGGGCTCAGAAACACTGTGCTTAGAGTGTTTTTGTTTTTCCTTTCAGATGACAGTAGTGACTTTTTTTTTTCTTTTTCTGATTTTTCAAAGTTTCAAGTGGTAAGTTAGGGGACTCATAAGAATCACTGTAAATAAACAAAATGGAACACATCTCCATGCCTGCTGGTAACTTTGGTTTCTGTGGTTTTTAACTTTGGCATTATGAAATAGAGTCTCTGGAACAAAATAGGCTTAAAGAGCTGCGCTCAGGAGCCCAGGTTTGGGCTTTTCCAGGAGCCATCATAGGAACTGTTCCAAGAAATGATTTAAAGGAAAAATGGCAATAATAGATTGGCAATGATAAGCATATCTAACATGTAAGATAGTCTAGTATTGTATTAAAATTGGAGATTCAGATAGAAAAACTGTGGGGGCAGTCAGTCCCTCAGGAAGCAGGAAATATCATCTGGACCTTGCTTCATCTCTGGCAGTCAGGATAAGTGGTCCCCTCCAGTTCTGTGGTCCCCTGGTTTCAGGTCACCAAGCCTTTAGGGAAGCCTGGGGCAGTAGTAGGACTTTGGGACTCAGGCTAACAGCTGAATATGGTTTTTGGAACATCTACCCTACAGGAGGAAAATAGGAATTTCTAGATGGAGCAATGAGAGCAAAGGGATTTGGGGGCATTGGGAGGTAGGGCACGTTCACTGTAGATGTTGGTGGTGTGAAAGTACTGGGGTCACTGTGGGCTTTCAGAAAAGACTAGAGTGGGGACAGCCAGCCACTATGGTTGGAAGAAGAGCCGGGGGTGGTATGGATGCAAGGGATGGGGGGGGGGGTGATGCTGTGCAGCTGGTAGAAGGAGCAAAGACAGTGGTCACTCAGATCTGCTGCCCCTGCAAAGGAGCTTCTCACCCACCCCAACAAGGCCAACATTTCTACCCACAGGCTCCAGCTGGCTTCTGTATAGGAAGCACACGGGGTCTCTATCTGCCAGG
Organism: Cryptoprocta ferox; assembly: GCA_028646485.1. Lineage (NCBI taxonomy): Eukaryota > Metazoa > Chordata > Mammalia > Carnivora > Eupleridae > Cryptoprocta > Cryptoprocta ferox. Next base: position 115,646,107 of record CM053577.1, read on the forward strand.
GGACCTGGCTCAATGCCAGGCCATTTCTTTAATGGAAATATTTGAAGACTGTTCCTTAGACTCCCACCCTGGATTCCAATTCTTGTTTTCCCAGACTCCCGGGCTTCTGAAACTTTCCCCATCACATTTCCAGGATCTGGCCACCTGCCTGCCTGGCCAGTGCTGTAGCCTTCTAGGTGGGACTTCTGCCTGTCTGGATGAGCTCCTGGTCCTTCCCAGAGTCCAGCCTGCCCTGGCTCACTGCCACCCAAGTCCCTGCAGTGCAGATGCCATTTGGAAGGACGGAGAGTGGGGATACCTTCTGCTGGGGTTGGGAGAAGGGACATGAATATGGAGGATGTTCATGGCTGTTACCATCTATGTACAGGCAGTGGTAGGATTCTGAAGTGTTGAGTGGAGTACCAGCATGGGAGAAATTATTGTGGCTGCAGCACCTACAATGTTATAAAACAGATAGAATTTAGCAATAAGGAAGGCATGCAGATTTGAATAACAATAATAGAAGGCTCAACCTGGCCATGGATTCCACTTTCGTCCTTGCCTCCGGGCAGCTTATTCTGCCCCCAAACTCCAGGTACTCCCTGTCTCTGTGTCCCTGACCATTCTTGGCTCCTGCCAAATTTCCTATTTGGGTTGAGACATCCACATGCAGGCATCTCCAGAGCAGTGAGTGCCAGTGGGGGAGACTTTACTGCATTAGGCATGTGAACAGTGGGTGAGTACATCTATCATCGCTTGTCACCTATCTAGTGACTTATGTAATCTTTAAAAAAACAGATACACACACACACAAATAATGTCTGTGTGTATAAATGGTTGAGTTCCACTGGGAGAGTAAAAATTTTTAGTGGAAATAATGATATAGCTCTCATGTTTCACTGGCATTAAGCAGCTGCTGCAAGCCAGGTGCCCAGAGAGGGGGACTGCGGCAAAGCCTGACTCAGTGGAAGGAAGTGGTGTGTTTCCATTGCAGAGCTCAAAAACAAGGTGGTTTGAGGAAAGGCTTGCGTGTCACTGGCATTTCCCTGTTGTGTTTATGAAATAAGGTGGGAATAAAGCTTCGGGGTTACTCTAATCTTGTCTTTTACAAGAAACCAAGAAGCCCCCAGTGGAACACCAGCAGGGGGCTGTGGCAGCCCCAGGAGGTGCTGGGGAAACCCAAGAGCACCTGGCTAGCGAGGGAGGGGGACACCACAATGCCCAGCAATCTGAGGCCCTATTTTAGGGATGAAAACCTGAGGCTCCTTGTCTGTCCAGTTGCTTCCTTCTCTAGATGGTCAGTGTGGGTGTAGACAGTAGGCACTGTGTGGATGGAACTGAATGTTCAGGCCAGGGAAAGGCATTTGGGTCCCTGGGAGGCATCTTAGAAGATAGATTTGCATACAGCAAATGTGAAAGATGCCAATGTTCTTGAAACATACTGACCACCTGGAGCATGCCATTTCCTCCACACTGGTGTCACAGGAGGACTCTTCCTGAAGTCGTTTTTCCAGCCATCACAATTTCTACTACATGGGGAGAGAATAGCATTGAAAAGACCTTCCAAGCATCCATCAAGGAGAGGGAATGACGAGGGAATGACCCAGTGGTGGTTTGGATGGTTTCAATACCACTGGGAAAGCAGGGTGGCATTCCCAAAATGAAGAGCTGACAAAAATTCCAAACAGAAAAAAGCCAAGGTGCCCAGGGCCCTGGGGTGATCCTATTCTTTTGTGATGGCAACATTTACCACAGTCTCCTAATCCAAGCAGCTCCAGAAACTAAGCCTCCCTTGAAGTACCATATCAGGGGTTCGTTTCTATATTTAAACCAGAGTGAAAGACAATGAGCCAGATGAAAGGGTGCCTATAAACAGCAAAGACAGAGGAAGCGGTGGTGCCTGCTAGTCATGCGTCTGTGGCCGAGCCCTGATGTTCCACTCACCTGTTTGGGTTGTGATCAGGCAGCAAAACAATGGGAGAAAAAAATCCCCACATTTTCATAAGGAGGCTTACTGGAAAATCTTCTAACAGAGTCAGAAGTGTAAGCACAGCAATCTTGAAACCACCTTCTCATCATTCAAATGTTGTTTTCAAAATTGTCTCTCCCCTTAGCCATTGCCCTGGCACCTTACAATTGATGCTTGGGCATAATGTCCCACCCAGACGCCACACAATGTGCCTCAGGTGCTATGGGCTAAATTGTATATCCCCCTCACCAAATTCATACATTGATACCCCAATCCTCAGTACTTCAGAATGAGGCTGTATTTGAAGGTGGGGTTTTTATAGAGGTGATTAGTTTAAAATGAGGTCACACGAGTGGGCCTTAACCCAATTAGACTGACTCTTTATAAAAAGAGGAAATTTGGACACAGACACACATGAGGGAAGACCATTGGAGAAGATGGCCATCCACAAGCCAAGAAGAGTGGCTCTCAGTAGAAACCAAACCTGCCAACACTTTGATCTTCTATTTCCAACCGAAGAACTGTAAGAAGATAAACTTCTGTTGTAAAAGGCACTCAGTCTGTAGTACTTTATTATGGCAACCCTAGGAAACTAGTACATTGTCATTCTAGAGACTCATTAAAAAAATGAAAGAAGAATATTAGAAGTCAGTGAGACCCCTCACTTTATAAATGAGGGAACTGAAGCTTTCCAATCTAAAGTGACTTACCTGAGGTCACGTATTTAAATGACAGTCAATCAATATTTACTGAGCATCCAGTAGGTGCCAGGCACTGTTTTAGCACTAAGCAAGACTAATGGAGTCTCTGCCTTCACACAACTTATGTTCTACCACAGGAATCAGAGAATAAATAAACACATCAATATGTGTTGACAGGTAGTGACAAGGGCTATGGCGGAGAAATAAAACAGGGTAAGTGAGGCCACACTTGTTGAGTTCTAGAAGAGCAGGGAAGAGGGTGTGGCTGGAATGGAGAGTGAAGACAGAATGCCAGGAGGTGAAGTCAGAGTGGAAGGGAAAGCTAGCTCTGGTATTACACAGTAAGCACTGGGGCTTTGCTGTAGGTGGAATGAGGAGCCTGGGAGCATTTCGAGTAAGGCCTGATAGTTCCTGTCTTCATTGTGAAGCCATCACCTGGGCTGCACATGGATGACTGGCTGACTCAGAGAGCAAAGAGCGGAAACAGAGCAACTATGAGGCAAACTGCAGTGCCCAGGTGAGAAGTACAGTCCTAGTGGTGAGTAAACTCTGGACCTATTTTTAAGAAGAGTTGATAATAGTTGCTAATAGATTATATTGGGGTGCAAGAGAGAAAAAGAAGACTGAAGAATGATTTCAAGAGTTTGGCCTGAGCTCTTGATAGGATGAGGATGTGTGAAAAATCACGTTTTAAGCACACAAATCTGGCAGCACTTGTCAGACCCTCAACTAGACCTGGCAAGTGGTTGTCTGCTGGCCTCACCAGCCTGAAGGTGAGAGAAGTCAAGGCTATAGATGTAAAAACTTAGGAATGGGGCACACAGAGGTGGTATTCAGTTCCTCAGCTTGGACAAGCTCACTGTGTCAGCAGATAACTGAGAGGGTCAGAGAGAAGAGGAGAGGTGACACAGAGCAGAAGCCACAAAGCTGAGAACTAGGACAAGGCTCCCAGGAATACAGCAGAGGCAGCATTTCAAGAGGGAGTGAATGTTGACTGTGTATTTGCTGCTGAGACATTGACACAGGGACTGTGAAGTGAATGCTGGCTTTGTCAAGTGGAAGTTTGGTGGCCTTATTAACAACTGTTTTGGTGGGGACAGGGAGACAAAAGTCTGAGTTAAACAGAGTATGAGTAGAAAGGATGGTAAGTATAGGCAATTCAAGGGGTTTTGACTATCAAAGAAACAAAGAAATGGGGCAGTAGCGGGAGGGACACATGGGATCAGGGTAGGGATTTTTGAGGTGGGAGATATTACAGCACCTGTTTGTATACTGTTGAGAATTATGCAGTTTGTTCATGCATGAAAGACAGAAAGGGAATAAATGTTACACTGATGTCCCTGAAGAGACAGTGGAGGGTGGGAACCAGTGCATAGCTGAGGGGGTGGTGACGGGCACAGGCACTCCTCCACCGTAATGGGGGAGACATGGCTGTTTCCACTCCCCACTCCCCACTTCTTTATTACTTATAGAACCCAGATTTTGTCCACAACCTGTAGGAAGCTATATCATTCAGGGGAGGTTGAGTCTCCCCCAGACCCCGTAGGTGAACATTGTTTCATGTAAGCCAGTTGCAGAGATCTGTCTTCTTGCCAAGACAAATACAGTTCTGAGAAGGACCGCCTCACTTGAATGAAGGCATATGAGACAAAAATATTCCTGTCTTTTGCCTGCCCTACATTTTTCCGTTGTTTATAACTGAATTTTTGGACCTTGAGGGACCATTATAAGAGGAAAAGCTATGTGTTGTGAAAGACAGTAGCCTGGGTCCTTGATACTATTACTGGGTCACTTATAATCAACCCTGGAGCTTCCACCTCCAGGCTTCACATTTAAGTGAAATAATAAATGCCATTGCTCTTTCCAATACATCCTACAGTATCTATAGTATCTGGGTTTTTATTTGCTTTTGGCAAACAAGCAAAGAAGATCTGTTCTAGTTCTGTAGTCAGTTATTGGTAGTTCTGGAGTAATCACCCCCATAAGAGTGTGAATGAGACCACAAGTGCAGGTACACACTCCAGTGACATGAGCTGCAGGCAGAGGGCATCCCTGAACTACAGGACCAGAGTGTCCTTGGTGCAGAGGTTTGCATGACACCTTTTGGATCCCTTCAGTAAGACTTTGGGAAAATCACTTATCTGTGCCTCAGTTTCCTCAAATGTAAAATGGAGGTTATAATAGGACCTGCCCTATAGAATACTTGTGAGGATTAAATAAACTTACATGTGTTTAGCAGTTTAAACAGTGCCTGATCTATACTAATTGCTATAGTTTTAGCTATTAATTGGCCCTTTCCTATGGCTATTTATTTCCTATTATAAGAAATAATTAAAGGTAAAAACAGCTAAAATTTATTGAACATGTATTATGTGACAGGCACCACACAATCTGCTCTATAAATTGTTACCTCATTAACTCAAACTGATCATTTATTCTCAGAGGACTGCTATTAACTTTGAACTACCCAAGAGTCTTTGTCTTTGGATCAGTCTCCCCAGAGACTCCCAACATATCTCAGAAATAAAAAAAGGCAGTGTCACCTAATTAAGCTTTGACAAATGTGCAAATGCTCCAGACAGCATCCCAGAGACTCCTGCTCCAGGCCATTTGGACCCCTCATGGAGATAATCCAAGTTTGTCCTTTTGCTCTTACACCCATCCCTGAAGTGGAGGGAATAGGACAAAGGACTCTAAAGGCAAAAGGTGCGTCCTGTGGATGCACCATTTGAGTCCACCCACATCTCTTCTCATCCCTCCGTGTGGCCAGAGAGAATGACTCAGAGGGGCTTTCCCTTGTGTGACAAAGGGGGAGCCCCTTCCCTTGGACAAACAAGCTGTGCAAGGAAACACAGCAGGATGCCTTAGCCTGTGGAGGTAAAGGCCATACAAGATCCTGGACAAATGCAAGGGGACCTGAGAATGTTTCTTACTGCAAGGGTGAACTTTCTGGTGTAGCATTACTTGGCAAATTCCAAGACCTCATCACTTCAGGTTCTCAACAGAGTTACATCTGACATATGTACAATTCAGATTCAATAACAACTCCAAACACTTCTGTAGTCATGTTACTACTCTGCATAGAAACCTCCAAGTGCTTCTTGCAGTTCAGTGAATTAATTCCAATCTCTTGCAGGATTTTGAAATGGCTAAAGCAGCATATCTGGCAAAGGGTCAGACACATTGCAGGCTTCCCTCTGTACACAGAGCCCACAGGCAAAGATCTCACTCTGTGATGCCTGCTATGTATGGTTTCAGAGCAAGACAGCTCCCGTTAGGGCCAGCTAAGACAGATGCCGCTGCTTCCAACAGAAGTTCAGCCTCACTGGTTCAGTGAGTGGGGAACACTGATGAGTGCTGACCCTTCTTGCTTCCTAAGCCTTCAGGTAATAATCTCACCACCAGTCCTCAAACCAAGGCTATTCTGGAAGAAGTCACTGGGGTCAGAGTACACTCTGAGTACTTCATAGATGTTTTCATTAATCATCACTCCAACAGTATAAAGGTGAAATTACACAGTGTATAGATTAGGGCTGCTCAATAATGTTATTTGGTAAATGCTATACAACTGGTGGGCAGTAGAAATGGAATTTGAGCTGATGTTTGACTCCAAAGCTAGTGTAATTTTTCTGCATCTATTGAAATGATCATATGGTTTTCATTTTTTGTTTTTTGTTAAGATGAATGACATTTATTACTTTTCAAATGTAGAACCAAGCTTTCATTTCTGATCTAACTCCTCTTGGTCATATTTTATTCTTTTTATACATGGTTGACCCTTGAACAACATGGGTTTATACTGGGCGTGTCTGCTTATATGTGAATTTTTTAATAAATACAGTATGCTGTAAATGTATTTTCTCTTCTTTATGATTTTCTTAAAAATATTTTCTTTTCTCTAGCTTTATTGTAAGAATACAGTATATAATACATATACAAAATATGTGTTAATCAACTGTTATGTTATCAGTAGGGTTTCTGGTCAACAGTAGACTATCAGTAACTAAGTTTTGGGGGAGTCAAAGTTATATGTGGATTTTCAACTGCACAGGGATATGTGCCCCTAACCCCCGCATTATTCAAGGGTCAGTGTATTGCTGGATTCAATTTGCCCAAGATTGTATTAAGGATTTTAGAGTCAATGTTCATGAAGGATATTGGTTAGCAGTTCTCTTCTCTTGTAATGTCTTTGTCTGATTTTGGTATCAGGGTAACATGGATATCATAAAATGAATTGGGAAACGTTCCCTTCTATATTTTGCACAAGTTCTATATTCTAAAAGAATTTAATTATTCTTTAAGTGTTTTATAAAATTCACCAATGAATTCACCTCTCAGCTTGGAGGTGTCTTTAGGTGGGAGGATTTTAAACTGCGAGCTCAAATTCTCTGATAGATATAGAACTATTTAGCTTACCTAATTCTTGAGTGAACTTTGGTAGTTTGTCTTTGAAGAAATTTGCCCATTTCATTCATGATATGAAATATATTGGCATAAAACTGTTCATAATATTCCCTTATTAATACTTTAATGTCTATAGAATCTGGAGTGATATCCCTACTTTCATCCCTGACATTGGTAATTTGTGTCTTCTTTTTCCTACACCATTCTGACTATAGATTTATCAATTTTATTGGCTTTTTTTCAAAGAACTACATTTTGGTTTTATTGATTTTTCTATTATTTTTGTTGTTTTCAATTTTATTCATTTCTGCTCTTATACTGATGATTTCCTTCCCTGTGTTTACTCTGGATTTCATCTGCACTTCTTTTCCTATTTTCTTAAGGTGAAAGCTTAGAGTATGGATTTTAGACCTTTCCTGAGTTTTATTTATTTATTTATTTATTTATTTATTTATTTCATTTTTAGAGAGAGAAAGAGCACGAGTGGGAGAGAGGAGCAGAGAGAGAGAGAGAGAGAGAGAGAGAGAGAGAGAGAAAATCTTAAGCAGGTTCCACACTCAACACAGAGCCTGATGCAAGGCGTGATCCCATGACCCTGGGATCATGACCTGAGATAAATTCAAGAGGAAGACACTTAACTGACTGAGTCACCTGGGCGCACCTCCTGTTTTCTCAGATAAGCATTTAATACTATTCATTCTCTTTTAACTACTGCTTTAAATGTGTCCCACAAATTATGTTTTCATTCACTTAATATTTTCTAAGTTACCTTGCTATTTCTCTTTGAAACTATAGGATGTTCAGAAGTGTGCTTTTTCATGTTTTATATTTTATCTTGGTGAATGATCCATTTGTACTTGCAAATAATGTGATTTGCTATTGTTTGGTGAAGTGCTTTGAAAATGTCAATTATGTAAGTTTGTTGACAGTATTATTCACTTTCTCTATATCTTTATTAATTTTCTGTCTATTCCGTCGGTTGTTACAACTGGATCTATTACACCTATAGGTCTTTATATTTCTCCTCTAAGTTTTAATGTTTCCGTTTTATGTGAATCAAAGTTTTTATTGGGTACATACACACATAACATTACTTTTTCTTCTTAATGAATTGATCCTTTGGTCATTAAATAATGCTCCCTGTTATCATTGGTAGTAGTAGTTCCTGTTCTAAGGTTTACTTTGTCTGATATTAATATTGTCATTATAACTTACTTTTGAGTTTTTAGTTTTTTGCCATTATCAATGTCTTTATATTTTACAGTGAGTTTTTTTGTACAGAGAATATAATTGGGGCTTCCTTCTTTCCTTCCTTCCTTCCTTCCTTCCTTCCTTCCTTCCTTCCTTCCTCTCTCTCTTCCATCTGTAATCTGTTTTTAATTGGTGATTTTGCATTTATCATAATTATTTATGTAGTTGGATTTAAATCTATCAATTTGCCAATTGTTACTATTTGTTTCATTTGTTCCTTGTTGATTTTTTTCCTTTATTCCTCCCTTCTTTCAATCCAATACTGGATTGAGTATTTATTATTCTAGTAAAATAATCTCTACTGTTAGCTTATTAGTATGTTTAAAAAGTTCTTTGTTGGGGCGCCTGGGTTGCTCAGTCAGCTAAGTGTCCGACTTCAGTTCAGGTCATGATCTCACAGTTCGTGAGTTCAAGCCTCACATTGGGTCCTATGCTGACAGCTCAGGGCCTGGGGCCTGCTTCAGATTCTGTATCTCCCTCTCTCTCTCTGCTCCTCCTCCTGCTTGTACATGGTTTCTCTCTCTCAAAAATAAAATAAACATTCAAAAAATAAAACTATAAATGAAAGTTCTTTATTAGTGGGTATTCCATGGCTTATTATATTAACATATTCATATTCTCATGGTCTACCTTCAAATAATTTACCACTTCCATATAGTGTAGGAACTTGCATTATGGTTTTCTCCTTTTTCTTAAATCCTTTTTTTAAAATATAATTAATTGTCAAATTGGCTAACATACAGTGTGTAAAGTGCTTTGGGGGTAGATTCCCATGGTTGATTGCTTACATACAGCACCCAGTGCTCATCCCAACAAGTGCCCTCTTCAATGCCCATCACTGATTTTCCCCCTCCCCCACCTTCCCATCTACTCTCAGTTTGTTGTTTTCTGTATTTAAGAATCTCTTATGGTTTTCCTCCCTCCTTCTCTGTTTGTAACTATTTCTTCCCCTTCCCTTCCTCCATGGTCTTCTGTTAAGTTACTCAAGATGCACATATGAGTGAAAATATATGATATCTATCCTTCTCTGGCAGACTTATTACACTCAGCATAACACCCTCCAGTTCCATCCACATTGCTGCAAATATGATTTCATTCTTTCTCATTGCCAAGTAGTATTCCATTGTATATATAAACCACATCTTCTTTTATTCATTCATCAGTTGATGGACACTTAGGCTCACTCCATAATTTGGCTATTGTTGAAAGCACTGCTATAAACATTGGGGTACATGTGCCCCTATGAATCAGCCCTCCTTTATCCCTAGTAATGTTATTGCTGGGTCGTAGGGTAGTTCTATTTTTAATTTTTTGAGGAATCTCCACACTGTTTTCCACAGCAGCTGCACCAGTTTGCATTCCCACCAACAGTGCAAGAGGGTTCCCGTTTCTCCACATCCTCGCCAGCTTCTGTAGTTTCCTGAGTTGTTCATTTTGGCCAGTGTGAATCAGTGTGGTTTTGATTGGTATTTCCTGATGATGGGTGACATTGAGCATCTTCTCATGTGTCTGTTGGAAGTGTCTATTCATGTCTTCTGCCCATTTCTTCACTGATTATTTGTTTTTCAGGTGTTGAGTTTGGTAAGTTCTTTATAGATTTTTGGATACTAACTCTTTATCTGATATGTCATTTGCAACTATCTTTTCCCATTTTGTTGGATGCATTTTTGTTTTGTTGATTGTTTCCTTTGCAGTGCAGAAGCTTTTTATCTTGATGAGGTCCTAATAGTTCATTTTTGCTTTTATTTCCTTTGCTTTTGGAGATGTGTCAAGCAAGAGAATGCTGTGGTTGAGATCAAGGAGGTTGTTGCCTGCTTTCTCCTCTAAGGTTTTGATGGTTTCCTGACTCACATTTAGGTCTTTCATCCATTTTAAGTTTATTTTTATGTATGGTGTAAGAAAATGGTCCAGTTTCATGCTTCTGCATGTTGCTGTCCAGTTTTCCAGGCACCATTTGCTAAAGAGACTGTCTTTTTTCCATTAGATGTTCTTTCCTGCTTTCTCAAAGATTAGTTGGCCATACATATGTGGGTCCAATTCTGAGTTCTCTATTCTATTCCATTGGTCTATGTGTCTGTTTTTGTGCCAATACCATACTGTCTTGATGATTACAGCTTTGTAGTAGAGGCTAAAGTCTGGGAATGTGATGCTTCCCACTTTGGTTTTATTCTTCAATATTACTTTGGCTATTCATGGTCTTTTGTGGTTCCATACAAATTTTAAGATTGTTAGTTCTAGCTCTGAGAAGAATGCTAGTGGAATTTTAATTGGGATTGCATTGAATGTGTAGATTGCTTTGGGTAGTAATGACATTTTAACAATGTTTGTTCTTCCAATCCATGAGCAAGGAATGCTTTTCCATTTCTTTTATCTTCTTCAATTTATTTCATAAGTTTTCTATAATTTTCAGCATACAGATCTTTTACATCTTTGGTTAGACTGATTCCTAGATATTTTATGGTTCCTGATGGAATTGTAAATGGGATGGATTTCTTGATTTCTCTTTCTTTTGCTTCATTATTGGTGGGTAGAAGTGAAACCAATTTCTGTACATTGATTTTGTATCCTGCGACTTTGCTGAATTCATGTATCAGTTCTAGCAGTCTTTTGGTGGAGTCTTTCAAATTTTCCATGTAAAGTATGATGTCTTCTGTGAAAGCGAAAGATTGACTTCATCTTTGCCAATTCTAATGAATTTTATTTCATTTTGTTGTCTGATTTCTGATGCTAGGACTTCCAACCCTATGTTAAACAGCAGTGATGAGGGTGAACATCACTGTCATGTTTCTGATCTCAGGGGGAAAGCTATCAGTTTCTGCCCACTGAGGATGATATTAACTGTGGGATTTTTATTTATGACTTTTATAATGTTAAGGTATGTTCCTTCAATCCTGACTTTCTCGAGGGTTTTTTTTTTTAAGAAAGGATGCTGCATTTTGTCAAATGCTTCTTCTGCATCTATTGACAGGATCATATGGTTCTTTTCTTTTATTAATATGATGTATCACATTGATTGATTTGAGAATATTGAACCAACCCTGCAGCCCAGGAATGAATCCCCCTTGATCATGGTGAATAATTATTTTAATATACTGTTGAGTTTGATTTATTAGTACCTTGTTGAGAATTTTTGCATCTGTGCTCATCAGGGATATTGGCCTGTAATTCTCCTGATTGGGAATCAGGATAATGCTTGCTTCATAGAATGAGTCCAGAAGACTTATCATCTCTATATTGTGGAGCAGCCTGAGAAGGATAGGTATTAACTGTGCTTAAATGTCTGGTAGAATTCCCCTGGGAAGCCATCTGACCCATGACTCTTATTTGTTTGGAGATTTTTGATAGTTGATTCCTTTCTTCCCTGGTTATGGGGAGGTCAAATTTTCTATTTCTTCCCATCTGAGTTTTGGTAGTGTGTGGGTATCTATAAATTTGTTAGTGTGTGGGTATCTATAAATTTGTCTATTTCTTCCAGATTGTCTAGTTTGTTGGCATATAACTTTTCATAGTATTCTCTAATAATTGTTTGTATTTCTGTGGTGTTGATTGTGCTCTCCTTATTCATTTGTGATTTTGTCCTTTTGGGTCCTCTCTCTTTTCTTTTTGAGAAGTCTGGCTAGCAGTTTATCTTTTTTTTTTTTTTTTTTTCAAAAAAGCCAGCTCTTAGATTCATTGATCTTTTCTACTGGTTTTTTGGATTCTGTATTGTTTATTTCTGCCCTAATCTTTATTATTTCTCTTCTTCTGCTAGATTTTTTTTTCTGTTCTACTTCCAGTTCCTTTATGCATGAGGTTAGGTTTTATATTTGGGATTTTTCCTGTTTCTTGAAATAAGCCTGGATTGCAATGTATTTTCCTCTTAAGACTGCCTTTGCCTCATCCCAAAAGTTTAAAAAAAATTTTTAAAGTTTATTTAGTTTTGAGAGACAGAGAGACAGAGTGTGAGCATGGGAGGGGCAGAGAGAGAGGGAGAATCCAAAGCAGGCTTCAGGCTCTGAGCTGTCAGCACAGAGCCCGACGCTGGGCTCGAACTCACAGACTGCGAGATCATGACCTGAGCCGAAGTCAGCTGCTCAAACAACTGAGCCACCCAGGTGCCCCCCCTTTTTAAATTTTATTTATTTATTTATTTATTTATTTATTTATTTATTTATTTAGAGAGCGAGCGAGCGTGGGGGGAGAGAGGGGGAGATAGAGAATCCCAAGCAGGCTCCGCACAGTCAGCACAGAGCCCGACGTGGGACTTGAACTCACAAACCATGGGATCATGACCTGAGCTGAAATCAAGAATCGGATGCTTAACTGACTGCGCCCCCCGGGCGCCATCCTAAAAGGTTTAGACCATTGTGCTTTCACTTTCATTTCCTTCCATGTATTTTTTAATTTCTTCTTTAATTGCCTGGTTGACCCATTCATTCTTTAATAGGATGTTCTTTAACCTCCATGCATTTGGTGGCTTTCCAAATTTTTTCTTGTGATTGATTTCACGTTTCATAGTGTTGTGATCTGAAAATATGCATGGTATGATCTCAATTCTTTTATATTTATTGAGGGGTGTTTTGTGATCCAGTATGTGATCTATCTTGGAGAATATTCCATGTGCACTTGAGAAGAATGTGTATTCTGCTGCTTTTGGATGAAAAGTTCTGAATATATCTGTCAAGTCCATTTGGCTCAGTGTAACATTCAAGGCCATTGTCTAGATGATCCATCCATTGATGTAAGTGGAGTATTAAGGTCCCCTGCAATTACCATGTTCCTATCAATAAGATTGCTTATGTTTGTGATAATTGATTTATATATTTGGGTGCTTTCAAGTTGGGGGAATAAACATTTACAATTGTTAGCTCTTCTTGATGGATAGACCCTGTAATTATGATATAATGCCCTTTTTCATCTTTTGTTATTACCTTTAGTTTAAAATTTAGTTTGATATAATAATGGGTCTCCAGCTTTCTTTTGACTTCCAACAGCATGATAGATGGTTCTTCATCCCCTCACTTTCAATCTGAAGGTGTCCTCAGGTCTAAAATTTGTCTCCTGTAGACAGTATATAGATAGATTTTTTTTGTTTTTGTTTTTTTAATCCATTATGATACCCTATATCTTTTGATTAGGACATTTAGTCCATTTACATTCAGAGTTATTATTGAAAGAGATAGATTTAGTGTCATTATGTTATCTATAAGTTTCATGCTTGTGGAGATGTCTCTGGTCGTTTGTGGTCTTCCACTCACAGAGTTCCCCTTAGGACCTCTTGCAGGGCTGGTTTAGTAGTCATGATCTCCTTCCATTTTTGTTTGTCTGGGAAAACCTTTGTCTCTCTCCTTTTATTCTTTTTAAAAATGTTTAATGTTTATTTATTTTGGAGGGAGAGACACACACAGAGTGCTAACGGGGTAGGGTCAGAGAGAGAAGGAGACACAAAATCCAAAGAATGCCCCAAGCTCTGAGCTGTCAGCACAGAGCCCAACACAGAGCTTGAACTCACAAACTGTGAGATCATGACTGAGCCAAAGTTGGATGCTTAACTGACTGAGTCACCCAGGCGCCCTCTCTCCTTTTATTCCGAATGACAGCCTTGCTGGACAAAGGATTCTTGGCTGTTTATTTTTTTCCTATTCAGCACATTGAATATTTCCTGCCCCTCGTTTCTGGTCTGCCAAGTTTCAGTGGACAGGTCTGGTACTACCCTTATGTACCTACCCTTGTAGATTAAGGCCCTACCTGCTTTCCGAATTCTCTCTTTATCTTTGTATTTTGCCAGTTTCACTATGATGTGCTATTGAGAAGACCTATCCTTGTTTAATCTGAAGGGAGTTCTCTGTGCCTCCTGGATTTGGATGTCTGCTTTCTTCCCCAGATTAAACAAGTTCTCAACTGTAATTTTTTCAGGTAAACTTCCTGCCCCCCCCTTCTTCTTATGGAGCTTCTATGATATAGATATAATTACGTTTCATTGAATCACTTATTCTCTAATTCTCCCCCTTGTGGTCTAGTATTTTCTTATCTTTCTTTTTATCAGCTTCGTCATTTTTCCATAATTTTATATTCTATTTCACTTATTCTCCTTCTGTTTCCTCCATCCTCACTGTCACTGCATCTGGTTTATTATTTTGTACCTCATTTACAGCATTTCTTAATTCATCGTGACCATTTCTTAGTTCCTTGATCTCTGGAGCAATAGATTCTCTACTGTCTTTTATGCTTTTTCAAGCCCAGCTATTAATTTTATGACTATTATTCTAAATTATTGATCAGGTATATTGTTTCTATCTGTTTTGAGCAATTCTCTAGCTCTCATTTCTTCCTGGAATTTCTTTTGAGGAGAATTCTTCCATTTAATCATTTTGGCTAGTTTTCTGTCCTTTGTGTGTTTTAATAGCTTGTTATGTGTCTTGCACCTGTGCACACTACTATATTAAAAAGTGGTCATACACTGTCTAGGGTCTGGCCCTTCAGGAGGTGGTTTTGGAGTGTGTTGCATGCTGTCTGTTGTTGTGACTCTGGTCATCTCCCTACTTGTAGTGGTGCTTCGGACCTTCCACCAGATGTGTTTTGATTTGTTCATTGAAGTAATCTTGGAAAAAACTTAAAAGGGGGGTGGTGGTGGTGGAAGAAGATTTATCTCTTACAAAGAAAGAAATGATGGGGTGGGGAGAAAGAAAAGAAGAAAGAAATTGACCAGGCAGAGAATCAGATAAACTGTATGGCTTAATCGAGAGAGAGAGAGAGAGAGAGAGAGAGAGAGAGAGAGAGAGAGAGGAAAATAACGGAGATACAAAAGAGGAGGAAAAATAATTGATTAGAAATGTCTACTTAAACAAACCAACAAACAGAATAGAGAAGGGAAGAAATAAGAGGAAGAAAAGGAAGAAAAAATATATAAAATATATAATAAGAATTGACCAAGAATCAAATCAGAAAATGCAAAACCATTGGACACCATTGGCACCATTGGGTGCCTTGGAACTGGTGGCTGTGCTGGTCTGGAGAAAGGGCTGTTTGGTCTAGTCAGTGTCAATCTTACTCCAGTAGATACAGTTACTCGGTACAGAGGGGAATGGTTTGGTGTAGGCTGGTCCCACCTCCACTGTGGGCCAGCTGTCCCTTCCCTGAAGCCCTACCTTGTTGGTGATGGGGAGAAAAATGGTGAAACCCCAGTCTCTCCTCCCCAGACCAGGTGTCCCTGACCACTCTGTTCAGGCCATCCTCACAGTGCCACATGGACATGAGCAAGCCAGTTTGTCCCACTCCACAGTTTCCTTGCCTCCCAGGTGCTTGGCTGGGATTCAAACCCTGATGTCTTAAAGGATCCCACGCCATGTGCCCCAGTCATGGGGTAGTGCCACTCCACCCATCCAGCTGACAAAGGGCCTCTGGCTGGTGGGCGTCTGCACGGTCTTTTGTCCTTGGAGTGGCTATATACCTTCGTCCCACAGCACTCAAGGGAGGGGACTGCTCTCTGCCCCTCTGAGCCAGCTACCGAGACTGTGGCTGGCCCCCCACTCCCCTCCCCAGGCGCGTGTACAGTGAGGCAGGCCCCGTTCCAGAGAAAGCCCTGGAACACTGTATTGAGTTAGAAATTCGTTCTTTCTCTGTTTTTTATGTTCCCCAGTCTGTGGTTTTTCTCTTGTCCAAACACAATCCTGCACTTTCACAGCCTCTCCTTCTCTCTCTCTCTCTCTCTCTCTCTCTCTCTCTCTCTCTCTCTCTCTCTCTCTTTTTTTTTTGTCTCTCCACAGAAGGGAATCCATCCCTTCCATGGTTACACTACCTGTTTTATCTCTCCCAATTTACAATCACATACTCATAGCCCACCAAGTTGTCCCCGTGGGCCCCTGGAGATATTTCTGTCACTCTGTAGCCCGGATTCCTGGAATTCCAAGGCTTCTGACCTTAATACTGCTGTATTTGAGGGATGAGGGAACTTTGGGTGTCCCTACTTCTCCACCATGTCGACTCCTCCCCCCTGGATCTAGGTTTGTTTGTTTGTTTTAACAAGTAGACTTGGGCACCTGAGTGACTTACTCGGTTGAGTGTGCCATTCTTGATTTTGGCTTGGGTCATGATCTTATGGTCATGAAATCATGAAAAAAACACATAGGATCAAGCTAACCTTTTTTATGTTTTTCTGGACAAAGTGACAAGATTGGGGAATTCACCCCAAAAGAAAGAACACGAAGTAGAATTGTCAGGGATTTAATCAATATAGATATAACTAAGATGTCGGAGCTAGAATTTAAAAGAACAATTATAAGGGTACTAGCTGGGCTTGAAAATGTGGGGTTGAGGGAGTAAAGATTGGGTTCAAACTTAAGGAACCAACAACTTAATATAGACTGTTATATCCAGAAGATGTTATACACAAACGAATGTTAACCACAAATCAAAAATCAACAATACATATATAAAAAGAAAGAGAAAGAAAAACAAGTATATCACTAAAGAAAGCCAGCAAACCAGGAGAGATGATAGCAAGAGAAGTAAGGAACAAAGAACTACAAAAATAACTTTAAAACAAGTAACAAAACAGCAGTAAGAACACACCTTTCAATAATTACTTTGAATGTAAAAACGCTGTCATTAAAAAACATAGAGTGAAGGAATGGATAAAATAAAGCAAGACCCATCTATATGCTACCTACAAAAGACTCATTTCAGACCTTAAGACTCTTGCATATTGAAAGTGAAAGGATGGAAAAGCATCTATTATGTAAATGGAAATGAAAAGAAACCTGGGATAGCAATGTTCATGTTAAACAAAATTGACCTTAAAACAAAAACTATAACAAAAGAAAAAGTAGAACACTACATAATCATAAAGGGAACAATCCAACAAAAAGACATAAAAATTATAAATATTGATGTATTCAACACAGGAGCACCCAAATACAGAAAGCAGCTAATAACAAACAAAAAGGAACTAATCAATAGTAATACAATAATAGTAGTTGGCTTTAACATCCTACTTACATCAGTGGATAGATGGCCTAAACAGAAAATCAGTAATGAAACAGTGGTTTTTTTTTTAATTTTTAATTAATTTATTTTTAACTTTATAGTTTATTGTCAAGTTGGTTTCCATATAACACCCAGTGCTCTTCCCCACAAGTGTCCCCCACCATGACCATCACTCCCCTCTCCTTTGCCCCTCCCCCTTCCGCCCTCAGTTTGTTTTCAGTATTCAAGAGTCTCTTGTGCTTTGTCTCCCTCCCTCTCCCTAACTCTTTTTCCTCTTTCCCCTCCCCATGGTCCTCTGTTAGGTTTCTCCTGTTAGAAACAGTGACTTTGAATGACACACTGGACAAGATTGGTATAATAGATATATTCAGATTATTACATCCTAAAATAGCAGGATACGCATTCTTTTCAAGTGCATGGAACATTCTCTACAACAGATCATATGTTAGGCCACAACACAAGTCTCAAAAAAATTAAAAAAGATTAAAGTCATAGTTATGCATCTTTTCTGAGCACATACTATGATACTAGGAATCAACCACAGCAAAAGTCTGGAAAGAATACAAATACATGGAAGTTAAATAACATGCTAATAAAGAAATATGGGTAAACCAAGAAATTAAAGATATTTAACTTAAAAATACATGCAAATAAAAATGAAAACAAAAGTGTCCAAAATATTTAGGATGTAGTATAAGTTGTTATAACAGAGAAGTTTTTTGGCAATACAAGCTGAATGCAAGAAGCAAGAAAAATCTCAAATCAACAACCTAATCTTACACCAAGGGGAATTAGAAAAAGAACAACAAACAAAACCCCAAACCAGTAGAAAGAAGGAAATAATGAAAATTAGAGCAGAAATGAAAGAAATAGAAACTAAAAAAATTAAAAAAAAAATAAAAACCAGAGATCAATGAAACCAGGAGCTGGTTCTTTAAAAAGATCAAAAAATTAATAATCCTTTAGCCAGACACATTCATAAAAAAAATTTAAAAGGAGAGAGAGAGAGAGAGAGAGAGAGAGAGAGAGGACTCAAAAATCAGAAACAAAAGAGGAGATGAAACAACAAACACCACAGGAATACAAAGGATTATAAGAGAATATTATGAAAAATTATATGTCAACAAATTGACAACCTAGGAGAAATGGATAAATTCCTAGAAACATATAAACTCCAAAAGCGAATGAAGAAGAAATAAAAAGTTTAGACAAACTGATTACCAGCAATGAAATTGAATCAATAATCAAAAAAACTCCCAACAACCAAAAGTCCAAGTGCAGTTTCACAGGTGAATTCTACCAAACATTTAAAGAAGAGTTAATACCTATTCTTTTCAAACTACACCAAAAATAAAAGAGGAAGGAAAGCTTCCAAATTCATTTTATGAGGCCAGCATTACCCTGATATCAAAATCAAATACACTACAAAAAAGAGAGAGAAAGAGAAAGAGAGAGAGAGAGAGAGAGAGAGAGAGCACGCAAGAGCACTTCAGGCTAATATGCCTGATGAACACCGAAGTAAAAATCCTTCACAAAATATTAGCAAACCAAATCCAACAATATATTTAAAAAATCATTCATTATGATCAACTGGGATTTATGCCTGGGATGCAATTATGGTTGAATATTTGCAAGTCAATCAACATGATACATCACAGCAACAAGAGAAAGGATTAAAACCATGTGATCATTTCAATAGATGCAGATAAAATATTTGACAAAGCACAATACCCATTCATGTTAAAGACCCTCAACAAAGTTTAGGGGGAACATACCTCAACGTAATAAAGACAGTATATGAGAAACCCACAAGTAACATCATAGTCATTAGGGAAAAACTGATAGCCTTTCCCCTACAGTCAGGAAACAAGACAAGGATGTCCACAGCACCATTTTCATTTAACATTGCTAGGCACAGAAATCAGACAAGAAAAAGATATAAAAAGCATTCAAATTGGTAAGGAAGAAGTAAAATTTTCACCATTTTCATATGAAAAGATACTATATAGAGAAAATAGTAAAGACTCCACCAAAATTCTACTAGAACTGATAAATGAATTCGGTAAAGTTCTGGTATACAAAATCAACATATGGAAATCCATGGTATTTCTATACACCAATAATGAAGTAGCAGAAAGAGAAATTAAAGAATCAATCCCATTTACAATTGAACCAAAAACAATAACATACCTAGGAATAAACTTAACCAAAGAGGTAAAAGACCTGTACTCTGAAAACTATAAAACATTGATGAAAGAAATTGCGTATGACACAAAGAAATGGAAAGATTTCATACTCATGGATTAGAATAAGTATCATTAAAATGTCAATACTACCTAAAGTTATCTACAGATTTAATGCAATCCATATCAAAACATGAACAGCATTTTCTCAGAACTAGAACAAATAAAGTCAAAATGTATATGGTACCACACAAGACCTCAAATAGCCAAGGCAATCTATAAGAATAATAAAACTGGAGGTATCACAATCCCAGAAACCAAGATATACTACAAAATGGTACTAATCAGAACAGTATCATACTGGCACAAATTTTGACAGATAGATCAATGAAACAGAATAGAAACCCAGAAATAAACCCATGATTATATGGTCAATTAATTAATTGTCCACAAAGCACGAAAGAATATGCAATGGGAAAAAGGTAATTTCTTCAACAAATTATGTTGGGAAAACTGAAAACTGCATGCAAAAGAATAAAATTGGACCACTCTTACACCATACACAAAAATAAAGCATCATTGATTAAAGACTGAAATGTGAGACCTGAAACCATAAAAATCCTGGAAAAGAGTGCAGGCAGTAATTTCTCTGACATCGGCTGAAGCAACATTTGTCTAGATATGTCTCCTGAGGCAAAGGAAACAAAAGCAAAAATAAATGATTGAGAATACCTCAAAAATAAAAACCTTCTTCAGAGCAAAAATATTCAACAAAACTGAAAGACAATTTACTAAATGCTGGAAGATGTTTGCCAGTGATGTATCCAATAAATGGTTAGTATCCAAAATATATAAAGAACTTATTCAATGCAAGCAAAAAAACAAATAATCCAATTAAAAATCAGGAGAACACATAAACAGACGTTTTTCCAAAGCAGACATATAGATGGTAAACAGACATGAAAACCTACTCAACATCACTCATCATCAGGGAAATGAAAATTAAAAGCACAATGATATATCACCTCACACCTGTCAGAATAGCTAAAATCAACAACACAAGAAGGATGTGAGGATGTGGAGAAAAAGGAGCCCTCTTGTACTGTTGGTCAGAATTTAAAATGGAGCAGCCACTGTGGGAAACAGTATGGAGGTTCTTAAAAAACTTAAAAGTAGAATTACCATATGATCTGGTAATTCCACTATTGGATATTTACTGAAAGAATATGAACACATTAATTCAAAAAGATATATATCTTTATTGCAAAATTATTGACAATAGAAATTTATGGAAGCAACCCAGGTGTCCATTAATAGATGAATGGATAAAAAAGATAGATATAGATATAAATATAGATCTTCCTCAACCATAAAAAGGAATGAAATCTTGCAATTTTCAATAACATGGATGGATTTAGAGTATATAATAGTAAGTGAAATAAAGTAGTCAGGGAAAGACAAAAACATGAATTTCAATTCATATGTGGAATTTAAGAAACAAAAAAATGAACGAAGAAAAAAAGAACAAAAACAAAAAATTGACTCTTAATTATAGAGAAAAAACTGCTGGTTATCAGAGGGAATGCTCATGGAGGGATGGGTGAAATATGTGGAGATTAAAAGGAAACTTATCAGGATGAGCAGTGAGTGAGTAATTGTATAGAATTGTTGAATGACTATAGTGTACATTTGAAACTAATATAACACTGTATGTTAACTATGCTGGAATTAAAATTTTTTAAATTTTTAAAAAATAAATGCAAAATATTAAAAAATAAGAAAAGTGATATATACTCTCATTTAAAAAAATTCTCAGGGTTCTCTCTCTCTCTCTCTCCCTTCTGTGTGTGTGTGTGTGTATAAATTTCTAAGTAAGATCACATTCCTTATGATTGGAGAACTTCCTTTAACATCTTTTATAATGTTAGTCTCATCTAAATAAATTCCTTGAGCTTCTGTGTTGCTGGCAATGAATTGCCTCATCTTCAGTTTATCTGAAAAACATCTATATTTACCTTTAATTTTGAGAGATACTTTCATTTGGATGAATGAATTCTGGATAGGCAAATTTTTTCTTTCAGTGCTAAATATATTTACTCATTGTTTTTCTCATGCATAGTTTTGGATAAGAAGTCTTCTGTAGTTGTGTATATACTGCTTTTTTTTTCTTTTTTTTTTGAATTTTTAAAAAAGTTTTTATTTTGATTCAGCTATTTAACATACAGTGTTATATTATTTTCAGGTGTATAATATAATGATTCAACCATTCCATACATCACCCAGTGCTCATCATGACAAATGCATTCTTTGTTTTTAATTTTTTATTATTTATTTATTTAAAAAATTTTTTAATGTTTATTGATTTTTGAGAGGCAAAGTGCAAGCAGGGGAGGGACAGAGAGAGAGGGAGACCCAGAATTGGAAGTAGACTCCAGAATCTGCACTGTCAGCACAGAGCCCGATGTGGGGCTCGAACTCACAAGCTGTGAGATCATGACCTGAGCCAAAGTTGGAAGCCCAACCGACTGAGCCACCCAGGTGCCCCGACAAGTGCACTTCTTAATCCCCATCACCTATTTCAGCCATCCCCCCACTTCCCACTACTCTGGTAACCATCAGTTTGTTCTCTATAATTGAGTTATTGCTTAGTTTGTCTCTTTCTCTTCCCCCTCTTCTTTGCTCCTTTGTTTTCTTCCATAAATTCCATGTAGGAGTGAAATCATATGGAATTTGTCTTTCTCTGACTTATTTCACTTAGCATTATAGTCTCTAACTCCATTTATATCATTGCAAATGGAAGCATTTCATTTTTTATGACTGAATAATATTCCATTGTATATGTATAAAAATACCACTTCTTTATCCATTCACCAGTTGGTGAACATTTGGGTGGCTTCCATATCTTGGCTAGTGTCAATAATGCTGCTACAAACATAGGGATGCATGTATCCCTTTGAAACAGTGTTTCTGTATTCTTCAGGTAAATACCCAGTAGTGCAATTGCTGGATTATAGGGGAGTTCTACTTTTTACTTTTTGAGGAGAATCTATACTGCTTTCCACATTGGCTGCACCAGTTTGTATTCCCACCATCAGTGCACAAGTGTTCCTTTTTCTCCACATCCTCACCGAATACCTGTTATTTCTTGTGTTGTTGTTTTAGCCATTCTCATAGGTGTGAGGTGATATCTCATTGTAGTTTTGATTTGCATTTCCCTGATGATGAGTGATGATTAACATCTGTTAATCTGTTTTATCTGTTGGCCATTTGTATATCTTTTTTGAAGAGATAGCTGTTCATGTGTTCTACTTATTTTCATTGGATTATTTGTGGGAGGGGTTTTTTTGGTGTTGATTTTTATATGTTGTTTATATATTTTAGATATTAACCCTTTATTGGATATGTCATTTGCAAATATCTTCCCTCATTCTAGAGGTCGACTTAGTTTTGTTGATTGTTTCCTTTGATATGCAGAAAATTTTTATTGTGATGAAATCCCAACAGTTTATTTTTGCTTTTGTTTCCCCTGCCTCAGGAGACATATCTAGTAAGAAGTCGCTACGGCCGATATGGAAAAGGTTTTTGCCTTGTTTTTCTCTAGGATTTTGATGGCTTCTTGTCTTACATTTAGGTCTTTCAGCCATTTTTAAATTATTTTTGTTTACGGTGTGGTCCAGTTTTATTCTTCTGCATGTTTCTTTCCAGTTTTCCCAACACCCATTTGTTGAAGAGACTGTCCTTTTCGCATTGGATATTCTTTCCTGCTTTGTCAAAATTTAAATGACTGTATAGTTGTGATTTCATTTCTGGGTTTTCTATTTTGTTCCAAGGATCTATGTGTCTATTTTTGTGCCAGTACCATACTGTTTTGATTACTACAGCTGGGTCATAGGGTAGTTTTACTTTTAACTTTTTTAGAAACCTCCACACTATTTTCCGGAGTGATTGCACGAGTTTGTATTGCCACCAACAGTGCAAAAATGTTCCTCAAAAAGTTGAACTACCCTATGACCCAGCAATTGCACTACTAGATATTTATCCAAAGGATTAAAAAGTGCTGATTTGAAGGGGCATGTGCACTCCAATGTTTATAGCAATGCTATCAATAGCTAATCTATTGAAAGAGCACAAATGTCCATTGACCGATGAATGGATAAAGAAGATGTGGTATATAGACATACAATGGAATATTACTTGGCGATTAAAAGGAACAAAATCTTGCCATTTGCAACAACATGGATGTTGCTAAGTGAAATAAGTCCCTCAGAGGAAGACAAATATATGATTCCATTCATATGTAAAAAGAAAGTAGGGGAAGGGGAAAAAATAAGATGAGATAAAAAGAGAGGGAGGCAAACCATAAGAGACTCTTAAATATAAGGAATAAAATGAGGGCTGCTGGAGCAGTGGTAGGTGGTAGGATAAATGAGTGATGGGTATTAAGGAGGGCAGTTGTTGGGACAAACACTGGTGTTGATGAATCACTGAATTCTACTCCTGAATCTAATACTAAACTATATGTTAACTAAATTGAATTTAAATTAAAAAAAAGAAAAAATAGAAAAGATAAAAAAGTAAAAATAATAAAATAAAATAAAATAAAATAAAATAAAATAAAATAAAATAAAATAAAATAAAATAAAATATGTCTCTTGTAGACAGCATATAGATGTGTCTTGTCTTGTTTTTTTAATCCATTCTGTCACCCTTGTCTTTTGACTGGAGAATTTAGTCCACTTACATTCAAAGTAATTATTTATAGATATGCATTTATTGACATTGTATTACTTATTTTGTGGCCATTTCTAAAGATTTTCTCTGATCCTCTCTCTGATCCTCTGATTTCTTCCCTTCATGCTTTGCTGATTTTCTTTATTGATATATTTAGATTTATTTCTCTTTACTTTTTGCATATTTATTAGTGGTTTCTGATAATATGGTTACCATTGGGTTTGTATGTAACACCTTGTGCATATAACAATCTATATTAAGTTGATGGTCATTTGAGTTTGAACCCATTCTTTTCTCCTCTCCTCTCATGGAGGAGGTATGTGTTGTTAGGTATGTGTTGTTATATTTTATATCTTTTGTGTGTGAGTTCCTTGACTGATTTTTTTACAGAAATATTTCTTTTTACTGCTTTTGTGTTTCCTACTTTCATATTGTCAATTTTGGTCTCTCCTTTCCATGCAGATAGTACCCTTTAATAATTCTTGCAAGGCTATCTAGAGAACTCTTTATCTCTCCTTCTATTCTGAATGATAGCCTTGCTGGACAGAGTATTTGTGGCTGCAGATTTTTCCTATTCAGCACTTTGAATATATCATGCCACGCTTTTCTGGCTATCAAAGTTTCTGTTGAAAAATCTTCTTCTAGCTTTATAAGATTTCCTTTGTATGTTACTTACTTCTTTTGCCTTGCTGCTTTAAATTTTTTTATTTCTCACTATATTTTGCCAATTTAATTACAATATGTCTTGGTATGGGACTGCTTTTGTTGATTTTGTTGGGAATTCTCTGTGCCTCCTGGATCTGGGTATCTGTTTCTTTCCCCAGATTACCAAAAATTTCAGCTATTATTTCTTCAAACAAAATTCTGCCTGCTTTTCCCTATCTTCTTCTGGGACTCCTATGACACATATGTTATTATGTTTGATAGAGTCACTGAGTTCCCTAAGTCTATTCTCATTTTACAAAATAATTTTTATTTTGTTCAGCATGATTACTATCCATTACTCTGTCTCACTAATTTCTTCCTCTGCTTTTTCCATCCTGCTATTCATTCCATCAAATGTGTTTCTCATTTCATTTATTGAGTTCTTTATCTCTGTTATGTTCTTCCTTATCTCTGTGTTAAGGGACTCACTGAAGCCTTCCCCTCTTTTCTTACTTCCAGTGAGTATCTTTATGATCTTCAAATTCTTTATCAGACATGTGAATTTACATCTGTTTCACTTAGATCTCTGACGATGACCTCTTCCTGTTCTTTCCTCTGGGATAAATTTCTCTGTACCCTCATTTTGTCTGCCTTTTTGTGTCTGTTTCTCTGTGTTAAGAAAGTCACCTATGTCTTCTACTGTTCAAAGTAGTGACTGTATGAAGAGGTCCTGAAGTGCTCTGAAGTGCAGTGTTCCCTGTTGATCAGAAACTGGCACATCATGAGAGTATCCTATGTGTGTTGCTAATGCCCTGCTGTTCTGTGTGAGTAGCTTTTCCTCTCAGTGCAGTTGTCTTCATTGACTCTCTGCCTGTTGTGGACTGTGCTTGCTCTGGTTTTGATGGCACTCAGGCAGGTCAGCTCTGAGGGGTGTGCCCACTAGAGAACTTGGAAGCCAGGCAGGGATGTTTACAAAATTTGCACTGAGATTCTAGTCCTATGCTATATCGCCCGCCGCCTCCCTCCCCCACAATGCTGCAGTGGCTGGGGGCGGTGAGCTGGGGTGGCTGGGGCACAAGGCTGGCATGAAATATGGTGTTCACCAGGCACAGCTGGGGCTGGTGTGAAGGTGGCTTGTAGCAAGTGGCTGCATGTGGGACAGTAACTAGGTGTGGCTTAGGGTGGCAGCTGTGTACCCATCAGCTGAGTGTGGTGCACTGAAGTG
The DNA here is from genome assembly GCA_028646485.1 of Cryptoprocta ferox. Taxonomy (NCBI): domain Eukaryota; kingdom Metazoa; phylum Chordata; class Mammalia; order Carnivora; family Eupleridae; genus Cryptoprocta; species Cryptoprocta ferox. Next base: position 115,672,159 of record CM053577.1, read on the forward strand.
ACTGGGCATGGTGTGACAGCTGGTTAGGGCATGCTGGATCACCTGTGCACCCAACAACTGGCAGGGCATACACACTAGCACAATTTGTTCTGAGCCCAGGGCCAAGGTTAGCAGGCTTGGAGTGGGCAAGTCCTCAGGAGAACTCATGGGTGTGGCATACTGCTAGCCAGTTAAGTAGCAAGTGTCTGCACGGCACCACTGCCTGCAGGTTGCTCTGTATTTATACTGGGGGACAGGGAAGAAAAATGACACCTGCCAGTTCACTCATTTTTGGAGAAATCCCTCAAGATGCTCCAAAACCGGCATGAACGGATCTGTCTCCTGTTTGCCCCCAGAGCTGTGTTAAGTGCTGTTTTTTTTTTCAGACTTACCATAGTTTTATTCTTTTTTTTTTTTAACTTTATAGTTTATTGTCAGGTTGGTTTCCATATAACACCCTGTGCTCTTCCCCACAAGTGACCTCCACCAAGACCATCACCCCCCATTACATTTCCCCCTTCTCCTTCCCCCCTCAGTTTGTTTTCAGGATTCAAGAGTCTCTCATATTTTGTCTCCCTCCCTCTCCCTAACTCTTTTTCCTCCTTCCCTTCCCCGTGGTCCTCTGTTGGGTTT
>CM053577.1:115673270-115713390 GCA_028646485.1 Cryptoprocta ferox
ATAGCATCTTTGATGTTTTTTTCAAGTCCAGCAATTAATTTTATGACAATTGTTCTAAATTCTTGTTCAGTTATATCGTTTAAGCCTGTTTTGAGCAGTTCTGTGGCTGTGACTTCTTCCTGGAGTTGCTTTAGAGGAGAGTTCTTTCGTTTTGTCATTTTGGCTAGCACTATGTCTCTTATCAGTTTTAAAAGCTCGTTATGCACTGTGGACCTGTTAGTATTGCTCTATTAAAGGAGGCTCATTGACTGTCCAGGGCCTGTCGTTTCAGAAAGTATTCTTTTAATGGTGTCTCTCAGTTTCTCTTGTTGTGCCTTTGATTATTTTATTTCCCTGGTCAGTGATATCTGGGACTCTCCACCACGTGTACTTTGGCTTGTTTCTTGAGGTATCCCTGAAAAGGAAACAGACTAGCATACAGGGAACAAAAGCATGCACACGCACAGACAAATCAAACAAACAAGCAAGCCAAAAGGGGAAAGGAAGTAAAGAAAAAGAAAGGAAAGGAAAGAAAAGAAGAGAAGGGAAGAAAAGAGAGAATAAAAAGAAACAAAAACAAAAAGAAAAACAAGGTGGGGACACAGACAGCAAAAAACTGTGGACAGTCCAAAAGCATGTAACCAGCCAAAAGGAGAGGTATGAATATGCTAAGGGAAATATATCTGGATGGCAGCAGAAAAGAAAGAGAAACAAAGAAAAAAGGAAAAAAAAAAAAAGACAACTCCCCTGCGCGGATGGGCGTGGTTTGGCATCAGGTCAGGTCTCAGGGTGCTGCTCTCTCCGAGGCCCCGCCTTGGTGGTTGCGGGGAGAAGTATGGCGCCGCTTCAAAGCTTTGCTGGAAGCAAGCGTTGCAAGCTGCCCTTCTGAGTCCGATCTCCCTGTGCCACGGGCGAGCCAAACTATTCTCCAAGCTCCGCCTCACTTCCAAATCCCAGTCCGTGCAGTTCAACACCGTCACCGGGGATGATATGCGTTCCCACTGGCGGCCGGCCTCCCGGCCCAGCTTGCGCTGCTCTTTTCGCGGAGCCACCGCCGCTCTTCAAGGCGCCTTTCTCGGCGCCGCCGCCACCGCTTTTCGCACCGCCGCCGTCTTTATCTGTGCCGCCGCCTTTCGTGGTGCTGCTTGGAATGGATGCCACTGTCACTGCCGCTGCGCCCAAGGAAGAATTCGCCAGCCAGATGGGACAGATTTCTCTCCCTGCGCCCGGCAGTTATATATGGGGAGACGGGCGAGTTTTCCTCCCTTAGAGATGGTTCTAGGTGCGTTTTCCATCTCTCTTTCTCTTCCCCTTGTCTCTCCGGGGCACAGCGCGCTCTCCCTGTCTTGGGCTGGGGCTCCTTCCCCCTTTACCACCGGGACCCGCCCGTCCCCTAATTTCCCAGATCACAGTCACTCACTCAGGCATCTTTGAGGTTGTCTTCTTTCTGGCGTCTGTTTTTTCTTTCCCCCACCTGCAAATCCTAGTTGTATTACTTCACTCCTTCTCAGTTCAATCCATGCGGGCGGGCGCGTATTACAGAGCTCCCTGCTTCTCCGCCATCTTGCCCGCCACCTTGTTACTGCCTTTAAAGTCCAGTTTGTCCAATACAAGTATGGCTACTCCGGCTTTCTTTTGACTTCCAGTCGCATGATAGATATTTCTCCATCCCTTTACTTTCAATCTGAAGATGTCTTCAGGTTTAAAATGAGTCTCTTGTAGACAGCAAGTAGATGGATTCTGTTTTTTTATCCATTATGCTACCCTATGTCTTTTGATTGGAGCACTTAGTCCATTTCCATTCAGTGTTATTATTGAAAAATATGGGTTTAGAACATTGAGTTCTCTGTAGGAGTCATGCTTGTAGTGGTGTCTCTGGTACTTTGTGTTCCTTGCAACATTTCCCTCATAGAGTCCCTCTTAGGATTTCTTGTAGGGCTGGTTTAGTGGTGATGAATTCTTTCAATTTTTGTTTGTTTGGAAAAACCTTTATCTCTCCTTCTATTCTGAATGACAGGCTTGCTGGATAAAGGATTCTTGGCTGCATATTTTTTCTGTTCATCACATTGAAATTTTCCTACCATTCCTTTCTGGCCTGCCAAGTTTCAGTAGATAGGTCTGTAACTACTCTGATAGGTTTCCATTTGTATGTTAGGGTTCTTTTATCCCTCGCTGCTTTCAGAATTCTCTCTTTATCCTTATATTTTGCCAGTTTCACTATGACATTTCATGCAGAAGATCGATTCAAGTTACGTCTGAGGGGAGTTCTCGGTGTCTCTTGGATTTCAATGTCTGTGTCTTTCCCCAGATTGGGGAAGTTCTAGGCTATAATTTGTTCAAGTATCCCTTCAGCACCTTTCTCTCTTCTTCAGGAATTCCTATGATATGGATATTGTTCTGTTTGATTGTATCAGTTCTCGAATTCTCCTTTCGTACTCCTGGATCAATTTATCTCTCTTTTTCTCGGCTTCCTCTTTTTCTATAATTGTGCCTTCTAATTCACCTATTCTCCTCTCTGCCTCTTCAGTCCATGCAGTGGCCGCCTCCATTTTATTATGCACCTCATTTATAGCATTTTTTAATTCATCACAGCTATTTTTAAGGTTCATAATCTTTGTAGCAATAGCTCCTCTGGTATCTTCCATGCCCTTTTCAAGCCCAGCAATTAACTGTATGACTATTGTTCTAAATTCTTGCTCAGTTATGTTGCTTATATCTGTTTTGACCAATTCTTTAGCTGTCACTTCTTCCTGGAATTTCTTTAGAGGAGAGTTCTTCCATGTTGTCATTTTGGCTAGCTTTCTGTCTCTTGTCAGTTTTAAAAGCTTGTTATGTGCTCTGCACCTGCGAGTTCTGCTATATTAAAGAAGGCTCATTGACTGTCTATAGCCTATGCGTTCAGGAAGTGTTCTTTTAATAGTGTCCCTTGATCTCTCTTGTTGTGCCTTTAGTTATTTTATTTCCCTACTCGTATTGATATTTGGGACTCCCCACCATTTGGACTTTGGCTTGTTTCTTGAGGTAGCCCTGGAAAGGAAAATGGACAAACAAACAGGGAACAAAAGCGCGCAAATGCACAGACAAATCAAACAAACAAGGAAACCGAAAAGAAGAAAAAGAGATAAAACAAAACAAAACCAAAACAAAACAAAACCAAAACAACAAAAGACAAAGGTCAGTCTAAAAGCATAAAACCAGAAATCTCAGCTACAAGTAAAGAGCAGGGTGGAGGCAGTGCTGATGGAAGAGAATAAAGGGGTGGGGAGAAAGAGAAATTGAACATGACCAGGCAGAGAGACCAAATGCTTAATTCAGAGAGAGAAAAAGGAGACTATGGTAGGGGGCAAGGAGAAAGAAATGAAGATAATGTTACCCAAAGAAAGTATATAGTCTGATTATTCCAAGGAGAGAGAGGAAGTAAGGTAATGACCGAGGTGTAGAATATGCATCAAGAGAATGGATTAAATGTGACTGTTTAAGCAATCCTATAACCAGAGTGCTCAGTCCAGGGGAGAGGAGAGATAAGAATGTGATAAGGGAGAATAAATCTGAAAGCAAGAATTGATCTAGAGTTAATCTCGCAGTGCATCAATGCTGGTCTTTCCCTGGCTCTGGTCAAAAAAAATTTTTTTAAAGCAGCTCTCCATTGCGGATGGGCGTGGTTTGGTGTAGGCGGGAGAAAAATGGTGGCCCCCCGTCCCTTCTTGAACCAAGCATTGCAAATCACTCTTTTGGGTCCAATCTCCCTGTGCTGTGGGCGTAGCCAAGGTGGGCCATGTTCTATGTCCCACATCCAGCCTTGATTCCAGATCTTAGTCCATGTGCTTTAATGATACCGCCTGAAATGTAATCCCGCAGGCCGGGGTGCTTCTTAGCCGGGGATCGAATAGGGGGATTAGGGGAGCGGTTCCTCCTGATGCCAACTGGGACCGGGGCACCCAGCCCAAAGAAATCTCCCCACTTAAAGACAGGGTCTCTCTCCAAACGCCCTGTGGTTAGAGATGGGATAATAGGATCCCTCTCCCTCCCGGGCCAAGGTTTTTCTCTTCAGGGACAGGTCTATGAGCAGTTTCAGCCGCTCTTTCTCTTTCCCTCGTCTCTCCTCTGAGGGGGCTCCCTCCCCTTTGTGCCTCTGTGTCCAGGCTCATTTTTATCTTCCCCAGTTCGCAATCACACACCTATGAGGCTGTCTTCTTAGAGGACTGTCTCTTTTCCTCACAGACTGTTGTGGTTCAGTGTTCTTTGGTTTCAGCCCTTCTTTGTTTGAGAGATGTGGGCAAGAAGTACAGAACTCCCTATTTCTCTGCCATCTTGCCATCAAAAAGTTTTTATTTTAATTCCCGTTAGTTAACATACAGTGTTATATTAGTTTCAGGTGTACAATATAGTGATTCAGCAATTCCATAAGTGCTCATCATGACATGTGCATTTCTTAATCCCCATCACCTATTTAACCCATCCCCCACCTCCTCCCCTCTGGCAATCATCAGTTTGTTCTCTATACTTAAGAGTCTGGTTTTTTGTATTTTTCTCTCTCTCTCTTTTTTTCTTTTGCCTCTTTGTTTCTTAAATTCCACATATGAGTGAAATTATATGGTATTTATCTTTTTCCAACTGAATTTATTTTGCTTTGCATAATACTCTAGCTCTATCCATGTCATTGCAAATAGCAAGCTTTCATTCTTTTTTGTGGCTGAATAATTTTCCATTATATATATATATATATATATATATATATATATATATATCACATCGTTTTTATCCATTCATCAATCGATGGACATTTGGGCTGCTTCCATAATTTGGCTACTGTAAATAATTCCACAATCAACACAGGGGTGCACATATCCCTTTATTTGTGTTTTTGTATTCTTTCGGTTCATACCCAGTAGTGTAATTGCTGGATCATAGAGTAGTTCTATTTTTAACTTTTTGAAGAACCTCCATACAGTTTTCCACATTGGCTGCACCAGTTAGCATTCCCACCAACAGTGCACAAGGGTTCCTTTTTTCTCCACATCCTTGCCAACACCTGTTGTTTCTTGTGTTATTGATTTTAGCCATTCTAACAGATGTGAAGTGTTACCCCATTGTAGTTTTGATTTCCACTTCCCTGATGATGAGTGATATTGACCATCTTTTCATGTGCTTATTGGCCATATCTATGTCTTCTTTGCGAAAATGTCTGTTCATATTTTCTGCTCATTTTTTAATTAAAGTATTTGTTTTTTAGATGTTAAATTGTATAAGTTTTTTTATATCTTTTGGATACTAACCCTTTATCAGATATGTCTTGACAAATATCTTCTCCCACTCTGTAAGGTTGCCTTTTAGTTTTGTTGATTGTTTCCTTCTCTGTCCAGAAGCTTTTTATTTTGATATAGTCCCAATAGTTTACTTTGCTTTTGTTTCCCTTGCCTGAGGAGACCTGTGTACAAAAAAATGTACTATGGCTAATGTCAAAGAAGTTACAACCTGTGTTCTTCTCTAGGATGTTTTGATTTCAGGTGTCATATTTAGGTCTTTAATCCATTTTGAATTTATTTTTGTTTATGAGATAAGAAAGTGATCCAGTTTCACTCTTTTGCAGTTGCTGTCCAGTTTTCCCAACACTATTTGTTGAAGAGACTGTTCTTTTCACATTGGATATTCTTTCCTTTCCTGCTTTGTCAAAGATTAATTGACCATATAGTTGTGGGTTTATTTCAGAGCTTTCTATTCTGTTCTGTTGATCAGTGTGTCTGCTTTTATGCCGGTGCCATATTGTTTGATCACTACAGCTTTCTCATTTTCTTCTAGGCTGTCCAATTTGTTGGCATAAAGTTTTTTTCATAATATTCCCTTATGATTTTACTTCTGTGCTGTTGGTTGTTATTTCTCCTCACTCATTTGTGATTTTATTTTATTTATTTGAATCTTCTCTCTCTCTCTCTCTTTCTCTCTCTTTCTCTATCTCTCTGTTAAGTCTGGCTAGAGGTTTATCAGTTTTATTCATTTTTTTTCAAAAGACCAGTTCCTGGTTTCATTGATCTGTTTTTTTTTTAAGTTTCTGTATTATTCATTTCTGCTCTAATCTTTACTAATTCCCATTTTCTGCTGGTTTTCAGTTTTTTTTGTTGTTCTTTTTCTAGCTCCTTTAGGTGTAGTTAGGCTATTTGAGATTTTTCTTGCTTCTTGAGGTAAGCCTGTAATGTTGTATACTTCACTCTTAATGACTGCTTTTTCTGCATTCCAAAGGTTTTGGCTTGTTGTGTTTTCATTTTAATTTTTTTACATGTACTTTATTATTTCTTCTTTGACCCTGGTTGACCCATTAGTTGTTTAATAGAGTGTTATTTAACCCCATCTATTTGTGTTATTTCCAGATTTTTTTCTTGTAGTTGACTTCTAGTTTCATACCATTGTCATCAGAAAAGGTGCATCATATGACTTTGATCTTTTTGAATTTGTTGAGGCTTGTTTTATGGGCTAATATGTGCTTCCATAAGCACCTGACAAGAATGTATATTCTGCTGTTTTAGGAGAGAATGTTCTGAATATATCTGTAAATCCATCTGGTCCAGTGTATCATTCAAAGCCAATGTTTCCTTGTTGGTTTTCTATTTAGATGATCTTTCTATTGATGTAAATGGGGTGTTAAAGTCTTCTAGTATTACTGTATCATTATCAATTAGTTCCTTTATTTTGTTATTACCTGTTGTATGTATTTGGCTCTTCCCATGTTAGGTGCATAAACATATAAAATTGTTATAACTTCTTGTTGGATTGTCTCATTATTATTATATACTATCTTTCTTTGTCCCTTGTTACAGTCTTTGTCTTAAAGTCTATTTTTGTCTGGTATAAGTATTGCTATGCTGACACTTTTTTTTTTTTTTGACATCCATATGAATGATAGATGTTTCTCCATCTGCTCACTTTCAAACTGCAGGTATCCTTAGGTCTAAAATTAGTCTCTTATAGACAGCTAGATCTTGTTTGTTTTGTTTTGTTTTGGTTTGGTTTGGTTTGGTTTGGTTTGTTTCCATTCTGTCACCCTATATCTTCTGATTGGAGCATTTAGTACATTTACATTCTGAGTAATCATTGATAAATATGTATTTATTGACATTTTATTACTTGTTTTATGGTTGTTTTCTGAAGATTTTCTCTGATCCTTTCTATCATGGTTTTCTGGTTTTCTTTAGTGATATCACTGGATTTCTTTCTCTTTATCCTTTGCAAATTTATTAGTGGTTTTTGATTTGTGGTTACCATTAGGTTTGTGTCAAACATCTTGTGCATAAAGTTGATAGTTGTTTAAGTATGAACCCATTCTTTTCTCCTCCCCACATTTTAGGTATATGGTGTCATATGTCAAATCCTTTTATTTATGAGTTCATTGACTAATTTTTTTACAGAAATATCTATTTTTACCACTCTTGTGTTTCCTACCTTCATACTGTCATTTTTAGTTTTTCCTTTCCACTCAGAGTCTCCTGTTTCTTGCATGGCTACTTTAGTGGTCACAAACTCCAGGAACCTCTTTATTTTTTCTTCTATTGTAAATAAGAGCCTTGATGGATAGAGTATTGTTGGCTGTGGATTTTTCCCAATAAGCACTTTGAATATATCATGCTGCTGCCTTCTGGCTTGCCATGATTCTGCTGAAAAATTCCCTGCTAGCTTTTGGGGTTTCCCTTGTATGTTACTGTCTTTATTTGTCTTGATGCTTTTAAATTTTTTTCTTTATCAGTATATTTTGCCAACTTAATTACAATATATCTTGGTATGGTCTGCTTTTGTTGAATTTGTTGGGGATTCTCTGGGCCTCCTGGATCTGGATATCAGTTTCCTTCCCTAGATTAGGGAAGTTTTTAGCTACTATTTCTTCAAATAAATTTTCTGCCCCCTTTTTTCTCTCTTCTTCTTGATTTCCTATAACACAAATGTTATTATATTTGATGAAGTCACTGAGTTTCCTAAATCTATTCTCGTTTTGCGTACTTCCTTTTTGTCTTTTTGTTCACCTTGATTACTTTTTCATTTCTCTGCCTTCTAGGTCATTAACTCATTCCTCTGCTTCTGCCAGCCTGCTATTCATTCCATCTAGCATGTTTCTAATCTCATTTATAGCACTCTTCATCTCTTATTGGTCCTTTTCTTTTATCTTCGTTTTAAGGGTCTCATTGATGCCTTCCATTTTTCTCAAGTCCAGTGAGTATCCTTATATGATCATTGCTTTAAATACTCCATCAGGAATGTTACTTATGTTTGGCTGTGGCCTTGTCATATTCTTTTATTGGAGACAAATTTCTGTCTTCTATTTTTTCCTAAGTCTCTATGCCTTTTTCTGTGTTAGGAAAATCAGCTATGTCTCCTATTCTTGAGAGTAATGGCCTTATCTAGAAGAGGTCCTGTCATGCCTTGCTGTGTAGTGTCTCTTGTTTTCTAGGGTGCTTCCAGCAGTGTCTCCAGTGTGTTGTGTGTGTGCTTTGCTATTTTGTTCTGGCCGCTTTATCCTTCAAGCCAGTTTTAAGTGGCTCTTTGCCTGTTGTGGGCAATGTGTGGTCCCTGCCCTGAATGTGGCACATTTTAACTAGGTGTGCTCTGGTCTGCTTATGATATGACACCTGTCACCATCACTGCCAGAGCTGAGGCTGTGCAAAACTGGGTGGGGAGACATTGTGTTTGCAGGTGTTTGGACCAGTGTTCAGGGGGAAGCAGTGCCATGCTGACACTGAGGTAAGCGTGACTGAAAAGGGAAGTTCCACAGGACCTTGGGGGCCAGGGCTTGATGAAGCAGGTTAGGTAGTGAATGGTGCTGTGCTGGTTCCCAAGGTGGTCCTGTGCTTATGCTGACGGGCAAGGGAGGGAAATTGTGCCTGCCAATTCCTTTGTTCCCTTGAGCGCGTCTCTTTGTGAACACTATCTCTTTGGGACATGCTCCAAGATGAGCGAATAGCCTCCCCACTGTGTGCCCCAGGTGCTTTCCAGATCACTGTTTCCACACTGTGTCAAGGTTGTTTCCTTCCTTCTCTCCAAGAGCAGCACAGTGCCCTGTGGACTCTATCCCAACCAAGTCCATTGACCTTTAAAACTCAAGGCTTTCCACCCTTTTTGTTGCAAGAACTTAAAATATTCGGTCCCTCTCACTTTCCAAGCCAATTGCAGTGGGGATTTATTTTCCTCAGGTCTGTCTCTTGACCTTCTCTGTGACTGTGGCTCCCTCCCCACGGCAGCAGCCATGATCTGTATTCAACACCATATCTCCTGCCCTTTTCCATGTGGCCTCTTCTCTACCTGTAATTGTGGAGTTTGTTCTGTCAGTCTTTAGGTCAGTTTCTGGGGTATTTAAGATGATTTGGTAGTTACCTAGCTGTATCTGTGTGACAAGGCGAGCCTAGGGTCTTCATACGCTGCTGCCATCTTTCAACTCCTGCTGATCTTTCACAAAACTCAGCCTTTAAGCTTTGCTAATTTCAAGAGCTCACAAGATTTGGGCCCTCTCACTTTCCAAGCCAACTGCTATGGGGATTTATTTTCCTTGTGCACTCTCCACTGTGTTAATCTATTTCTTGTCCTTCTCTGTGACCATGGTGACCACAATCTGTTTCTCAAACCACATCTCCATACTTCCTATCTTCTTCAATGTGACCTCTTCCCTACCTTTATTTTTAGAGTTTGTCTTGCCAGTCTTCAGGTCGATTTCTGGGGTATGTAGGATGATTTGATAGTTATCTAGTTGTATTCGTGGGATGAGGTGAGCCTAGGGTCCTCCTACCACACTGCCATCTTCCCCTTCTTTTTCGTTGCTTATACTTTTGATATCATTTCTAAGAAAGCTTGCCTCGTGCAACATTATGAAGATTTACTCCTCTCTTCTATGTGTTTCAGAGTTTTATCCCTTCCATTTATGTCTGTGATCCATTTTGAGTTGATTTTTGTGTTAAGAAAGAGATCCAGGTTCAGTCATTTGCATGTGGCTATCCAGTTGTCGCAGAACTATTTGTTGAAGAATCTGTTTTTTTCCCCCGTTGAATGGTCTCAGCACCCTTGTCAGAATTTATTGATCATAAATGTTAAGGGTTTTTTTCTGGACACTCACTTATAGTCTACTAATTTTGTATTTCTGTCCATATAACAGTGCCATACTATCTTGAATATTGTAGATTTATAGTAAGTTTTGATATCAGAAAGTGTTTCTCTATTTGTGTATTTTTTCAAGATGGTTTTGTCTGTTTTAGATCAGCCTGTTTGGGATCAGCCTGGTTAAAAAAAAAAAAAAACCCACCAACCAAACAAAAGCCAGCTGTGATTTTAATAGACATTGCATTGAATCTGCAGAGCTTTATCTTAACTTTTGAGATTAAAGTCAGTGTGCCTGAAAGGGCATAGGTGTAAGGAAGTAAGCCGATCCACTTCCATAAATCTGTGTTGTGGGGCTATAATCCAGGGATAGTGTTTAAATTTAGCTTCCTCTCAAATAGGCAGACCAAAGGAAAAATTACTAGTTAGGTAGTAAATACAGATTGTGGGAAAACCCTTGCACGGGTTGAACCTTTTATATTAAGGTATCTGGATCTCTGCCTTCACACAGGCATATTTGACTCTAAGTTAATTTTCAGTAAAATAATATTTTATCATAGCTGATTTCTATGGAGTGTTTTAGAAAATCTGTTCATAACTAACAGTCACCATGCTAAGTGGGGAGTAACTACATGGCAGTAGTCTTCTGTCAACCCCGTCCCTGCAGTAAGCAGGCTGGCGACTGTCCCCCCATCACTTGTTTGAATTTAATAATTGATGCAGTTCCGTATTGTCACTTGTCCTTTTCTCATCTTTAGGCACGGCTTGAAATCTGTGCTTTGAGGGATACTGTGGCTATTCACCTGACACCTGAAAGCAAGTGAGATGCTTAACATTCTTGTTCTGAGTGCTTCACTAAAAATATAGTTTATCTTATTAGTATATAAAATCCTTTGTAAAGATAACTGATCAGAGTGAGTGCTCATGATTGTGATGTGATAAAGTTTATATTTGATTAATTTTTACCTAAAAAGCATAATAAGCCAATGACTCCTAATACTGGTTCTTTGTAGCATAATATAAAACAAAAAATATTTAATATGATTTTATGTTTTTCATTCACTAAGGTAAATCTCAATCTCATAAATGACATAGCAGAACATTATATACTTCTTTTAAAAATGAGAAAATAAGAATTGAGTCTTGAATATTCTATTCATAGCAGACTCTGAGGGACAGTTTAAGCATTGTAAGTATCAGCATAAGAGGAAGCCTTGTGGTTTCTCTGCAAAATTTTGTAGTGGAAATTTGATGATAATTTTTAGCTGTTTTGAATGAAAGTCAGGATTTCCTATCATCGAAATATCAGTAGGTGAACTGAAACATCACTAACTACTTGCCTATACAAAATTGTTTATTCCATTGGCAATATTACTTAGGAAATACTGGGTTATATTGTTAATATGCCTGAGAATGCAATGTTTAAGGACATTTTAAAAGTTTTTCCTAATGAATGAACTTAGCTTCTTATTACTGTTCATGATGGCTGATCAGAAGCCATTTCTAGATGGTTCCCATGTTAGTTATTTAATGACTTCTTTTCCCAGCCATCATTTTTCTACATAAAGTGTTAAATAAAAAAGGTGTTAAATTTGGCACTCAGTCCAAATGTGATGTGGATGCATGCTTCGTGTAAGTACCTAGATATTTATTCCTACTAATTTAACCATTTAGAGCCTAACTGCCTCATCTATAAAAGAAAGATAATAAATAGTTTCTAGGCAAAGTTTTAGGGGAATTAAGTGAAAAAATATTCCAAGTTACCTTCTAAACTATTGATGCATTACAAACAATTGATGGTATCTTCTTCATCATCATCATTATTGTCATTATGTAAAAATAAAGAAACAGTATCATTACATATTTTGATTGATTGAGAAAATGTTTACAGGAAACAAGATGATGGTGGTGATAACAGCAGACACTCCTCTCCACATCAGGAAAGAGGAAAGTCAATTTCAGTTTGGAAAGGGAGTTAAGTGTTCCATAAGCTATGACCTATCCCTGCCTTAACCAGGAACAACTGAAGCTTCCCCATACCAGTTTTTAAAATCTATTGGGACTTTGTAGTCTATTTGTTGCTGTGATATTTTCCCCAAATTGGAGAAACATTGCTTAAAAGTATATTTACTAGTAAAATAATGAGGATCTGTTTTTATAAAACAAAATAAAATCTACCTTAAGGTCAAGAATAATTAATTTCTTTACCCATACTCAACAAGTTATAAAAGAAGAGATAAAAAGTAAAAATTATTACTTAGTGACAAGTACAAGTTACTACCAAGTCATTTCCCCTAAAATGCTTTTTATTTGATTCAGTAGCTTTTATGGTACTTTATATTTTAAAGAGTTAAGCTTACCGAGTTGGTTGTTTTTTTAATTTGTACCTTTTTATGTTTTTTTATGAAAAGAAATGATGTTGAATTAAAATCAATGCTCAATCCCTACTTATTCTACAAATTTTAAATATAATAATAACTAAATCCCAGAGACCATGTTTAGTTATAAGAGATTGGCTGTAAATCAGACCCTATACATGTCAATAAAATGTCCCCATTTGTGTAATCTGTCACAAGACCATCCCTATTTCTACTTAGTTTCCTTCCTTTCTTACCGATTGCTTTAGTACTTCAGTTTTGTTTTGAAAAGACTTCTGAAAAATTAAACATGTCACATTAAGCTCTCATCTACTGTGAGTAGCACCTTTTGTAAAAATCAGTCTCTCTTTTAGCTTTTCTGTTTCATTTTGTAGTTGAGTTTTTGACCCTACTCCTACAAGGCCTCTATGTGGGAACTATACCCTATAGCCTCAACTTTTACTTTTACTTTTTCTGTTGTTTTTCACTTTTACTTTTTTCTCATATTTCTACATGCTTCACTGGCTTATACTGGTTTCTTTATATTTAATATATGCTTAAGAATTTTTAATGATGCTCTTAATTCCCTCTAGAAATATGAAATGTTTCAACTTAAATTTTGCTTGTCTGTTCCAGGTCTAGTTTCAAACAGGCTTTGGAAGCTCTGCCTCAGCTCTCAAGTGGAGCAGATAAAAAGTAAGTTTTATATGCTGTTTTCAAGGGCCAGTTAAGATGTGTTGAATGAGGTTTTGTTACCTAAAAGTATGCTTGATATAGATAATGATTTAAGGAAGAGCAGTACTTAATAGCCTTTGATAGTATGCATTATGTTGGCTGTACCTGGCTTGTCTCTGAAGTGACAGAATAAGATAAAACCTTCCCTCTGGGCTTATGACAGTTGAGAAATCAGTTCCTTTCTTGCTTTAAGTGACTAATACAGAAAACATTTTAAGAAAGTTTATTTTGACTCATTCAGTAAAGTATATTATTGTCTTACATTTTTAAGACAATACTTAGAGAAATGTAAAAAGGACAGCATGATTAAATGCAGCACTTGATGATTTTTTTCCTTTGAATAGCTCAGCAGTGTACATTTTTTGCTTTAATATAAAGTATTAAGAAAACAAGTTTGTACACATGACATAATAAAATTATATATTTTTAAGTAATACTTTGTTAATGATCTTGGTCAGAGATTAAACTTTGCTACTTATAAAACAGGAAATTCTGACCTGAGACAAAATGTAGGCCAGGCAAATTTCATAAATGCTCAGCCTACCCTCAACTGAAGCAGTGGAAACAATGTAGGTCTTTACTCCTTCACTAACCATAACTGAAGTCCACCTGCCTTTGAATTTGGCCAATCTGTAGACATGAAAACCTTGCTATACACTCTGTGATTTTGCACAGGTCATTGTTATAGAAACTCAGAGGGCAGAGAGAACACATGAGCCTGGGAAAATGGGAGGAAAATGTCACATGGAGACAGTGTTCTAATTTTGAGCATTGTTAAACCCATGAAATAATCTATTGACCCCAATACCATTAAACTCACTTCTTGGTTGCTTCTTCTGAACCAAATGAACTCTAAGATCCTTTCTGGCCCTAAAATTATACATCAAACCAGTTAAAGAAACTAATTATCAAGCAGTAGAATGATTTACCCAGTGGAATTAGAGCTAACCCTTACTCTTCTGGTGCTTAATTCACCGCTCGAGTTTACCACTCTCTAATGTTGTTAAAGGCAAAACTGCAAAATATGAGAAACAGACAGTAAACCGTTAGTTGGTGAGGGGTCAGGATGAAGAGAACGGTGACCACAAAGGGGCAACACAAGAGAATTTGGAGGGTGATGGAACTATTCTGTGCCCCAATATGGGAGTTATTAGGTTGCTAGTATGTGTTCATCAACATTCATAGAACTGTATGCCAAAATGAGTACATTTCAATACATATAAATTTTTTAAAAGTGAATTATGAAAAAGTGCAGGTACAAACATTAATGTGTTTTAGGGAGAAATCTGATTAATCTAGGCAAAGGAGACAGGAGGGAGGTTTTTATATGTAACTATACAGGTGTGTGTGTATGTGTGTGTGGGGGTGTGTATGTGTGTATTCCTTTTGATTAGCTTTTTTGATTAATTTACTTCTGTTATTGAGTTAAGAATTCATAAGTAAATAACTTTTCAATGAGTAGAAGCTAAAACTGGGCAGTTGGCTCCCCTGCATATTTTCTTATGTTGCTAGGCAACCTTCACTCTGCCAGGTTATAAAATAGTCTCTCCTTGCTGCAGGTTACTGGAAGAGCTGCTGAACAAGTTCAAGAGTAGCATGCATTTGCAGCTCACCTGTTTCCAAGCTGCTTCTTCAACTATGATGAAAACATAAATACCTCCAAAGTAAGGGCAATCTAAAGATAACAAGTAATAAATTGTTATTACTTTGTTAGGTGCACTAAAGGTATTAGCATATAAAGCATTAGGTTTGCAATCTCTGTCTCTTTTCCCCAAATTGGTAGCTTAGAAAGATGTTGGTATGTGTTTTATTTCAACCAAAATGACCTTGTTTGAAATGCCCAAGCAGTTATTTGTTTTGTCATTTTTATTACATTAGGCCCTGTATTGCTTTAAAATGCCTTTAAATATATATATTCTTAGCTAGATCTTGCATGATGAATGCTGCAGGAAGAGATACCTTTCCAGAAAGAGCTTTCAGTTGGCATAGGATGTAACAAAGGCATTCTTCAGTGTCTCATATACTAGACTTTAGTGTCTGCAGCTTCTAAGGCACATGGAGAGATTGGTAAGAAGAAATTTAGAAAGTTATATTTAGACATCTTTGGAATTTTAACTGTCCTAAACTGTACATCTGTACTTAAAAATACAAATGCCTCTAACTCTCCTAACTCAAGTGGATTTTAGGAAAAATTGTAGTCTGCTTAAGAAAATGTTATATTTGGGGTAGATTATTTGTGGCCCAGATGTCCATGAGTTAACTTTGTATTTTTCTGCCTACTTTTTATTTCTCACTGAGCTAATAAACATTTAGCACCTTTCAATGTGTAGCCTTTCTTTGTCCCATTCACTCATAATTTAACGTGCCCTTTCATGTCAATGTGTTGCCTGTCATTGAAGATCCAGTTGTTACTGTGGTGGAACTTGGATACCCCAGTAGTTGCTGGTAGGAACAGCCACAGCCTTCACTGCCTCCTAAAGAACAAGCCAGGCCCCCTGGTGACAGCTGGCACTTCTGCCCATTGATGTTCACTCCTCTCCCCTCTAGCAATGTCTTTTCTCTCCACCGCTCCTTAACCCTTTGAAGTGTTCTGCTCAGTAGCTAATAGAACACTGCTCTGGCAGAGTCTATGTTTTCTGAAGATTCAAAGATGTTCCTCTGTTACCAGGGAGTAGGGACTGCTGATGAAACTTTTGCCATTTGTCTTACATTCACTGATGACTTCGTTTACCAGAATAGGTGTAGGGCACCGTGACCTCTTTCAAAGTCAGCTTCCCCTACCTAACTGCATCATACCAGTTGCTTCAGAAAACGGAGTAATTCTCTTACCTGTAGGCTGTATGTTAAGGTTCTCAAATTTTTCTGTGGATATCACAGAATCCCCCTTTTTAATGCTGAAATTAATATCTTTACTAATACAAGTAATTTTAGGGTACAGTGTAGCCAAGTGCAGTATCCATTATTTTAAATAAGTCAGTGTTGGGGCTCCTGGGTGGCCCAACCGACTTCAGCTTAGGTCATGGTCTCACAGTCCATGAGTTCGAGCCCCACATCGGTCTCTGTGCTGACAGCTAGGAGCCTGGAGTCTGCTTCTGATTCCATGTCTTCCTCTCTCTCTGCACCTCCCCCAATCACACTCCATCTCTCTCTCTCTCTCTCTCTCTCTCTCTGTCTCTCTGTCTCTCTGTCTCTCTCTTTCTTTCTTTCTCTCTCTCTCTCAAAAATAAATGAACATTAAAAAAATTAAAATAAGTCAGTGTTACTATGTTTGTTCATGTGGTGTATGGGGGAAACCATACTAACTGGAAGTAAAAGTTTAATTTCTACGAATTTGCTTCATAAAACTTCTTAAGAAATATACAAAATATTGTCTCTCCTAAGCATGGTAACTGTTGTATTTAACATGATTATGAACTAAATTACAAATCTTAAATCCTGAATGTTTGTGTTATTTTAAATATCTAGTAAAGAACATTCATCCAATAAAGAATGTGTCTTTTAACACAAGATACAATTTAGTTGTCATTTTTTTCCCTAAGAGTCTTTATGTCAGCATCTTCATTAGCTGTATAACTTTTATATGTATAGTTTTAACACACAAAATAAATACTTAAATTTTAGTTTTCCTTGTATTTGCCTGATCATTGTCAGAAAGCATTTATCAGCTGTCCACCTAATTCTCTACTTGTTGTGGGCTTACCAGATGCTAGGCATTGCACCAAATTATCTCATTTAGCCCTCCCAATAGTGTTATGACAACCTAGTGAGCTAGAGGGTATTATGTCCATTTCACAGATGAGAAAATCAGGACGTAAGAGAGAAGTTAGTGACTTCAAGATTACAAGCCTGGTAAGGGCAGGATGTGTCATACTCAGAGTTGTCTGGCTTCGTTGCTCTTTAATTTAACCATGGCCAGCTCTTCCTCCCAGCCAAACATACTTTCTGCTGTCGCTTCATCAGTGACATGGCTCAAGGAAGCATATAATTGCTAGCGGATAATAAAACTTAAGCAAAAGAGGGACAAGTAAGTGCTTTTATGGCTCAGAGAATTGAGGGTAGGCACATAAAAACCCCATATCCAAATGAGGTGGTTCAAGGGCTATTATTCCAGCAAGTCAAGGGGAACTTCTTGGAAGAAATGGGTGTTTTAAGACCTTCTTGAGGTACAGAAGAATTTAGTGGTTAAGAGGAGAAAGCTGAATATAATGTAAGTTAGCAGAAAGCTGAGAGATAAACAAGGACTTGGAGCAAATTGACAAAAACATAAAAAGAAGATACTCAAAAGTGCTTTCACACACAGGTAGCATTTGGGTTTAGCACACCCACATTCATGTGATCAGCCTGGTTCCACATCAGTTAGCAAAGTCAGCCTCATCTTCAATGCTAAAAATGTATTAGGAATAATTTGGTTTTACTAAGACTTTCTTTATCAGTATGCCAGAAAGTGGCATGCTCTAGAAATGATTCTGGCATTTCAAGACAAGCATCATTGCCATAGGCAAGCTTTCTGAGGCACTCTCCTGTCTCTTCAATCCTTGTATGCAGCTTTCTTAGAGGAGATAAAAAGAAAAGATGACACGTTAATTCTGGATTTGGTGCAAGATGGTGATATGTTTCAGTTTTGATTATGTGCTGTAGGATATTCTTTTAGATGTGTGAGGGCCTTATGATGTGTTTTCTGAAAAGTTATGAATTTCAACAACATTTTAAATCAAGATTAGATTTCTAAAATAAAGTTAGCTCTATTTTATTTAATATTACCTTAACATAATTATGCTTAATTATAGACTGAAACTAGCATACATTTTTGTCATTAAACATTTTTCTAGCACTGCTGTCATAAAGGTTTTCATATGGATATATAAAATGCTCTGAAAATATAAAAGATATATTGAATATTTGATATACATACCTCAATTGGAACAGCAGGGTTTATTTATTTGAGCTGTTAATTTATTTTTTTTAACTTTATAGTTACAACACCCAGTGCTCATCCCAACAAGTGGCCTCCTCAGTGCCCATCACCCATTTTCCCCTCTCCCCATGCCCCATCAACCCTCAGTCTGTTCTCAGTATTTAAGAGTCTCTCAGGGTCACCTGGGTGGCTCAGTCGGTTGAGCGTCCAACCAGCTCAGGTCATGATCTCACGGTTTGTGGTTTTGAGCCCCGAGTCGGGCTCTGTGCTGACCACTAGCTCAGAGCCTGGAGCCTGCTTCGGATTATGTGTCTCTTTCTCTCTCTGCCCTTCCCCTGTTCATGCTCGCTCTCGCTCTCTCTCTCTCTCTCTCTCTCTCACAAATAAAATGTAAAAGAAAAAAAAAAGAGTCTCTCATGGTTTGCCTCCCTCCCTCTATGTAATTATTTTCCCCTTCCCCTCCCCCATAGACTTCTGTTAAGTCTCTCCTGATCCACATATGAGTGAAAACCTATGATATCTGTCTTTCTCTGCCTCACTTATTTCACTTAACATAATACTCTCCAGACTCTTGAATACTGAAAACAAACTGAGGGGGGAAGGGGAAGGGGGAAAGGTAATGGGGGGTGATGGTCTTGGTGGAGGTCACTTGTGGGGAAGAGCACTGGGTGTTATATGGAAACCAACCTGACAATAAACTATAAAGTTTAAAAAAAAAAAAAAACAATACTCTCCAGTTCCATCCACATTGCTACAAATGGCCAGATTTCATTCTTTCTTATTGCCATGTAGTATTCCATTGTATATATAAACCACATCTTCTTGATCCATTCATCAGTTGATGGACATTTAGGCTCTTTCCATGATTTGGCTATTGTTGAAAGTGCTGCTATGAACATTGGGGTACATGTGCCCCTATGCATCAGCACTTCTGTATCCCTTGGGTAAATCCCTAGCAGTGCTATTCCTGGGTCATAGGGGAGTTCTAGTATTAATTTTTTGAGGAACCTCCACACTGTTTTCCAGAGTGGCTGTACCAGTTTACATTCCCACCAATAGTGTAGGAGGGTGCCTGTTTCTCCACATCCTCGTCAGCATCTATAGTCTCCTGATTTGTTCATTTTAGCCACTCTGACTAGCGTGAGGTGGTATCTCAGTGTGGTTTTGATTTGTATTTCCCTGATGATGAGTGATGCTGAGCATTGTTTCATGTGTCTGTTGGCCATCTGGATGTCTTCTTTGGAAAAGTGTCTATTCATGTCTTTTGCCCATTTCATCACTGGATTATTCGTTTTTCATGTGTGGAGTTTGGTGCATTCCTTATAGATTTTGGATACTAGCCCTTTATCCAATATGTCTTTCAACAGGGGTTTTTTTAAAAAAATAAATATGTCAGAAAATCAATTTTAATGATTTAAGCTTTGCATTGAATGTATACTTTTATATATTAGAGTGATGTTTTTGGTGTGTTGATGTCTTCTTTCTATTTGCCCACGTTTGTAATTCAGTTTTTTTATATGTATCACTGGAAAGCCTTTTTGTACCTGGCCAGGTTATAAATACATAACAGATATTTTACAAATAGGATCTGGGTCTTTGGGTTATCTGTTTGTAACTTGGCTAATAAAAGTCAATAGGGTGTCAAAACACTTTTTTCCTGTCCAACCGATAATCTCTAGGCTTAGACACAGGAAGTACTGCAGATGGTCACACTGTCTGCTGCAGCTGATTGCACTGTTTTCATCAGCATCCTAACCATGACTGATGTCCCACTGGCTGTGTTGCTGTAATCATTGTTGATAGTGTTGTGGTTGTTCTCATTATTTCTATCACATATTTCTTGAATATTCCTGTCCCACCTGCCTACAAACACTTTAGCTAGACCCAGATTCCTGAGAACCAAGACACCTACCTGATCCCTACCTGCCAAAGAAGGCCCACAGAAGGACTCATTTCAGAGGGATTGAGGAGAACCAGGGAAGGATGGAGTCGTGGGGATCACAAAAATAAAGAAAAGAATAAGAATCATGTTGGAATATAGAGATTGTTGGCAAGGTCAAATGTTGCAGGTATGTACAAAGGATAAATACTGAGAAATGGTTGCTATACTCGGCATTTGGAAAATCATAAATGACCAGAGAATGATAAGGAAGGAATCAGAGAAACTTTCTCTTAACTTGCCCACAAGAGCTGTCAAGAAAGCCGTCTCTTTCTTGAAGATCACAAAATATTCAGGCCTCAGCACAAAAGTGAAATTTCTAAGGGCATTTTTTAAAAATTTACTTAGATTTTAGCTAACATACAGTGCAATATTGGTTTCAGGAGTAGAATTCAGTGATTCATCAATCAGTGTTCATTCATACAACACCCAGTGTACATCACAAGTCCCCTACTTAATACCTACTACCTACCTAGCCCATCTCACACCCACCTCCCGCCATCAACCCTTAGTTTGCTCTCTATCATTAAGAGTCTCTTAGAGTTTGTTTCCCTCTCTCTTTCCTCTCCGCCTTCCCATATGTTCACCTGTTGTGTTTCTTAAATTCCACATATGAGTTAAATCATACGGTATTTAACTTTCTCCGATTGACTTGTTTCACTTAGCATACATTCTAGCTCCATCCATGTCATTTCAAGTGGCAAGATTTCATTATTTTTAATGGCTGAATAGTATTACAAAGTATATCCATACCACATCTTCTTTACTCATTCATCAGTTGATGAACATTTGGGCTCTCTCCATAGTTTGGCTATTGTTGATAATGCTGCTATAAATATTGGGGTCCATATACCCCTTTGAATCTGTATTTTTTATCCTTTGGGTAAATACCTAATAGTGAAATTGCTGGATCATGGGATAGTTCTATTTTTATTTTCTTGAGGAACCTCCATACTGTTCTCCACAGTGGCTTCCCCAATTTGCATACCCACTAGCAGTATAAAAATGTTCCCCTTTCTCCACATCCTTAACAACACTGTCATTTCTTGTGTTGTTAATTTTAGCCATTCTGACAAATGTGACGGGGCATCTCATCATAGTTTGATTCATATTTCCCAGTTGATGAGTGACATTGAACATCTTTTCATGTGTCTGTTAGCCATCTAGATGTCTTCTTTGGAAAACTGTCTATTCATATCCTCTGTCCATTTCTTAACAGGGTTATTTGTTTTTTCGGGTGTTGAGTTTGATAAGTTCTTTATAGATTTAGGATACCAACCCTTTATCTGATATGTCATTTACAAATATCTTCTCCCATTCGATAGGGTGCTTTTTAGTTTTGTTGATTGTTTACTTCACTGTGCAGAAGTTTTTATCTTGATGAAGTCCCAAGAGTTCATGTTTGCTTTTGTTTTCCTTGCCTTTAGCAACATATCTAGTAAGAAGTTGCTATGGCTTAGGTCAAAGAGGTTGCTGCCTGTGTTCTCCATTAGGATTTTGATGGTGATGGTTTCCTGTCTCACATTTAGGTCTTTTATCCATTTTGAATTTATTTTTGTATATGGTGTAAGAAAGTGGTCCAGTCTCATTCCTCTGCATATCACCATCCAGGTTTCCCAGCACCATGGAATAAAGAGACTGTCTTTATTCCATTGGATAGTCTTTCCTGCTTTGTCGAAGGTGAGTTGACCATACAGTTGTGGGTCCATTTCTGGGTTTTCTATTCTATTCCATTGGTCCATTGTGTCTGTTTTGTGCCAGTACCATACTGTCTTGATGATTATAACTTTGTAACATAGCTTGAAATCCGGAATCATGATGCCTCCAGTTTTGTTTTTCTTTTTCAGGATTGCTTTGGCTATTCAGGGTCTTTTGTAGTTCCATACAAATTTTAGGATTGCTTGTTCTAGCTCTGTGAAGAATGCTTATTTTCTTAGGGATTGCATTAAATCTGTAGATTACTTTGGGTAGTACAGACATTTTAACAATGTTTGTTCTCCCAATCCGTGAGCATGAGATGCTTTTCCATTTCTTTGTGTCCTCTTCAACTTCTTTCAGAAGTCTTCTATAGTTTTCAGAGTACAGCTCTTTTTACCACTTTAGTTAGGTTTATTCCTAGGTATCTTATTGGTTTGGGTGCAATTGTAAATGGGATCAATTCCTTGAATTCTTTTTCTGCTGCTTTTTATTGGTGTATAGAAATGCAATACATTTCTGCACATTTATTTTACAGCCTGAGACTTTACTGAATTCATATATTAGAGCAATTTTTTGGTGGAGTCTTTTGGGTTTTCTACATAGAGAATCATGTCATCTTCAAATAGTGAAAGTTTGACTTCTTCTTTGCTGATTTGTATGCCCTTCATTTCTTTTTGTTGTCTGATTGCTGAGGCTAAGACTTTCAGTAGTATGTTAAATAGTAATGGTGAAAGTGGCATCCTTGTTCCTGACTGTAGGGGAAAGGCTCTCAATTTTTCCCCATTGAGGATGATATTAACTGTGGGTCTTTCATACATGGCCTTTATGGTGGAGGTTTGTTCCATCTATCCCTATTTTGTTGAGGCTTTTTATCAAGAATTGATGCTGTATTTTTTCAAATGCTTTTTCTGCATCTATTGAGAGGAACATAGGTTCTTATCCTTTCTTCTATTAATGTAATGTATGACATTGATTGATTTGCAGATATTGAACCAGCCCTGCAGCCCAAGAATAAATCCCACTTGATCCTGGTGAATAATTATTTTAATATACTGTTGAATTTGATTTGCTAGCATCTTGTTGAGAATTTTTGCCTCCAGGTTCATCAGGGATATTTGCCTGTAATTGTCCTTTTTATGGGGTCTTTGTCTTGTTTTGGAATCCAGGTAATTTTTGCCTCATAGAATGAATTTGGAAGTTTTCTTTCCATTTCTGTTTTTTGGGATAGTTCGAGAAGAATAGGTATTAACTCTTCTGTATTTTTTTAATTTATTTATTTTTCAATTTACATCCAAGTTAGCATATAGTGCAACAATGATTTCAGGAGTAGATTCCTTTATGCCCCTTACCCATTTAACCCGTCCCCCCTCCCACAACCCGTCCAGCAACCCTCTGTTTATTTTCTATATTTAAGAGTCTCTTATGTTTTGTCCTGTCCCTGTTTTTATGTTATTTTTGCTTCCTTTCCCTTATGTTCATCTGTTGTTTATCTTAAATTCCTCATATGAGTGAAGTCACATGATATTTGTCTTTCTCTGACTGATTTCACTTAGCATAGATTTCAGTGCATTGATTTTATATCCCGTGACATTGCTGAATTCATGGATCAGCACTAGCAGTTTTTTGGTGGCATCTTTTGGATTTTCCATATCGAGTATCATGTCATCTGTGAAGAGTGAAAGTTTGACCTCCTCCTGGCCAATTTGGATGCCTTTTATACCTTTGTGTTGTCTGATTGCTGAGGCTAAGAAATGTCTGGCAGACCCTTGGGAAGTCATCTGGTCTTCAAACAAACCAGGACTCTTGTTTGTTGGGAGCTTTTTGATAACTGATTCAATTTCTTTGCTGGTTATGGGTCTGTTCAAATTTTCCATTTCTTCCTCTTTCAGTTTTGGTACTTTGTGAATTTCTAGGAATTTGTCCATTTCTTCCAGATTGACAAGTTGGTTGGTATATAGTTTTTCATAGTATTCTCTTATAATTGTTTGTATTTCTGTGGTCTTTATCTCTCCTCTTTTATTCGTGATTTTATCTATTTGGGTCATTTCTCTTCCTAAGGGTCAATCTTTAAAGCTCTTTTTTAGCTTCATTTTCTCTTTAAATTCTCTTCCTGGGTGTCTCATCAATTCCTGCTACCCCTACTTCTTTGCCTGCTGAAATGACTTACAAATATTTATACACATCCCTTTCTTTTCTTCGAAGTGTTTTCTTTCAAACTGCTTATTAAATTTCTCTAGCTACATGGTAGGGGCTCCTAGAACCAGGCCTCACCTGAATATGTACCCAATGTCAGATGGCTATCGAGTTGACTTCCATTTTGCTATATGTCCTGTGCCCTTCTCTCATTGGACCCCCATAGCTCTTCAATGGATGGCATAAGGAGCTCCATGTGCTGCAGGCAGTAGCCATTGGGCTGCCTCAATGTGGTGATTGTAGGTTTTAGTCCAGCATTTGGTAACAAGGAAGCCCTCAGGAAATCTTTCTTCAATGTTATTGATGAAGTTAGAGTAGCAAAAGCGACAGATACCTTTTTATATTTTTAAGCTAAATACATAGTTTATATCAATTTTTTAGAAATTTATTCTCAAGGTAGCTTACATGCAGTGTAGTTTTGGCTTCAGGAGTAGATTCCAGTAATTTGTCACTTATATACAACACCCAGTCCTCATCACAACAAGTGCCCTCCTCAATGCCCATCACCCAATTTCCCTATCCCCCAACCCCCCACGTCCATCAACACTCAGTTCTCTGTATTTAAGAATCTCTTATGGTTTGCCTCCCTCTCTGTTTTTATCTTGTTTTTCCTTCCCTTCCCCTATGGTCATCTGTTAAGTGGTTCAGAGCTGGTTGTGAAAATGAACAATCCCTCTGTATCTCCCTCCCCCTTTGCCTGCTCCCTAAAGCCGTTCACTTTCAACTCTTTTGGATGATCTGATTCTTTTGGAATTTACTTCAATATCTCTATCTTAGTAGGTATGTATTGCTACTTTTTAATTCTTCTGCTTAGTCATTGTTGTCTTCCTTAAGGCAGAAGATGAGAACTTAGCTCTCTTTCATTGCCTCTGTCATACAAGCACACTTCCCTAGCCTTTCCTCCCAGTATGTTTGCTTTGGTTAGGTCATTATTCATTGTTCAAGTTATTATACTTATGTAAATGTCATTTGGTAGTAAGCCAGTAATATTCTAACATCCTCATCCTTCTTTACTTTTCGTATTTTTATATATTCTATGTAGTTTTCTCTTATCCCAAAACTTCCTCCACCCAAGTTATGCAAAATGTCCTTGAACCATATTCAAACACATAGATATTTCATCAAGTTTATCTTCTTGAACGATCTTACCCACAGCTTCTCAGCCTTCTCTAGTCTAGACTGGGTGCCCTCTAGGTCAGCCTGACACCTCTCATCTTAGGGTCTCCCATAATATTCGTCACCCTAGAATTTTTCTCTGCCCTTCTTTTGCATTGAACCAATTGCTTTTGTATCCCATAGCATCCTCTTTTTTGATTTGCTGCCTAGCTTGATAGAGTTCAACCTTCAATAACTTCCTGGGAAAAGAGTATATGGGAGGTAAATTTTTTGAGACCTTGAATATATGATGAAAGTCTTTATGATAGCTTGGCTGGATACAGAATTCTAGGTTGGAAATCCTATTTCCTCAGAATTCTCAAGCATTTTTACTGTTGTCCTCCAGTATCTGTTATCTATGTTATCTATCTTCTCCTTTTCCCAGTTTTTTGAAAGCTCATAATGTTATTCTGGGTATGATGCCCTTAGTCTAATGTCTTTAGAATCGAAGAATTTTTCTTAAATTGTTTATTGGAGTCCCTTCAGTCCCTGTTCTTATCCTTATCTTTAGCATTTGGATCTCCTATTCTGGTCCTTTAAAAAAAATTACATCTTTTTCCTCTTGTTTTCTCTTTTGGGTTTTATTCTACTTTCTGAGAACTACCCAAATTTTATTATTATTATTATTATTATTATTATTATTATTACCACCATCATCATCATCATCAATTCCAGTGTAGGTAACATACAGTGTTATATTAGTTTCAGGTTATCCAACATTTTTATTGGTTTTTCATTTCTGCTTTTAATTTATAAGAAGTTT
Source organism: Cryptoprocta ferox (assembly GCA_028646485.1). NCBI lineage: Eukaryota > Metazoa > Chordata > Mammalia > Carnivora > Eupleridae > Cryptoprocta > Cryptoprocta ferox. The sequence goes on from CM053577.1 coordinate 115,699,073, forward strand.
TTTCCTCTGAATATTGTTTTATAGTTCTGTTGATTTTTTGTTTATCTGGAAATAGTTACATTATTTTAGAAGTTGTTTTTTCTATTTTTTTAATGTTTACTTATTTTTGAGACAGAGAGAGAAAGAGAGAGAGAGAGCACACAAAGCAGGGGAGAGACAGAGAAAGAGAGAGAGATGCAAAATTCAAAGCAGACTTCAGGCTCTGAGATGTCAGCCCAGAGCCCAATGCAGGGCTCAAACCCACAAACCACGAGATCATGACCTGGGCTGAAGTCAGATGCTTAACTGACTGAGCTACCCAGGTGCTCCGAAGTTGTTTTTTCCTTTTTGCATAGTCTCCAAATTTATTTATTCTTCTCATATTATTAGAATAAATATCATCAGCTTTTCTCAAATTTCTGGCAAGCTTTGGATATTTATCCATATTTAGCAGTATAGCCCTCAAAAGCTGAATTGGATTGTAAGTTCCATGGAATGGACGAGGCTTATCAACTATGAGTTTCAATTAAGGTAGTATGGATGGATGGACCTTTTCATTGGGGGAATCCCTAATATTATTATATTTAGGTCATTTTGCTGGAGTTGATCAGATTTCCAGACAAGATGCTTCCAGTCTCATGCCATGAGCATATAAACTGCTCTCCATATCCTAGAAGTCAAGAGAAAGAAGAAGGCTTGGAGGTCATTTTTGTTAGAACAGTACACCTGCTCTCAACTAGATGTGGTATCCCACAGTTTTCTGCATTTACCCTCTGGAGAATAAAATGCTAGGCCTCTGATTGGGAATGTAGAAGGCACATTCCCAACTATGTGGGGAGGAAGAGGAGACCTGGGAACATCTATAACTGTTAAACAGCCTGTAAACTGATCGCTTGATTTTTAACCCCAACTTTATCCCCACTTCCAGAAGTTCCCATACCACAACCACAAACTCTTGAGCCTGTTTGAAAATTTTGCAGTGTAAACTAGGTTGCATCGTTTTGTCTTTCCTATTGCCAATATAGCATCTGACTTGTTTAGATCTTCTAAATTGGTTTCCACTTACACATATATTTTGCAGCTTTCAAACTCTTACAGCTATTATTTCCTCTCCTTTTCTTGTTTTCTTTGTAGATGTATGCCTTTTATGTATATTTAACTGTATTATTAACTGTCTATAGTAACATATATGCTTATATGCAGTATACATATGGTGTTTATGTATAGATATACAGCATATATGCGTGGATGCATATTCACCTATGCATATGAATGATATACACAAATATATAAATGACAGTACAGTTCTATAGATAACTATATAGAGAAAGTTTTGATAAACTTAGAGCTAAAGTAAATGTGAGGTTTCAGTCTACCATCTATATTTGAAAGGTCAGATTTTTTTTGTTTATTTTATTTTATCATAACACCAAACTGTTCACATCTGCATGGGCTTCAGATTTGTAGCTCATGTGATACTATTGTTTACTATAATTTTTTAACATTGAAAGGAATTTTCTACTCTGTTGACTCCATTCATCATCCCTTGGCGCTAAAGGTACCAAATCAAGTTTAGCATGCAGAAACTATCTTTCATTACATGTTTAGAAACAACTCTTACAATACACCAATGATATATTGTTGCTAAAAAGTTGAACTTGAATGTCTAGATCTACTTAACAATTTATAGGAAATACAGAGGATAGAAGAACATTGGATAATCAGTAAAATCAGTACTTCTGGAAATTAAAGCCAACAGCCCCATTTGTTCAATAAACAAATTTCAGAAAAAAATTAGGGAGAGGCCAGAGGGCATCCTACGTAATAAAAGATACTTTGGAGATGTATTTGATTGCATTGTATGGATTTAAAAAATTTTTTTAAACATTTATTGTTGGGAGAGAGAAAGACAGAATGTGAGTGGGGGAGAGGCAGAGAGAGAGAGAGGGAGACACAGAATCCAAAGCAGGCTTCAGGCTCTGCACTGCCAACACAGAGCCCGACACGGGGATCGAACCCATGAGCCACAAGATCATGACATGAGCGAAGTCAGACGTTTAACCTACTGAGCCACCCAGGAGCCCCTGTATGGATTTTATTTGGATCCTGAGTTGACCCAAAAAATTGTTTTTAGAAGACTAGACATTTGGAAAAATTCTAAACACTATTCTAACAATATTTAAATAACATTGATTATATTAAAGATTTATTGTTGCTATCTTATGTGTTGTTGATATGTGATTATAATTTTCAAAAGTCATTATCTTTTAACTCTTTATAAATGACATGATAATATGCCATATAAGATGTCACTGTAAAGCTACAGAAACCAAAACTGGTATCACCAAAAGAACACACAGATAGATCAATGGAACAGAATACATAGTGCAGAAATAGAGCCACACAAATATAGTCAACTAACCTTTGACAGGGAGCAAAGTAACACAATGGAGACAAGATAATCTTTTTACCAAATGGTGCTGGAACAACTTGACAGCACATGGAAACTAAGGAATTTAGACAAAGACCTTACACATTTTACAAAAATTAACCCAAAAATGATCACAGACATAAATATAAAATGCAAAACTATAAAATTACTGGTAATATAGGAGAAAATCTACATGACCTTGGGTTTGGTAATGATTTTTTAGATGCAACAATTATTTTTAATTTTCAACTCTTGGAAGCAATCAAAATACCTTTCAATAGGTAAATGGATAAGTTAACTATGGTATATTCATTCAGGAAAACAGTGCTAAAAACATACATATCAAGCTATGAAAAGACATGGAGGAAGCCTAAATGCATATGACCTATATAATACATATGATATGCATGACTGTTTGGACCAAAATTTACCGCATTGTCCTGGCTTATAGCATATATAGATGTAAGATAAAAAGGGGGAAATGGACCTACATGTTAGCAAGATTTCTGCATTTAACAAGGAGTAATATATAACTGCAAATGGACTGGGAAAAGTTAAGGATATTTATTTTAATTCCCAGAACAATCACTAAAACAATAATGTAGAGAAGTATAACAAAACCCAATAATAAAATTATATTGAATTTTCAAATAAATATTAAAATAATATTTAAAAACATGAAAGGAAGAACAGAAAATAGAACAAATAGAAAACAAACAATAGAGTAATATACCAAAAAAACAACTGCAGCAGTAGCTTTATTAAATATTAATAGATGAAATATTTCAATTAAAAGCAGAATTATCAGAATAGATTTTAAAAAGCTTTACCCAGGGGCACCTGGGTGGCTCAGTAGGTGAAGTGTCCAACTTCAGCTCAGGTCATGATCTCATGGCTTGTGAGTTCGAGCCCTGCATCAGGCTCTGTAGTGACAGCTCAGAGCCTGGAGCCTACTTCAGATTCTGTGTGTGTGTGTTTCTCTCTCTCTGCCCCTTCCCTGCTCGCTCGCTCTCTCTCTCTCTCTCTCTCATAAATAAACATTAAAATTTTTTTAAATAAATAAATAAAAACCTTTACCCAGCTATATGCTCTATATAAGAGATGCACTTTATATTTAAGAGCACCAGATGCGTTTACCATGCAAACAGCAAACATAAAGAAGACTGGAATAACTATGTTAATATGCGATAAGGTAGATTTTAAGACAAAAAATGTAAGTGATAAGGAAGAATTTTTCATAACCATAAAAGGGTCAATCAGAAAGACAATCATACATGGCCTAATAAAACAGCATGTAGAGCATTAAAATGTAATGAAGAAGTAGATACAATGGGTGAAATAGGTGAAGAGAATTAAGAGGTACAACTTCTAGGGGGAAAAAAGCAACAATGAAGCCAGATAAGATTAAAGGGAAAGATAGGCCATTCCATTATTCTCATATTTGGAGAGCTTTAAACTCCACAGCGATTGCTACAACTAGATAAATCAGCAGAGACATGGATTCTTTGCAATACTACCTTGACCTAGTTGATATTTATAAAACACTACACTCCACAACTGCAAGTGTTTTTTAAGTTGCATAGCATATTCACCAGCATAGACAATATGCTGTGCCGTATCTCAAAAAAATAAAAAATATTCAAATCATACAGACTTAGCCCTTTGATCACAGTGGAATCAAATTAGGAATCAATAATAACAAAATGTCTAGAAAAACCCTAAATATTGGGAAGTTAACACATTTATAAATGAGTCAAGGAGTAAATCAGAGAATTTAGAAAATAGTTTGGACTAAATGAAAAGTTAATTAGCTGAATGAAACATACATCATCCAAATTTGAGGGTGCTTAGAGGGGAATTATAAGCTTTAAATGCTTATGTTAGACAAGAAAACGATATAAATCAATGATCTAAGTTTCCACTTTAAAATTTTTAAAGAAAAAGAGCATTATTATGGGTGCCTGGGTGGCTCAGTCAGTTAAGCGTCCAATTTCAATTCACGTAATGATCTCGTGGTTTGTGAATTTGAGACCCACATCAAGCTCTTTGCTGACAACCCAGAGCCTGGAGCCTGCTTAAGATTCTGTGTCTCCCTCTCTCTGCGCTTTCCCTGCTTGTGCTCTCTCTCTCTCTCTCTCTCTCTCTCTCTCTCTCTCTCTCTCTCAAAAATAAACTTTAAATTTATTTAAAATTTTAAAAAATTTTTTAAATTTTTTAAAAATTTAAATTTTTTAAAAAATTTAAAAAATTATTTAAAATTTTAAAAAAATTCAAAAATTTTTTTAAAAAGAAGAGCAAATTAAACCCCAAGTAAGTAGAATGAAGGAAATAATGAAGAGCACAAATCAATGAAAGAGAAAATGCATAAGCAACAGAGAAAATGAAATCAAATGTTCTGAGCTGGTTTCTTCCTCAGCTCTGTCATCAAATCTGCACAACCCTGGGAAAGTCACTTTACCTTCCAATGCATTTGTTTACTCATCTATATAATAAGGGAGGTTGGACTGAGAGACACACAAAGTGCTCTAAATTTTTAGGTGCTTGCAGAGGTAGAAGAGCAATAATAATGGAATTTTAAAAATAAGCATGTGCTAGTAGTTGTTCAGTAAATATGCTGAATAAAGGAAACCTCATAATATGATCACTTTTCCAAGTATTTATTTATACAATCTATAACTGATCAGTTTGTATTTTAAAATATACTCAAAGGAATGTATGTCATGATACACAAATACAATGTTTGGAATTAAGCATTAGACTGTCAGCTTAGCTAAAAGTGAACGTGTGCAAATGTTGGGTGGCAAACCAGAGATTAGAGATCCCAAGCATGATTTCTGTTTGACTTGCTCAAACTTGAGGCCCTTAGGAGAATCATTGTCTTTGTTCTGTGGGTCTATTTCCCCATATGACTTGTCTGCATTATTTTTAAGATTTAATCAGAAATTCAGTAAAGCCAAATGTTTTCTGTCTCAAAATAAATTCTGGTAAGACTGCTACAAAAGAGCATCCCTGATTTTCCCCTTAGCTTTCATTAAATGAGATGTTTTTCTTAAAATTACTATATTCTTAAAATAACGATTTAGAATATGACTTTACTTAATGTCCAGAAGGAACCACATCACTGAAATCTGGAGACTTTAAAAGGAATTAATTACTGTTCCTCCTAAGTAGTATTGGAGGTAATCTCAAATTACATGTTCTCCAGACCAGTTCCCAAGAGTTCTCACATTCAGCTATAAAGGGGGTCTTTCCTTTGGCCTGTTGGCTATTATGGTCCAGGACTACTTCTTGAAGTTTAGCAGGTTGCCTGGATCTGAGTATTCTCTTATCTGTGAATTACGGGGTATGAGATAGAAAAACAGGATGTGAAAAACATAACGACTGGAGGACAACCACATTGGCACTGGATGCTTCCAATTTGCCAACAGGCAGCACTAATACACTTTTGGCAAAAATAGCAGAGAAGTGATGCTCACAGCTTATATTTAACCTAAACAAGCACAACTAAGAGACATTCTACAAAATACCTAATGCTCTTCAGAAGTGTCGAGTCATGGAAGACAAAGAAAGAGGCCCTGTCCCAAATTGGAGGTGTGGTAGGTAAATGCAATGTGTGATCCTGGATTGGATCCTGAAACAGAGAAAATTACTTCAGTGAGACAATCAGTGAAGTTTGAATAAGATCTGTAGATCAGTCAATAATATGTTGCATCAATGTTAACTTGCTGGTTGTGGCTATTGTACTATGTCTATGTGAGATATTAACATTTGGAGAAGCTAGGTGAAGAGAAAGAATACAGAACACTTTATACTATTTTTAAAGCTGTTTTTTGTAAGTCTTAAATTATTTTTCAATAAAAAAGTTGTGTTTTGATTTTTTAAAAAAGGTAAAGATATATCGGGTGCCTGGGTGGCTCAGTCGGTTAAGCATCTGAGTTTGGCTCAGGTTATAATCTCATGGTTTGTGGGCTTGAGCCCCAAGTCAGGCTCTGTGCTGACAGCTCAGAACAGACTTCAATCCTCCTCCAGATTCTGTGTCTCCCTCTCTCTGCCTCTCCCCTGTTCACACACTCACTCTCTCTCTCTCTCAAAAATAAAGTAAACATTAAAAAAATTTAAGTAAAGATATAGAATAGAAACTCAAATGTTGGTGATGATTGTTTTTAACTAAACCAATAGAAGTAACTAATACGGGGAGATTGAAGCACAAAAAGAATAAAGAGAAAATGCAAATGAAGAAGGTAAAAATATTTTTAAATTAATTAACACAATGTCGAAACTAATTTTTTCAATAAAATAGATCTTTAGAACAAAAAAAACCCCACCTATATGTTATTTTAAGATGTGTTATTTCTGGGTCCTAAAATAAAAGACTCATAAATATTAAAAGGAAAAGAATACGAGGTTAAAATAAGGCATGTCAAGAAAATATTCATGAAAAGCAAACCAGTAGTGCTAGTTTGATATCAAATAAAGCATACTTTAAAGCAAAATCTACTTAAGAATAAAATTTGCTACTATATATAGTGATAAAAGCAACAATTTTCCAGGAAGATAAAATAATTCTAAACTTAGGTACACTTCACAATATGACCTCACTGTAATTTTAAAATCACTGGAATTTACAACCCACAATTGTATTAGCAGATTTTAAACACATTTTTCTTAGTATTAATGGATTAAACATGCAATATAATTATCAAATTTGAAGAAAAGATAAAAAGCATCATTAGAAAACAATCTAGCTGAAATTTATAGAACCCTACAGTCATTATAGGACTCACCATATACTGGCCCCAATGCAAGGCGCAAGAAATAATAAAGAGTCACTATCAAGTTCTCTGACCACAATACAATTCTGTTAGAAATCAGTAACAAGAAGATAACTTTTAAAGCCCCATATGTTTGGAAATTTATAACAGATTACTGAAGAATACCTTAGTCAAAAAAAGAAACCTTCACAAAAATTAGAAAAATTGAGAGCTAAATAATAATGAAAATTTTCACATCAAAATGTGAACTGCAGCTGAAGAAATACTTCAAGGGCAGAGGAGATTGAACATGAAGTAAGACTCAAACTCAAAAGTTTAAAAAAAGGAAGGAAATAATAAAAAACAGAAATGAAAGAAGTACAAAACAAAGATACACTAGAGATGATCAAACCAACAAGGCTGAAAGTTAATTCTCTGAGAAAATGTAAAAGGGAATGGAGACAAAACCTGACAAGATTGACAGAAGGAGGAGAAGGAGAAGAGGTTGCATAAATATTAGGAGGAAAACAATAAAATATAAGACCACTTTTTAAAAGGAAGATGATTCTGTGATCAGACTGAGTTCCTGAACAGAGCAAGCTGAGGGCTTTACCACCCCTAAGAATGCTTGGGGTCCTAGCCAGACAGGAAAAGGAAAAGCTACTCCAGGCTGAGTGAGCCCTTCCCCCATCCCATCTCAGTCCTGTCAATCAGTTGATAAAGAACTTAAAACATATCCTCATCAGAAGAGATTCTTTTGAGGAGGAAACTAATATATATGATTTCTTAAAGGTTTCTTATCCTATGTTTGACAGTACCAAATCACAACACAAAAACCATTATGTATAAACTGATAGGTGATATATTAATCACAGTGATATTTTCAATGACAAATGGGTTTTGAAACTGCAGGTTCCTAATCAGAACCTTTGAAAAATGCCACTGTTTTTTAAGAATACTTTGCCCTCTGTTAATGACACACAAATGATGATGCTCACAGCAGCACTGCAGTCTCTGTTGGAAGTCAGCCCTCATCATTGAATACTTATCCACTAGTTTACACTGATTAAAAGAATTTAGGGGGAAAGAAGTGCCTTGGTTACCTGCTTTTCAAAGTTTTTATTTTGTGAAGGGGAATAATCCAGTTTTGTCAATGAAGTAGTTCTCAAACTTTGGTTGCATTGGGATCAATCAGGGGGGTTGGGGCAGGGGACCCAGGCATCTGTATTTTTACCTAACTCTCTGGTGATTCTGAGGTACATTAAGGTCTGAGCAACACAGTTTAAGGTTTAAGATCTGCATGTTCTAGATTCTGTACATGTACCCCATTCTCTAGGGCATGTCACATCCCTCAGTACTTTGATAACATTGAGTACTTACTATTTGTTAGACACTGTTCTAACATGTAGAACATGTATAAGCATTTATTTACATGTATTAGCATAATTTATTCTTAGAACAGCCTTTTCAGATCTATACTATTATCCCCATTATACACAAGAGGAAACCGAAATACAAAGAGGTACAATAATGCCCAAAGCCACATAACTAATTAGGAACAGTATAGGATTTGAACTCAAAGAGCCTGGCTCCAGAGTTGTGCGCTTAACTATAGCCTGTATTGTCTGATATAACACTGGTCATGTGACAGCAAATATTGCTGAATGAGGGTCATCTTCAAAGTATCAAAGTCACAGAACAAAAACAAATTCATCTGTCAAATGTCACAACTGAAGAGTTGTTACCCCATTAGGTTGGTAATTCTCAGGCTCCATGAGGTTTCAGAGATGAATCACATTTAGCTCTGGTCTCAAGGAGTGCAGAACTAGACATATGGCCCCAATCTGTGCTCCATGTAAGGAAAAGCATAAGCATCAGTAACAAAAGTTCTGTTTTTGGCCTTCTGGTTGCTTGCCTTTAGCAAATGTATGATCACAAAAAAGGAGGGAAGCATTTAACCCATGAAAAGTAGGTTGACAGAAGTTCTAGATGAGTTTCATTATCTTCTCCAATTCCTTGACATTTCTGTTAGGTTTTGAAGAAATTGGATGAACCATTATGGACTCCCATGGCCATGGGCACAAGAAGTCATAGTCAGGGGCATCTTTCTGGGTGGTTCAGTCAGTTGAGCGTCCAGCTCGTGATTTCAGCTCAGGTCATGATTTCACGGTTCATGATTTCAAGCTCCACATTGGGCTCTTTACTGTTAGTGCAGAGCCTGCTTGGGATTCTCCTCCCATCTCTCCCTGTCCGTATCCCACTCACATGCTCTCTCTCCCAAAATAAATACATAAACTTAAAAAAAAGAAGTAGATGGTAATTGATGCCATGGAATAAATTGGAAGATAGACAGGTACAGGAAAAGTTCCGAGGTACACCTTGTCTGAGAGACAGATCTCTGAAGACAGGTGTGCAGAGAACACTCAGCGTGGCTTGAGAGGAAGGAAGTCAGAAGTGCACAGAGGATCAAGAACAAAAGCAAAAGAAACAGTTACATAAAAGTTTACTTTTAGAAAATGTGTTCAAACTTGGTCATTTGATTAGTGTCCTATAATTTTTAGGAGAAAATTCCACAAGTCCACTTCATCTCCTGATGGCACTTTATTTTATACTATATCTCCCAAAATTTATGGAAGAAATACTGTTGCACTTCATGAACACCAGTCATGTGAAGTCTATTTGCCATTATATAACAAACTAATTATTCCTCTGTGGAAATAACAAAATATAGATATTATCATGCACACTAATATGCTAAAAGGCCAGCTCATGAGCACACGTCCGTACAAGCGTGCCTATATTTAACCATCATTTCTGCTCACAGCATTGCCTCTCATAGGTATAGCACAGTGCTTTTCTAAGAACCTTCATGCACAAGATTTTTTACCCCCTGCCAAATGAGCATAAACAATATTTACATGTGGATTTTACCAAGTAGAAAGCTGAAGCTAAAATAAATTAATGCCTTCTTACCATCCAAAAACTAGCTTGAGAAGGAGATGAGCTACAACCAAGACCCACTGAGTATCACTTAGCACAAATCCCTTCACATTAGAGCTCAGGTCAGGATGAAGCCATCAGTGTGTAACCTCAAGAAATGAAAGATAATTTCTTCTACCCTTCTCTAGAAATAACTCTTCTGATCAACTTCTTACTCCAGAGCACTGTGATTGCCCTGGAAATTTGAGGTCCTTCCCTAAGGAAAGGGACTGGTTTTGGATAGGCTGGTATTTACATTTAACAGTTTCAAAACCACATCTGAGCTCCTACATCCAAACAAATTCTGCCTTCAGTGTAATTTGTAACGTGTTATTTCAATATAATAGTTGGTAAATCAAGTGTACAAAGACATTTTAGAGATAATCGAGGAAGCTTAAATATGGACAATATTTAGAAGTTAGTTTTGATGATGAATTGCACCTGTGTAAGACCTCTGCTCATATTCAGGGAATGCAAAATGGCTTGGGATTTAGGCTCTGCTTCAACAACAATATGGCATTGTTAAGTTTACCCAGATAAATTATACAGCTGGAAGAGACAAGATCTCTGCTGCCTGAATATTTTGTTTTTGCTATTTAATTTTCAGAAATACCCTCAGAGCCAATTTATGAAGCACAAAGAAACTGAATCACACTCGCTTAGAGTTTTACCTCATTTGAATCCAAAACAAAATTACCCCATTCTCCAGTGTTGGCTCTGAACACTGGAGAACACTATTTCCACATATATATTACCTTAAAAGAGCTTCCTTCTACTTCATATCTCTCTGTGAAAGAATCTTAAATTGTTTTGTTAAATTCCATGGCCAAGCCTTAAACTCAAATGTTGATGAAACCAAATGACTCCATCCAGGCTCTGGCATATAAATTTTATGAAGACTGGGATGATTCTAAATCTTTCCTCCAATCACCACACTGCCTCGAGCTTGCTTTGTGGGTACAAAAATGGCCTCCCTGGGAACTGAGTGGGGCATCTATGAGTGGGGACAAGAACAGCAGAACATCTCATAGAAGAGAAAATCAACCATAGGTAGGGAGCCAGCCCTTGCCTCTGAGATGAAGGCTTATCTTATTAAGCACACATAACAATGAGCAAGATGTTAGTGGAGGGTGCCTCGAAAGAGGTAGGAATGAGATGTCCTGAATAATACCACCACATCATCTAACAAATCTGAAATTAAACAGTCTGATCAGCTATGCTGACAAGAATCGTGAATGAGTACAATTGTTCTTTTCCCTTTCTTCACCTCATCCCCATCCCCCCCCCCTTTTTTTAAGGAAAGGAGGGAATTTGCTAAGATATTAGTTTTTCTTTTTTCACTTTTCAAAGATATGCTATATAAAAAATTTCTTTTTTATAAGCAGTGTCTGCTCAATTAGCAGTTCAAATCTGCCCCATTGACAGAACATGGAAGTAGCTTCTGTCAAGGATGAGGGCCCAGCCTGGGACCCTCAAGTCAACCCAAAGGGACTCTCTCTTACTTGTGTGAAGAGTCTGCTTAAAAACATTATGGTTCAGGGGTACCTGGGTGGTTCAGTTAAGCATCTGACTTCAGCTCAGGTCATGATCTCTTGGTTCATGAGTTCGAGCCCCATTGGGCTCTCTGCTGTCAGCACAGAGCCTGCTTCAGACCCTCTTTTTCTCTCTCTCCTAAAAATAAACATTAAAAAAAATTATGGTTCAGTGAAAACCTCCTAATCTGCCTTTATATGCAGTACTTTCTCCAATTAAACCCTTAGAGTGAAAAGTCATCTACTGGCTAAACATCAATCACTGAGATTGTTGACATCTAATCACCCCAGTGGCTTTAGGCATAAAGGGCCCTGCATTTACTTTTCTTCTTCCCTCCAAGCACAGGTACATATCTCTTTCCCAATTTGTGTTCCCAGATGGGGGGCAGAGAGGTTTGAGAGATGTGTTGCTTGGGACCGAATAGAAACTAGTCGAAACTTCTTGAAAGGCCCCAAGCTTCTCCCAGTATCACAGGCAAATGCTGTGAGAGGTGTTTCTACAAAGGCCATGTTTTCACTTTTGAGAGAGAGAAAGAAGTTCCTATGCATGCTTCATGAAGGCCAGACCAGAGGGAGACCTTGTTTCACTTCATTTCAGGAAACCTCAATGTTGTTTCATTTGTAAGAAAATCTTACTTTCATTCAGTAAAACAACAAGTATTTCTTTACAAAAATAGACAATACATTTGATAACTCACTTTACAAATAAAACTCAAGTACTTCGGGATATTTTTAAAACATAAAGATACTCATTTAAAGAACATGAAAAAAAAAAACAAAAAACAAAACGAGTGACCTGAAAGTCATTAGACATGAAAATTTCCCATGGAAGTTCAGGGGTTAGAAAATGCTCCACATCAGCTTCTCTGAGCACATGACCATGGAATAATGTAAGAGTTAAATTCCACATTCCCAAGCCAGCAATTTCCTAACTCTTCCTTATTAACTCAAAACAGAATTTCCTCTTCTCTTTGGCCTGTTCTGCTTTGGATGACCTTGATGTAAAGTCTCCAATTCTCTGCACCAACCTTATGATCCTAACTAAAAAGACTGTCAAGAACAAAGCATGTCATTTCTGCTTTCTCAGATGTGAGTTTTACTACCTAAGTTGGGTATTCTGGAGATTTAAGTGAAAATATCGAGTAGAACAAAAATGGTATGGGAAATCAGAAGCTGGGCTGCCCCTCCCTCAGCCGTGACCCAGCAGAAGCAGGTCTGGGCCCAAGTGCCTTTTCTCTGACTATTGGGCTGGGCAAGATCCTCTCTAAGGCTCCTCATGGCTCTAAGACTAACTTGTGGTTAGTCAAACTCAGATTCTGGACACCCGTTAGTCATTTTGTGAAAAAGTTTGTAAACTGCAAAGAGCTCCACAACCATTATCTCTCTATCTATCAGGTACTTTGTCTCTTCCCACAATAACTCACCACATAATTGACCTATTGGTACTTTCACCCTTTCAGATGGGGACGTGAGACAAGGAAGCCAAAATCTCTTGTCATGGAAGACCATCTTCACCATCATTCCCTGTGCCTGCCTCCTTCAGCATCCCAGCTCTGCCCCTTCCCAGCTGCCTCTTTCAACCAGCTGTCACCTGTTCTCAGAACTCCATTAAACCTTCATTTCCTGTGATAAAGACAAGGTCTTCCATCTCCTCTCTCCATCCCACTTATCTGCAACCAGAACTTTAAGAGTTGAAAACTGAATTGTCACTTGAAAATAGCTGTATGTTAGATGAGCTTTTGATGTTGACTGTGATAAAAATTGGCTGCCTGCAAATGGTGGAATAACTGCTTTCATTGAAACAAGTCAAATCTGAGTTTAAAAATCTGTATTTTTACAGTAATAATTTTTACAGTAATAATAGTTCTCATAATTGTATTGTGTTTAGATAAGATATTAAAATTAGGAGGAACTAGGTGAGTATGTATATGGACACTCTGTACTATCTTTGCAACTCTTCCTTAATTCTAAAATTATTTCAAAATCATTTTCTTCAGTTGGGAAAAAAAACCTGAGGACCACTTTCTAACTCTGCTAGTAGTTTATTTGAATAATGGCCAAGCAGCTCTTCCCCTTGCCACCTGAAGCGATTTAGAGGCAGTGGGTCTGTTGTCTAAAATAGGCCTTATAAACAAGGCAAGTGGTTTGGAAAGGTAGTCAGAATGGAACATTTGCTCATACTGCTTCCAATCAGGTCTAGGAACCTCACTAAAAAGAATGCACCCCTATTCAATTTCGCTACTATCCACTCTCTGACTAAACAAATCCTCACTTTCCTTTTGTTGTCCCTACTTTGATGGTTTCCAAATGGAACTGGGGTCAGGACATTCTTGACTCCATGACAGGCTACAAACAGACTCTTCCCATGTACACACACTGTGCCCTTAGTCATAATTTTACCACAAGGAATATACCAAAATTTTTAAAGGATTCACTTTTATGTCTTCTTTTATTCATTTTCTCCAGTGACTATTTTCAGTACCCACTCCACGTAAAGTGTCATGCTAGTCAGAAGTAAAAAGCTAATCCAGAACTAATCAAAGTGGACTGACCCATTTCTCATAGATTTCTAACTGCTTGGGCAGATTTCAGTGTTCATTCTGACATCTTTCCCACTATGAAGTGACCACAGGCACTTCTCTGTGA
>CM053577.1:115713890-115766616 GCA_028646485.1 Cryptoprocta ferox
AATACTACATGGCCATGAGAAAGAATGAAATCTAGTCATTCGTAGCAAAGTGGATGGACCTCGAGGGTGTCATGCTAAGCGAAATAAGTCAGGCGGAGAAGGACAGATACCATATATTTGCACTCATAGGTCTAACAGGAGAAACGCAACAGAGGACCATGGGGAGGGGAAGGAGGAAAAAGAGTTAGGGAGAGGGAGGGATAGAAAACATGAGAGACTCTTGAATACTGACAACAAATTGAGGGCAGAAGGGGAAGGGGGAAAGGTAAAGGGGGGTGATGGTTATGGTGGAGGTCACTTGTGGGGAAGAGCACTGGGTGTTATATGGAAACCAACCTGACAATAAACCATAAAGTTAAAAAAATAAAAAAAATTAACAGTAAAAAAAAATCATATACAATATTTCAAAAAAAAAATAAAAGCAGTAACAAGAGATGAAGAAGGGCATTATATCATAATTACAGAGTCTCTCCATCAGGAAGAGCTAACAATTATAAACATCTATGCGCCGGATTCGGGAGCACCCAAATACATAAAACAGTTCACCACAAACAGAAACAATCTTATTGATAAGAATGTGCTAATTGCAGGGGATTTTAGTACTCCACTTACAGCAAGGGATAGATCAACTAGACAGAAAATCACTAAGGAAACAATGGACCTGAACGACACATTGGAACAGGATTTGACAGATATATTTAGAACTCTACATCCTGAGGCCAGGGAATTCACGTTCTTCTTGAGTGCACATGGTACATTCTCCAAGAGAGACCACATACTGGGCCATAAAGAAGCCCTCAATGAGTATAAAAGAATTAAGATCATACCATGCACACATTCAGATCATAATGCTATGAAACTTGAAATGAATCACAGAAAAAAGTCTGGAAAACCTCCAAACACATAGAGGTTAAAGACCTCCCTACTGAAGAACGATTGGGCCAATCAGGCAATTAAAAATGAAATTTAAAAATATATGGAAACAACTGAAAATGAAAATACAACAATTCAGACTCTTTGGGGTGCAGCAAAGGCAGTCCTAAGAGGAAAATATATTGCAATCCAGGCCTGTTTCAAGAAAGTAGAGAAAGCGCAAATACAAAATCTAACTGCGCACCTAAAGGAACTAGAAGGAGAGCAGCAAGAGCACCCCAATCCCAGCAGAAGAAGGGAAATAATAAATATCATGGCATATGTAAACAATATAGAATCCAAAAAGATAGCTGAACAGATCAATCAAACCAAGAGTTGGTTTTTTGAAAAAATAAACAAAATCGATAAACCTCTAGCCAGGCTTCTCAAAAAGAAAAGAAGGAGCACCCAAATAGACAGAATCATGAATCAAAATGGATCTATTACAACCAATCCCTCAGAAATACAAGCAATTATCAGGGAATACTATGAAAAATTATATACCAACAAACTGGACAACCTAGAAGAAATGGACAAATTCCTAAACACACATGCACTACCAAAATTCAAACGGGAAGAGAGAGAAAATCTGAACAGACCCATAACCAGTGAAGAAATTGAATCAGTTAACACAAATTTCCCAAAGAATAAGACCCCTGGGCCAGATAGCTTCCCTGGGGAATTCTACCAGACATTTAAAGCAGAGTTAATAGCCATTCTTCTCAAGCTATTCCAAAAAATAGAAATAGAAGAAAAACTGCCACACTCATTCTATGAAGCCAGCATCACTTTGATTCCCAAACCGGACAGAGAGGCAGCAAAAAACAAAGAACTATAGGCCAATACCCTTGATGAATACAGATGCAAAAATACTCAACAAGACACTAGCAAATCGAATTCAACAGCATATAAAAAGAATTATCCACCATGGTCAAATGGGATTCATTCCTGGGTTACAGGGCTGGTTCAATATTTGCAAATCAATGTGATACATCATATTAACAAAAGAAAAGATAAAAACCATATGATCCTGTCGACAGATGCAGAAAAAGCATTGACAAAATACAGCATCCTTTCTTAATAAAAAAAAAACCCTCAAGAAAGTCAGGATAGAAGGAACTTACTTAAACATCATAAAAGCCATTTTATGAAAACCCCACAGCTAATATCATCCTCAATGGGGAAAACCTGAGAGCTTTCCCCCTAAAATTAGGAACACAACAGGGATGTCCACTCTCACCACTATTGTTTAACATTGTGCTGGACGTCCTAGCATCAGCAATCAGACAACACAAAGGAAATAAAGGCATCAGAATAGGCAAAGATGATGTCAAACTTTCACTTTTCGAAGATGACATGATACTCTACACGGAAAACCCGACAGACTCCACCAGAAGCCTACTAGAACTGATCCATGAATTCAGCAAAGTCGCAGGGTACAAAATCAACGTACAGAGATCGGTTCCATTTTTCTACACCAATAATGAAGCAACAGAAAGAGAAATCAAGAAACTGATCCCATTCACAATTGCACCAAAAACCATAAAATACCTAGGAATAAACCTAACCAAAGATGTAAAAGGTCTGTATGATGAAAACTATAGAACACATGAAGGAAATTGAAGAAGACACAAAGAAATGGAAAAACATTCCATGCTCAAGGATCGGAAGAATAAACATTGTTAAAATGTCATTATTACCCAAAGCAATCTACACATTCAATGCAATACCAATCAAAATTGCACCAGCATTCTTCTCAGAGCTAGAACAAATAGTCCTAAAATATTTATGGAGCCACAAAAGACTCCGGATGGCCAAAGTAATTCTGAAAAAGAAAACCAAAACAGAAGGCATCACAATCCCAGCCTTTACTACAAAGCTGTCATCATCAAGACAGTATGGTATTGGCACAAAAACAGACACATAGACCAATGGCATAGAATAGAGAACTCAGAACCGGACCCACAAATGTATGGCCAATTAATCTTTGACAAAGCAGGAAAGAGTATCCAATGGAAAAAAGGCAGCCTCTTTAACAGGTGGTGCTGGGAGAACTGGACAGCAACATGCAGAAGAATGAAACTAGACCACTTTCTTACACCACACACAAAAATAAACTCAAAATGGATGAAGGACCTGAATGTGAGACAGGAAGCTATCAAAACCCTAGAGAAAGCAGGAAACAGCCTCCTTGACTTCAACCACAGCAATTTCTTACTTGACACATCCCCAAAGGCAAGGGAATCAAGGGCAAAAATGAACTTTTGGGACCTCGTCAAGATAAAAACCTTCTGCACAGCAAAGGAAACAATCAATAAAACTAAAAGGCAACCAACGGAATGGAAAAAGATAGTTGTAAATGACATATCAGATAAAGGGCTAGTATCCAAAATCTATAAGAAACTCACCAAACTCCACACCCGGAACACAAATAATTCAGTGATGAAATGGGCAGAAGACATGAATAGACATTTCTCCAAAGAGGACATCCAGATGGCCAATAGACATATGATATGATGCTCAGAGTCACTCATCATCAGGGGAACACAAATCAAAACCACACTGAGATACCACCTCACGCCAGTCAGAGTGGCTAAAATGAACAAATCAGGAGACTATAGATGCTGGCGAGGATGTGGAGAAACAGGCACCCCACTATACTGTTGGTGGGAATGTAAACTGGTGCAGCCGCTCTGGAAAACAGTGTGGGGGTTCTTCAAAAAATTAACAATAGAACTCCCCTATGACCCAGGAATAGCACTGCTAGGAATTTACTCAAGGGATAAAGGAGTGCTGATGCATAGGGGCACATGTACCCCAATGTTCATAGCAGCACTTTCAACAATAGCCAAATCATGGACAGAGCCTAAATGTCCATCATCTGATGAATGGATCAAGAAGATGTGGTTTATATATACAATGGAATACTACATGTCAATGAGAAAGAATGAAATCTGGCCATTCGTAGCAACGTGGATGGAACTCGAGGGTGTTATGCTAAGTGTAATACGTCAGGCAGAGAAGGACAGATACCGTATATTTTCACTCATAAGTGGAACAGGAGAAACTTGACAGAGGACCATGGAGGAGGGGAAGAGGGAAAATAGTTGGGGAGAGGGAGGGAGGCAAACCATGAGAGACTCTTGAATACTGAGAACAAACTGAGGGCTGATGGGGGTGGAGCAGAGGGGAAGGGGGGTGATGGGAATGGAGGAGGGCACTGTGGGGATGAGCACTGGGTGTTGTATGGAAACCAACTTGACAATACAGTATAAAAGAAAAAAAAATCCTTTTTTTAAACATTAAAAGCAACAAAAGAAAACTTGATAAATTAGACCTAATTAAAATTAAACTTATGTGTTGTGAACTATAGCATCAAGAGTAAAAAAAAAAAAAAAAACCCACACAATGAGATACCACTTCACACATACTAAGATGTCTATAATCAATAAGATAGGATAGTGATACGTATTGGTTAGGAAGTGGAGAAATTGGAATCTTTATGTACTGCTGTAAGGAAAGTAAAATGGAACAGCTAGGTTAAAAACAGTCTGGCAGGGCGCTTGGGTGTTTCGGTCAGTTAAGCTCTGAATCTTGATTTTGGCTCAGGTCATGATTTCACGGTTTGGGGAAACATGTTGGGCTCTGCACTAATAGCAAGGAGCCTGCTTGGGATCTCTCTCTGGCCCACCCCCGCTCATGCTCTCCCCCTCTCTCACAAAATAAATTAATAAACTTAAAAAAATAATTTAAAAACAGGTAATTCATCAAAAGAGTAAACATAGGGTATCCATATAACCTAGCAATTTCCCTATGTATATACCCACGAGAAATTAAAATATATAAACACCTGAATGTGAAAAAGTAGAAAATAACCTAAATGCCCATCAAATGATGAGCAGATGAAGAAAATGTGGTATATTTATACAATGAAATATTATTCAGTCATCAAAAGAAATGAAGTACTGGTACATGCTGCAATATGTGTGAACCTTGCAAACATTATGCTAAGTGAAAGTAGCCAATTACCAAAAGCCATATTTGTGTGACTCCATTTGTGTGAAATTTTTAGAATACACAAATCATTGAGATAGAAAATCATGGAGAAAGAAACCAGAATGCTGCTTGTGTATGGCTGGGAAGGGTGGTTGGAAAGACAGTGAAGAACGGCTGCTAATGGGTTCAAGGTTTCTTTCTAGGGTGCAATGTTCTAAAGCTGATTGTGTTAATGGCTGTGAACTCTGAACACAGTAAAAAAAAAATCGCCTAATTGGGTGCACTTTTTACCTTGTAGAAAACACTGTGTGGCAGATAAGTTATATCTCCATAAAACTTAAAAAAAATTTTTAATGTTTATTAATATTTGAAGGAGAGAGACACAGGGCATGAGTAGGGGAGAGTCAGAGAGAGAGAGAGAGAGGGAGGGAGACACAGAATCCAGGATCTGAGCTGTCAGCACAGAGTCTGACGCGTGGCTCAAACTCACGAACCGTGAGATCATGACCTGAGCTCAAGTTGGACGCTCAACTGACTGAGCCACCCAGGCGCCCCATATCTTGCATAAAACTTTTAAGAAAAAAAAAAAAAACCATGGTAATCTAAAGCTTAAACTTCTTTCCAATCTTGAAATGACTTTACATACAGATCAACTGTGCTCAGAGCTCCTGAAGAGGCTCTGAATGAGAACCACATTACACACCTCCTACCTTTGACTCAGACACCCACAGTGTGCATTATGCTCAGGAGACTATTTAAAAGAGATAGCTCTGGGATGCCTGAGTGGCTCATTTGGTTAAGCATTGGACTTCTGATCTGGGCTCAGGTCA
This sequence comes from Cryptoprocta ferox, assembly GCA_028646485.1. NCBI lineage: Eukaryota > Metazoa > Chordata > Mammalia > Carnivora > Eupleridae > Cryptoprocta > Cryptoprocta ferox. The sequence continues at coordinate 115,719,629 of CM053577.1, forward strand.
AGATCTCAAGATTCATGAGTTTGGGCCCTGCCTGTGTCAGGCTCTGTACTGACAGCATGGAGCCTGCTTGGGATTCTGCCTCTTTCTCTCTCTGTCCCTCTCCAACTAATAAATAAACTTAAAAAAAATAAATAAAAGAGACAGTCCGCATATGTTTTATGCATTCTCCAGGAATGCATAAAACATAAAACAATGATAAGAGACATGGCTAGTCTTTTAAACAAGAGTTAATTAGAAATTTTGTAACCAATCTAGATAAATGCTGATTTATATAAAGTACAGTATATTTAGTAAAACTTTTTCTGCTTGGAAAGCAGTTTTGTTTGGTTTCATTTTTGGTGCTTTAGAAGTCTAGAAAATAGTTTTTAGCTTCTAGAAAGCATACATACAACAGTTCGTCTCTATTGTTGATACTCTAGTATATTTTGAAACAGATCTACAAAGAGAATATCAAAGAGAAAAAATAAGGTAGAACTTTTAGTTGAATATTGTAGAAGGATAAAATCACTTTAAAACTAATCTTCATGCCCAAATTTTATGTAAAGCAATAGGTGTTTTAAATATATGAATTATGTGAACTATAAAAGGTGTGATTATTTATAAAATACACATACAACTGTACACTAGAAAATATCATGTTAAAAGATCAGCTAAAATCACCAAACTGTTGGGGCACCTGGGTGGCTCAGTCGGTTAAGCGTCCGACTTCAGCTCAGGTCATGATCCCATGGTTCATCGGTTTGAGCCCTGCATCGGGCTCTGTGCTGACAGCTCAGAGCCTGGAGCCTGCTTTAGATTCTGTGTCTCCCTCTCTCTCTGCCCCTCCCCTGCTCATGTTCTGTCTCTGTCTCTCAAAAAATAAATAAACGTTAAAAAATTTTTAAAAAAATCACCAAACTGTCATTCCATTCCTCTCTACACTGGCTCTCAGGAAGGTTCTGAAGATTGATGTATGGGCCCTTTATGTGAGTATTGCAGGTTAACTTGTAGTCTTTCTGAGTTATCTGCTCAACAGAAAAAAGCCTAACACAGGGATTCCCAATGGGACAGGGGGAAATGGGGGGGGGGTTAGATTCACCTGAACTTTTCCAATATAGAAATGACTGCCTAATTCCTAGGAAGTATTAGAATATTAGAAGTCAGAACAGTCATGGTGGCCAGTAGTCTCCTGGACATTTATTTACCAAAAAAGTTCTCTAGCTAAATCTGATATCTCTTCCTAACCTCTTCTGGCTAGTTTTGAGCAAATTTAGCCATCAGTCCCCTCCCTAGAATCTTAACCACCCAGAGGAAAGCACTATCCTGAGACTTTTTTCCACCATAGATAGTTTTATCTATTTGAGAATTTCATGTGAATGAATCCCATACAGTATGTGAGCTTTTGTGTAAGGCTTCCTTAACTCAACTGAATGCTCCTGAGATTTATCCAGATGATACCAGTAATTCTGTCCTCTTTAATGCTGAATACTATTTGATTATATGAACATATCACACTTGGCTTATTCTATTTATGAATACCTGGTCTGTTTCTAGTTTTCGGCTATTATGTTTTCAGTTCACTTGGTTAAATACCTAGAATTGGAATGGATGGGTCGTAGGGTATGTGTATGTTAGTTTTTTGTTTTTGTTTTTTAAAGCAAGAGATTTTCTTATATATATAATTTATTTTCAAGTTAGCTAACATACAGTGTATACAGTGTGCTCTTGGTTTTGGGAGTAGATTCCCATGATTCACCGCTTACATACAACACCCAGTGCTCATCCCAACAAGTGCCCTCCTCAAAGCCCATCACCCATTTTCTCCTTCCACTGCCCCCCCAACCCTCAATTTGTTCTCTGTATTTGACAGTCTCTTACGGTTTGCCCCCCTCTCTGTTTGAAATTATTTTTCTCCCTCCTCCCATAGTCTTCTGTTAAGTTTCTCAAGATCCACATATGAGTGAAAACATATATCTGCCTTTCTCTGACTTATTTCATTTAGCATAATACCCTCCAGTTCCATCCATGTTGTTGTAAATGGCAAGATTTCATTCTTTCTCACTGCCAAGTAGTATTCCATTGTATATATAAATCACATCTTCTTTATCCATTCATCAGTTGATGGACATTTGAGCTCTTTCCATAATTTGGTTATTGTTGATAGCAATGCTATAAAACATTGAGGTACATGTGCCCATATGAATCAGTACTCCTGTATCCTTTGGATAAATTCCTAGTAGTGCTATAAGCAAGAGCTTTTCTTGTCACTGGTCTATTTTACAGTCCCAACAATTCATAAGACCTCTAGTTTCTCTTCAGTTTTGCCAACACTTGGTATTTTTAAGTTTTTAATTTTCTTCATCATGGTGGATGTGTAATGCTATATTATTGTAGTGTTAATTGTCATTTCTCGGATAACCACTGATGTTGACCATCCTTTCATGTACTGACTAGCCATTTCTGACTCTTCTGGAAATTGAATTACATGTATGCTAGACCTTTTGACATTGTCCCAGAGGTCTCTGAAGTTCTATTTATTTTTTCCCAAAGATTCTTTTCTCTGTTCTTCATATTTGGTAATTTCTGTTGATCTACAAATTCACTGATTTTCTCTTTTGTCTGGTCTATTCTGCTGATATTCACATCTAGAAGACTTCAAAAAAATCATATTCTGTATTTTTCCATTTTGACTATTCATTTAGTTCCTTTTTTAGGGTTTCTATTTTCCTGCTGAGATTTCCTATCTATCTATTCATTATGAGCATGAATAGTCATCTTTACATCACTGAATAGAGAAGTTTTAAAGTCCTTATCTTCGAATTCCAACAACTGCGTCATCTCAAGATTGGGCTCAGTTGATTGCCTTGTCTATTAAGAATGGGTCACATTTACGTGTTTTAGCTTGTTTGTGCATTTTAAGTATATTTGGATTGTTTCCTGGACACTGTCAATATTACGAGTGGAGATTCTGGATTCTATAATATGACCCTGATGAGGACTGATCTTTGTTTCATTTATTTTAGCAAGCAATTAATTTATCTGGACTCAAACTGAAAACTCTCAGCTCTTGGGAGAGTACTTCAAATTCTTCAGTTTAGAAGTCTAACTGGGTTGGCTGGAGTAGAGTTTAATCACGCATGTGTAGTTCAGGGATCAACCTCTGATTTAGGCGGTGTATATATAAAATTTGTGGCTTTTGCTTTCTCCTCTATGGGATACCTCCCTCACTTTCCTATAATTGTGGTTGCTCTGAAGCCTATTCTTCAAGCCAGAAAGATAGCAGGTTTTGTCAAGTTTTAGGCATCTGTTGTCCTGTTGGCTAAAATCTGTAAAAAGTGAAAAATTCCCCAAGTGCCATTTCTTCCAGAATCACTCACTAATGGTCATTCTCTGGTATATTCAGGTTTTTTTTTTCACACTTTTTATTTTTAAATATTATTCAAGATTATATTATCTGTAGGGGATTGGCTGACAAAAAGTTCCTCAGCCACTACTGGAAGTAAAACTGCCAGTACTTTTTTAAAGCATAATTGCAATGTTCTATATCACTGCAGTCCAGGTAGCAGGTAACTCTCCCATATGGGTGAACACCTTCGCTGTTATCAGTTTGGTTATGTGCATATCAAGAAGTATTTGGTTTGCAGAAGTTATAATTGTTATTATAACTATGTAATTTAAATAACTACAACATAAAACCAATGGATTATGAATGTGAAGAGACTGTTGTCATTTCTACAAAAATTGCACTGAATGGTTTGAAAAGATTTATTAAAAGTTAAGTTGCTAAAAATTTCCTGTGAAACTGGATGTAGTGAAGACAGTTGTAAACTAAAACACAAAATGACACAACTTTAGAAGGAACTGCATTCAGATAATTTCACAAGAGTTGTTAAGATCTTGCTCTACTCTAAAGAAACAGAAACTCTAAAATTTGTAGACAATGCATGGGTATGGCTTATGCAAAAGAGAAGATGTAGATCTCCAATCAGTAGATTCACAAACACCTGTCTGTATATCGTAAGACGGATGACTACAAATACATTTTATATGTTTTCAATAAAATAAAAGTTCAACATGGAACTGAATGATTTTGGTACCTGTAATGCTCCATTTTTGCTGAAGGATGAAACACACTGCATCAGTCGACTTAGCTCTTCAGAAACTGCTTCTACCACCTTGGATAGAACTCGAGGAACCAATTCTTTGGAAATAGTGAACACCTGATGGAACGGTTTAAAGTAAGAAGAAATGATGTGCTATGGGAACATTTCCTAACTTGAATTTGTTAAAAACAAAGAGATGCACAAAACAAAATAACTCGCAGGTCTTCTAAGCCATATTTTTAAAGGATCACAATTATGAATAAAAGGAAGATACAAACTTAAGTTGCATTAATTAATGGCAAAACTAATCCTCTAAAAATATATAGGCAAATATAATTTTGATAAGTGTTGTTGATATTGACAAGCTAAACATAGTTTCAAAGATTTTATCTTCCTCTTGCCCTTTTCACAAAAAACAATATTATTTCTAAAAAGGAAATTATAGAAATAAAAACACACTGTGTGTTTCCCCACAATTAAAAGAAAAACATATGGGGTTAGACTCTTCTTAGATCACAACTAACAACATATCATACTGGACACATTACTGCGTATTGGACAACAAAGTTCTCAATTTTATTGTCTGCTTATTTTAATATGTATTTCCTTTCATTTGACAAAAAAGACTATTTGCAAACTTTAAATTTTGATATTTTCAGGCTAAGAACTATTATATTTGAAAATGTGGTGAAACATTTTACTATGCTGATTTATAAATTTGTCAAGTTAAAATAATTCATAGTAAACATTATGAATGAAATTCTACTTTCAGTCACTGAGATAAATTAGAAGGGGGTTTGAAAAATCTCATACAAATCATGGTTACTTATAGTGGACATTAATAAAAGCTGCCTCTTTAGGAATCACTGTCATCACTAAAATGTATTTCATATTTTACAATTCCTCTACCACCTGTTCATCTATCACAGAAGTGAAAGCACTGACTGATGATTTAATTTCATACTCTAATTTTATTGGAAGCTAACAAAACAAAAAAGCATTTGTATATCTTTGATGATAAAATCATTAAAAAATGAATGTGATAAATTTTTTTTTTGATAAATTCTTGCTGGAGTTAAATCATATATAAAATATTTTTATAGTGGAATGTGTATGTTTTCCTTTACTAAGAAATGAAAACTATAACATATTATGTTTCTCTTTCTCCTCTAGTTGCTCCAAACTTAGAGCCAAATTGAGGAACAAAATCGCATTCTCTGTTTCCTTTGGTTACTCTTTTGCTTTAGCCTGATTATCCATGTTTTTCCAGTTTATCTTGACAACCTCTGATAATTTTGGATAAAGACAGTGGTATAAACTAAATATACCTATATCAGATCCATACAGCTTAAAAGGTACTCAAGCAACAGTGGAAATTATCTAATGATAACACCCTTGTGGGTCCCATTTTATCTGGTCACCAATCTGTCTATGAGCCATAACCACTCTGAAAGTACTGGCAAAGCAGTGAGTAATGGATTGTGAAATTATAGATTTGGTAGTCATAGTGGTGATAATGGTTGTAGCTGTGCCTCTTTTTATGTTCCTTAGAAGAGTCCTTCTAAGAAGGATGTTAACAAAGAATGTTAATGTAAAGCTTAAGATGAAAATGCTTCAAGCGAGGGCAAGTTTTAGCATGAACCAGAAGCATCAACATCCACATGTACATAAGTCAGCCACTGACAGGAAACCACGCACCTGCTTCCTAACCTTGGCCTGCCCTTTCAGCCTATCTTTCTAATAAGTATAGTTGTCTGGAATCCCAGCCACTATGTAAGAACACATTGCCACATGAATAAGACACCAATGCTTATTTGTATCCTGGTTAAAAAGAGGTTAATGAATTTTCCAAGATAAGGGATTTAATATTCCTTCCAATCCAAGGTGAAGAAACAATCTCTCTTCTCCTTACCTTTTGAACATTAATGGATTTAGTCTTAAACACAATTTCAGAAAAAAAAACTCTCATAGTTAAAAACACACGTGTGTGTGTGCATGCATTCAAGTAGAGTTGTGTTTAATTTATACCCAAGATATAAAGGGAAGGGAAAAAAATACCACCAAAAAATCATCAAATTTGCCTGTCTTCTTTTCCAGTTACCCATATTTCTTAGGAACATCTAATGATAGCTTACCTCTGCGTGCACAGCAATTATATTCACCAATGCTTCTTTTAAATAGTTTCTGACACCTGAAATCAATAAAAGGGAGGGAAAAAAGGCATTTAATGGAAAGAAGCTACCCACCTCCCTTGATGGCATTACTGTGCACTGTACTACTGCCTTAGAGTGTTCTAAGGAGAAACAGAAAGTAACACTACCACTGTCTATTTCCTTTGAGAACCAAATGGTATAATGACTATTTTTGTCCAGGTTAAAAAAAAAAGTTAGACATTTTCTTTTATTGTTTCTCTGTAACTGATGGTAAGTCTGCTTTAAAACTGAAATTTAAAATTGTCCTTCAGTTTCTTTATATATATGTTTCTTCATATATGTGTGTGTGTGTGTGTGTGTGTTTGTGTATACACCTGGTACACACATACTCACATTAGCAGATTAAAAAAAAAAAAAGACAGATGGAAGATATTTACCAAAGCTTATAGAAGCTAAAATCTACTATGACATTTTACTTCCAAAGGTAAAAGTTATGTAGAATGACTATTTTGATCCTAAAAAATTACTTCTGGGAGAAATGTTGGACAAAGTCACAGTCAATCTGATTTTGTAAAGCAAGTTAAAGCTTTGACAAAATACAAGATTTCAGGAAAGTAAAAATTAACAAACACTACGTTGCTCAAAAGCTGGCACTCAATAGCAGGTGTGATAAGATTTAATAGTGCAGGAGTCTGAAGTCAGTTTCATGGCCTACAAACTATGACTTTTGAAAAGAAAACTGATGGCCCAATTTTCTCGTCAAAGAGTGTAAAACAGTACCTATCTTGCAGGCTTGTAGGGAGGATTATAGGAGATAATCCATGTGATTGGTCCAGGTACCCACAGGGCTCATTAAGAGCTTTCAATTATCATTGTTTTGTAAGAAAAAAATGTGAAAACAAAATGCTGCTTTACTGTAATTCCAAAGAAATTACTTTTACTTGGAGTGGAATATTATTTCAGAATGCCTTCTAGAATTAATTGCAAATACGGAGAATTCCTTTTCTACAGAACAGAGAAAATTCTACTCTATTGTAAAATCATGGATGTTAACAGTAACAATGTTAAGGAGACTCTTTTCCCATAATGTCATCTAAGCTACTGATGGTTTAGAAAAGTTGAGATAAAGGCCAAGAACTATAATCAACTTTCTGAATTGATGTTTTTAGATTCTAAATATATAACTAGCTTCTGATTCAGTCATATGCCATAGTTTTAAATAGGTAATTATTTTTCTTTTGAAGAGTCAATTTATATATACTTTGGAATATGGAGAGGTTCACATGATCTATTTTTCTGGTGGAAAAATTGAAAAATCTGTTGAAGAGTAAACAAATATAATTCAGAAATTAGTTGAAATCAACTAACTGCAAGGTAACAAGTCTTATCTGGGAGGTAAGAGAGGAAATTATAATGAACCTATTATAAGTGAAAGTGAAATAAACTACCTTGTGCTCAAGACCAGAAAAGCTTTATTCCTCTAAGAGGAAAGCTACACCACAGAGTTGTTCCCTTGGATTGTTTACCTGCTACAGTCAGAGCAACAAGGAGCCTTGGCTGTGACATCTGTCTCTGGTGACTATGATCACCTCAGTCAGTATGCATCATCTTGTTCCTTGCTCTCTGGATAGTTCTTTCAAAGTGAGTGGAGGAAAGCAGGGAAGGGTGCTCTGGTTCCTGAGTTCATAATCACTGCTCAGGTCAAGAATTTTTAAATTGCAACCCTGTGTGTGTACACACACACACACCCACACACACCCACACACACCATGTATATAGTTACTAAAAATAGAAGCATAATCTTAGGCCAATGATGTTATAAGGAACTTAAGAAATTCAAGTTCTGGGACACCTGGGTGGCTCAGTTGGTTGAGTGATCTTGCAGTTCGTGGATCTGAGCCCCCTGTTGGGCTCTATGCTGACAGCTCAGCGCTTAGAGCCTGCTTTGGATTCTGTGTCTCTCCCTCTCTTTGTCCCTTCCCCACTCACACTTTGTCTCTTTCTCTCTCTCTCTCAAAAATAAATAATAAAAACATTAAAAAATTAAAAAAAAAAGAAATTTAACAGTCTTTGATCTTGGTGAAAACCAGGATCCTGTCAATGCTACTATATGAACAAATATCAGGAGGTTGGGTGCTAGAAATATTCTAGCAATGATGACTAGAAATGTGAGGGTAGTTTTTAACTTCTAAAATTCTTCAATGTAAAAGTAGGGCCAGAGTGCTGACTAAAAAGCAGAAAATTAAACTTAGAATAAAGCCAGCCAGTGTCACATGCTATCAACTCAACTCCCACTCTGACCCTAATAGGAAAAACATTTCCTGGCAAGAACCCATCAGACTGAGCATTACTAATAAAACACCCTGTAAAAGACATAAATCTAAATTACTCAATATAATTCTAAAGACAAAGCTGTGAATAGTAAGAATAAAATCACAGGATACTTTCAACCATTAGAACTATACTGCTGTTAATTAAAAAAAATGAAAACAAAATCAAGCTTCCTGTTTTAGGTTGACCACAGGTTTCAGAAGGATAGTATGTTAAAAGGAACACACAGCCTCAACCGTAACAAATTGAGAAAAGAAAAAAAACCCAAACCCAAACCTGTATTTCTTGGAGACTTACTTTTTATGAATAGAGAAAATGAAGTAATTCTGCCCCCTTCCCCACTAAAAAAGAAAACAACAATCACTTCAAAGAATAAGTGGTAATGTTGGGGAAGAAAGGAGGAAAAAAGTTTCTGGCCCTAGGGATGAACAGAAAGAGAATTCCTGGTCAAACCACATATCAGGTCAGTAAGGGTTCAAAAACACAGCATTAAATTGAACACATATGGAAAATGCATGCTAACTTAGAGGAGGAGATGTGTGAAATATTATTATAACATCCAAAGCAATGTATATGTCGGCATTAAGAACTTAATAATAAAAATTTTAAAAATATGAAAATAATTGATTCTCTCCAAAAAGCTACTCATGGTGTTGAATACAGAGATAAGTATTTTTTATTGCATACTGGGCTGAAATTGTTGTTAGTTCTAAGGGAATGGCTAAAAGTTCTCATTCATTCATTTAACATCAATTTGTTGAGATTCTACTCCATGGTGGACTCTGATAGGCACACATCAGATGTAGTGAAACATTAGGTCCTTCAAGTAGAATATGTGTATATCCCCAGTATGTGTAAGACCCCAAAGTGCTGAGCTGTTAAGTTTTACCCTAATGTACTGCTATTCATATAGCTGTCTAAGTTGTATGCAGCAAATACATAGTATGAAAAGGTTTTATACTATGAAACAAATCTTTGTTTTATACTAACTTATGAAACATTACTTGCGATTTCCATTTTGCCAGGTTCTTGAAAGGTTAAAGAATAGTATTTGGGAGGGGTGGAGAAAGGGCACTGGACCTAGAGACTAGACAACGTCCGTGTCTGGAGACTGAGGTCTGAAGGTTCACAAACATGAAACAGATAAGATCTCTGTGGTCTTCCTAGTTAAGAATTTCAATTCCTTTCTCTTTATTCCACTCAATAGCCAGTTATCAGCCTAAGGAGAAACAAAACCAGTATCACACCCTACTCACTAGCCAACCTTCTCTAGCACCTACCCTACTCACTAAGTGGTCTACGCTGAGACTTTCAGATTGTCTCTAAGAAACCAAACATAGATTAACCCCTCGGGTTTAACTGCCTGTTGAATTTTCTGTTTTAAAATGTTGCTTCAGGGGCGCCTGGGTGGCTCAATCGGTTAAGCATCCGACTTCGGCTCAGGGAAGGATCTCATGATTCATGGGTTCGAGCTCTGCATTCAGGCTCTGTGTTGACAGCTCAGAGCCTGGAGCCTGCTTCCTTCAGATTCTGTGTCTCCCTTTCTCTCTGCTCCTCCCCAACTCGTGCTCTGTCTCTCTCACTCGCTCTCAAAAATAAATACACATTAAAAAATTATAAAGTAAAATAAAATAAAATAAAATAAAATAATAAAATGTTGCTCCAAGGAGCACCTTGGTGGCTCAACCAATTTAGTGCCCAACTCTTGATTTTGGCTTAGGTCGTTATCTCACAGTTCATGAGATCAAGTCCCATGTCAGGCTCCCTGCTGACAGTATGGAGCTTGCTTGGGATTCTCTCTCTCCCTCTCTCTCTCTCTTTCTCACTTTCTCTCTCAAAATAAATAAATCTTTAAAAAATGTTGCTCCAATTCTAGCTGTAGGAGGATGTCAGTCTTTTAAAGATCTGTACCAAAAAAACAGTGCCAGGATGCCAGAGGTAATACCTCACTTGCTCATGCGGCACTATGTCAAAGGACCCCATCGAAACACAGGTGACAGAAAGTAGCAATCGTCTTTGGGGTGGCTAGAGTGACCAATTTGCTCTTTTCTGACCTCGAAGAGGAAAGTACATGGAGATCATGCCAAAAGGAGAGAAATTCAATTACTCAGAGTTGAAAGAGAACAGATTTGGGTTTAGGAAAATGTAAAGTTGGGTCTTCCCACTGACAGCTGAGCTAACTTCCTTGAATGGAACAAGTTAGCTTTAGAAAGCAAGAAAGAGATAGTTAAGAATGCCAAGAAAGATCCTAGAGCCATAAGAGAAGAGCTGTACATAAATTTTATTAAAGTGTATGAGGCCTTGAAGTTGGCATGGCAGCATTTAAAGCGGTGATGTTCATGGTACCTGGATTTTATGGACCAGGATTTTATTTTTGCTTATGGCACTATTTTCAAAAGGTCCATGTCTATGTCGAAGGGACCATTTTGTAGTTAATTTGGTAGTATGTTTCCTTCCCACTACACTTTATTCTAATTTTAAGATTATTAACATTAATGATTGATGATGACTTTTAAGTTCATTGAGGTAACAGAAAGAATACTCAATGTAAAGCCAGAAGACTTGGGATCAAAGTCCTGACTTATCTATATATAATGATATGACCCTAGATAAAGATCAATTCACCTTTTAGACAACTGCCTACTTTACAAAATGTAGACATTACAATGTCTGTTTTGCTATCAGAGCTGTTAAAAAATGTAATATATATCTCTTATTCTTTAAATATTTGTTGTGTATCTATTATGTGCTAGGCACTGACAGGTGGTATACAAAAGTGAACAAAACAGACATGGCCCCACCCTAAAAGAGCTTATCTTGGTGGTAGGGAGCACTTTGTATATTACAAAGCAGTATACATATTTCAGGTACTATTTTTTTTAATAAAGAAATAGCTGGGTAATAGGTATGATAACTAGAAAAAATACACCAATTTTTCTTTCTGAAACACACAGAGTAGAAGATTGGACATTCTAACCCATCATGACTGTCACCGGGTTGCAGCATATCCTAATTGTACGTAAAGTTCTTTTGAGTGGCACCAGCAATCTCTGAACAGTAAATTCCTTACTAATTTCCTTAGTAAATACTAACGAAAAGACAGCAGCAGATAGCTCAGATACAATATCTAATGTTACTGGGATGTGCTATAACTGGAGAGATTGGTCTTTGACTATACTCTTGCTTTGGTAGTTTACACAAAGTTCTCTAGAAGTTGGAATTTTTCTGGAACTGTTTTGTCATACTTTGCATAGGTTTGAAAAGAATGGCTGAATATAACATACTAGCAATGGTTAGGGAAGACCTGGCTTCTATGGGGACACCTGATAAATGGCCTGAATAAATCAGAATTATATATGCAAACAGAAGGCAGATGCAGATGTTGACCTCAAATACTCATGTTACTTACTAATTACTCACCTTGGGGCAAGCTTCTGAACAGCTCTGACTTGTAGCTTTCTCATTTATAAAACAGGGATACCATTACTAAATGAAATAATATTTGTTTTTATTTTAAGTAGGCTCCATGCCCAATGTGGGGCTTGAACTCATGACCCTGAGATCAAGAGTCAGATGCTTTACTGATTGAGCCACCCAGATGCCCCTGAAACAATATTTCTAAGAGGCTAACAGTATATCTGTCAGAGAGCAGGCAGTCAGCAAATGCGAGGCAGGATTATTGGTTACAACCCGTTGACTCTCCCTTGTATTTCAGAGGTGCTACACTTAGATCACCTCTCATGTCCTCTTGGCACCAGCTCTCTCTCCTCCCACTATAGCAGCTTTCCACTGACTTATAGGATGACCTAATATCTACCTACCTTGCTAGATTGTTAATCCACAAGCGTGGGCATAGCCCTTCACTTACCTCGTCTTTGTATCCTCACGACCTACCACAGTGGCTGGCCCGTGGCACAAGTTTTGAAATAAAAGAAGACAAATGCCATATATGTCTTGCTCACTAGTAAGTTCGCTTTACCCTCTTTTTTTAATTTTTAATGTTTTATTTATTTTTGATACAGAGAGAGACAGAGCATGAAAGGAGGAGGGGCAGAGAGAGAGGGAGACACAGAATCAGAAGCAGGCTCCAGGCTCTGAGCTGTCAGCACAGAGGCTGACACGTGGCTCGAACCCACGAATGTGAGATCATGACCTGAGCCAAAGTCGGAGGCTTAACAGACTGTGCCACCCAGGCACCCCCCCCCCTTAACCCTCTTAAATAAATTGGTAAGTGAATGAATGAGTAAACAAATACATCTGAGAAAATTTTTAATGTATGTAGGATTCTATAATATATAATTTTGTACTTGAGCCATCTACTAAAAATGTATATGCCTCAGTTTGTGTAAAGGAGATACTCTGCTAAAGCATGCATTTCTTACTTCTCACAGGTTAAAGAAAACAAAAACCAGTCCTTTTGAGATAATTTTTCAGGATCCATTCGAAAAAATATAGTTTGAATAAATTAAGTATAGCAGCACAGAATACTGCTAAGTCTAAATACATTAGTTTTCCAAATATGGTTTGTTTTTCTGGCTATATACTTAGATAGCTATTTCAAATAAACAATAAACCTTTACATTTTTGAATGCTCACTATAGGCTTGATACTCAGAAGCAGCTCAGTTGTATTAGAACATAATGAACACTTAGTAAATGTGTTAGGAAACCAGGGTTTTAGCTTTAGCTTCAAATTAGTGGGCCATAAATGCCACATTTACTGTACTACAAGGAAGTGAGCTGTCCATGTGAATAGTGCACACAGAAAAAATAAGGCAAACTGTTTCTTGGAGTTACAAATGTTACATTATTATGATGTAGTAGTAAGTATTATTTTTAAAAAGGTTCCCCTTAGATAAGCCCCCACAACTTTCCAAGGGACTGAGAACAACTTCTAAGTATTTACAATATGTATCTCCTCTACTCTCTGAATATAAAATTAGAATGTGTCATGCTATTTGACCAAAAAAGTGTCCCCACCCACACAGTATCAATCTAGACTATCACTTAGCAATTAATCTAGTAGCCCAGTGTGGAAATTCCCCATGGAGAAAACAAAGCTCATCTCTGCTCTGAGCAAGAACCTGTAGGCTTCTTCTTGCAGGGTGAGCTTCCTGTAATTGGGTCTGGACCACATACCATCTTCTTCAACAATGAAGGTCTTGATTTTCATACATGATAGTGGAAAAGAAGTCCTTTTTCTCACTCTATTTGTCATTTTCTTCTTTTAATCAAATGGGGGGGCATTTGATTTTGGAATAGGCATATTACTATAAATATTTATTGAGTGCCTATTACTATTACATGGCAGACTCTCTTCCAGGCACTAGAGATATAGTAATGACCAAAATAAGAGCATCTTCATAAAAAATAAAGCCCCTTCTCTTCACATTCTAATGGGAACACTACCAGATTTAAGAAAACACAACCATTGTGCACATGGGAGAGAGGCTTACATTGTCTATAAAATAGCACAAGAAAGTGACTGCACAAAAGAAAATTGTTCGGCAAACACAAAAACCCACATTGATAAACGGGGCTCTGATGAAATCCTCAGCACCATTTGTGAAAAAACAATTCCCTGACATGTTGGAATGATCTTAGTGTTGCTTTTGGGCCAATCTCATGAAATAATGCTTAGCAATAACCTATAATAGATAGTGTACAGGGTGTACGGAATGGCTTGGATTTACATCTTAAATGGACAATGAGTTAATTAATTGGAGCTTCAGTCTTCTTTGAAGTATGTGAAAATGTTTTATAAATTAAAAAGTGTTATATAAATGGATTTGATTCTTCTTATAATAATAATTTGTGACCTCTCTAAAGAATGTCTACATAAGAACAGAATAGTGAACATTTTGAATTAATCAGGTCTTTCTTGTTTCTTATTTTGAAAAAAATTAAATGCTCACAGAAAAGAATTAAAACACAAAAGTGTAAGTTTTCATAATAACAAATAAAAGTCCAATAAACTTCTCCATCAATCTCCTTAGTATGGCATGTATTCTTCCAAATCTCTTCATGACTATAATGGTTTTTCCTCTAAAAAATGAGATTACACTACACATTACAACTAAAACTTGTTTACTTCATTTTGTAATATATCACATTCTTCCATGCTAGTGTATATATATTTAACTTATCACTTTCAATGGCTGCCTCATATTCTATATTATGGATGTACCCTAATTCATTTATTCTGTTATTATAATTTATTCATTTTTATATTTATTCATAATTTATTCTACTACATTAGACAATTACATACTACTATAAATAACGCTGCAATGAACATCAATCCTTGTATTCTCATAGAATAATTTACATAAGATATATTCCTAGAAGTGGAAGTGCTGAGTCAAAGATTTTCAGTTTTGATCAGTTCTGCCAAATTGTCATTCAAGGCCATAAAAAATTAAAACCTTGCTTCTTCATGCCTTTTTATTTTCTTAACTTGGATTCTCTAATTACTATAATTAATAATAACTATAATATATGCTCCTCCTCAACTATGATAAATACAAAACTTTCCATTAAAACACTAAAATAAAATTTAATCAAAACACAAGGGTCAAAGGAGATTTACTAAAATTTACACAATACTTATACTCAATCTAACTACATAAAGACTGTCTAAAACAGAGCTGGAGAGAAAGAGCACTGTATAATTACAGAAAACAACTGCTATACTACTTGAACCTATACCAAGAGTGCAAACTTTTCCATGAAGCATTTCCTGCCGTAATTGGACAGATGACTCCTTTAAACACAGACTGATTTCAAGGTACACTGCCTAATGTTGTTTTGAAACATGATACTCTTCAGTCAGTACTATAAGAAATCAAACTTTGGAAACTCTGGAGATACTACCTACTTTATAAACCACATTTCCTGTTTTTAACCCCTATGCCCTAAGGCAGTTATCAGTCCTAGTCTACAGATAAAAATAGATTGAAAAATACTATAAATATCCCACAATGTACTTTTTTTGTAAAACTGAAACACTACATGAAAAAACTTCAGGGTATTTTTTTCTGAAATAAATTATCTATTCAATTACACTCTTAAGCACATTATTGAAATTATTGCCTATTAAAAAAAAGGTAACCAGGAACTGTATCAGTATTGGCATACAGAAAGGCCTTATTTTGCAACAAAATTAGCTTTGTTGGAATAGAGAAAGGGTCTTAAGTTCCAGGTCTTCATGTTTTAGTTTGTTCATTCCTAAGTTGAACTCTTTGCCAAAGCTGACAGACTGTCTTTGCCATATAGGGGATTTTAAAAATGAACACTTGAAGAGGGGATATCCTTCATATGTAGTATATGAGTGACTAATCTCAACCTCTACAGTTTTCAATTTTCTTTATTAGAATCTTTTTTTGGCTTTAATTAACATGATCATGTATATTTTATTTTTTAGTTTATTTATTTATTTTGAGAGAAAGAGAGAAAGAGAAAGAGAGAGAGAGAGAGAGAGAGAGAGAGAGAGAGAGAGAGAGGTTCCCAAGAAGGCTCTGTGCTGCCAGTGCAGAGCCCGACACAGGGCTCAAACTCACGAAACTGTGAGATCATGACCTGAGTCGAAACCAAGAGTGGAGCACTTAACCAACTGAGCCACCCAGGTGCCCCACGATCTCCTATCTTTCAAATAAGAAGAGGAAAACTTTGCCTCATGAAAAGAGAAAACAGTGCCAGCAGTGAAAATAATAATAAAATTATTTCATGGTTTACCTTTTCCATTTTTAAGAAAAGAGTTCTATTCATTAATAGTTGAGCTTTCATATACATCATAGACAAATACCTTTCAAGACTCAGAAATGAGCAAGGATATCAGAACATCCCCCATTTCAAAGTTTAAGTCTGATGGGTAAAACAAATTATGAGTTACACTAACATAAATATTACAGATCACCTTATACATTTAACAGAGAATATCAGGTTCGTCATTTGAAACGTGGTACACTGAATTTAAGACCTAAAGTTGGTATTTAATCAACTTAACATTAGTTGATAAAACAAACTCACTTGTTTCAATTTAGTCTTTTGGCAGAAAAAAAATTTTTTCATTACAGAGTACTTCAACTAGCAAAGTGAAAGAGACAAGATTCATTCTATCTATGCAAAGGAATGCATTTTGTTTTACACTTACAATGTTTTGTTAATTTGTACATAAAATTTCATAAACAGGTCTGTAGTAACTTTAATTTCAAAGTCTCAAGTTTTTGTTTTTAATAAAGATGACTTCAATAAATCAAAGCTAATAAAATGGTTATGAGAGAAGCCAGGCTGAAGAACATGGCACTGGAGCCTGACTGGTTGTGTTAGAATCCTGCATCCTCTAGTTAGCTGTGTGGGCCTCTGTGATTCAGTGAATGAACACACAGAAAGTGCTCTACCACTGTCTGGCCCACTGCAGAAGGTATGAAAATGCAGAGTGATATTATCCATGTTATGGAGCAGCTATTGCATCCCTATCACTGGAATTACCACTGTGGAGCCCAGCAAAGAAGTAATAAGATAAAGTTCTTATTATTCTCAACATATTGTCTCTGCTTGGGTGGCTCAGTCAGTTGAGCATCAGGCATGGGCTCAGGTCGTGATCTCACTGTTCGTGAGTTCGAGCCCCACGTCGGGCTCTGTGCTGACAGCTCAGAGCCTGGAGCCTGCTTCAGATTCTGTGTCTCCTTCTCTCTCTGCCCCTCTCCTGCTTGCATTCTGTCTCTCTGTCTCTAAAAAATAAGTGAACATTAAAAAATTTTCTTAATTGAGGTATAGTTGATAAAAAAATGTTACATTAGTTTCAGGTGTACAACATAGTGATTTAACAACTGTAAATATTACACTATGCTCATAAATGTACCTACCATCTATCATCATACAACACTATTACACCACCATTGACTGTTCCCCATGCTGTATCTTTCATTGGTGACTTATTCATGCCATAACTGGAAGCCTACACCTCCCACTCCCCTTCACCCATTTTGTCCATTCTCCCATTCTAAGGAGAGAATTTACCTTTCAGTAAATATTAGTTTGTCCCCTTTATTAATGGGTCTGTTTCTGTTTTTTGTTTTGTTTTTAGATTCCACATGTAAGTGAAATAGTATGGTATTTGTCTTTCTGTGTCTGACTTATTTTACTTAGCATAATATCTTCTAGGTCCATCCGTGTTGTCATCTCACACCAGCTACAACAACTAGTATAAAAATGACAAGAACTAACCAGTATTTGTGCACTGTTGGTGGGAATGTAAATTGGTGCAGCCACTGTGCAAAACAGTTATGGAGGTTCCTCAAAAAAATTAAAAACAGAAATACCATATGATTTAGTAATTCCACTAATGGGTATTTACTCAAAGAAAACAAAAACAAAAACAAAAACTTAATACAAAAAGATATATGCATCCTTATGTTTATTGTAACATTGTATACAGTGCCAAGATATGGAGGCAATCTAAATATCCATTGATAGATAAATGGATAAAGAAGATGTGATATATATACATAATGGAATATTAGCCTTAAAAAGAATGAAATCTTGCCATTTGTGATAAAATCTTTTAAACCTTTCAATAAGCATCTTTGAAGCCTAACTGTGACAATTAAAACTACTAAGCAATTGGTTGTTAAATGTTTGAATTGATGAAATTGAAGAAGCAGTATTGCAAGGTAGAAAGGGCTTGGATGGTAGCATCTGACTTAGACAAGGTGTTTACCTACATTAGCCTACACTTGCATTATCTATAATACTGCATATGAAGTTTATTGTAAGGACTACCAACTACAAAGACACGGGAACTAAATAGTAGCAAGAAGGAGCAGAAAAGGTAGTAACAACTCTTTTCATTGCTAGGATTTTGTTTCTCTGACTTTGCAACAAAATCTTCTTTCCAATAGCTGAATTCTAAGTTATTTTTTCTCTTGGAATTATTTAACAATTATGCAGTTGCTCTTCCATCTTCAAAATCAATGCTCCATTTTATTGCTCTACCAAATTTATTGCCTAGGGAAGATTCTGCAACAGTTTTATCCAAAAACAAAAGCAGCCTCTTTATTCCTGATATTTTTATCTTTTGTTATAGTAACCTTTATAACTCTGTCATACATTTGAAATGATCCAGGATATGTCACTGTTTGTCAGGGAAAAAGGAAAACTGAATACACATACTGTCCTTTTAGCAAGCCACCACTTGTTTCTTCAGCTGGAGTAGGACTGTGAGACCAAAGCCTATGAGTCCTCACTCAGGGAAGTGGCAGCTCTCCCTCTTCACACCTTGTTAGGGGTATCTCTGACAGAGAAAGGCACAAAGTGCTTTTTTAATACATTTATTTACAAAATATTAGGATATGCAAAATTATATAGTGTTGTTATCCCTCTCATCTCCTATACTCTGTATACTTCTCTAATAAGAGTGATAAAGTTAGAATTTGGAGACAGAAGAACAGGGCTGAGGTCCTAAGTCTAGTATCTTGACTTGATTGATTCCTTTTCTAATTCTTCAAATTTTAAAAATCAGCCAAATGGGGAAAATAAAATATTACCCCAATGAGGTTGTTGGAAGGATAACATGTGATAATGTATGTAAAAATAACAGTTAAACTGTAAATTATTTTTATTTAAAAATGGACCAAAATGCAATATCTTAATAAATTCATCGAGTTTTCAATATGAACCAAAGCAAAATGATATTTGGTATTTTATTTTCAATGCTACTAGCTTAAAAATGACAAAAATGGACAACCTACATGTTTCCATTCACACAGTTATGACTTAGTGTGTTACCAGGTTTTCTCTCATGCTGTTTCTAAAGCAGTATATACAAAAGGTGTCACCTACATTTGTACAGGTATCTGAAAACACAAATGCCACCTGTTTGAAATGTTTTCTTATCAGGAAAAAATGATAAGACTTGGTATAATTCTCATATTGGTAAACCATTCATTTACTAAAATACTCATTTGTTCAAACATATGTTGAGAATCATACATTATTATATAAAGGGACTTCCTATGGTGGGGAGCCCAGTGGGACTAAGGCATTGTGCCTGTCATCAAGAGGCACAGTCTTCAAACTTTTTTGATTATCCAAGTTATAGGTAAAAGAAATGTGAGGCCTCTTGATATAAAATTATAATATATGATACATAACCTCTGATATATAAAACTATGTGCCACTATGTTAATACATAGTTATTATATGGTTAAAAACAAACATAAATTTATAAAACACATAATTTATATATATATATGCATATTATATATTCCATGCATAATAGAAAAAACAGAAAAAGGAGAATATAAAAAGGAAATAAAAATTATTTTATTAGTTTAAATATACTAGGTTATGCTAAAGTTAAAAAACAACCCCCAAATATCAGCTTAACACAATAGCAAATGTGTGTCCTCAAGAGACATGTCCAATAGGGGATAGGGGTCTTGGCTTATGGAGGCTTCACCTTAATATAAGTTTTTTAAGTTCAACATTTAACAGTACAAAAGTATTTTAAATTGAAATAACAGTGATTTGAAGATCTGAATGTTCATTTTGTTTAGATACTTGGATTTAGTGACTTTCATAGCTGAAAATGTTCTACACAAAGTACTACACAAAGATATGTATTTGAAAAAGGCATGTAATTGGCTGTACTTACTAAATCATGGTACTCTGTTTTCATGATTTTTATGTTTACAGTTTTTCCCTCTTTTAAAATTAAGTATAACTTACAGAGGGCTGTTGCAGTGGATCCCTCTGGCTGAGAGTGTCTGAGGATTCCGTGGACAGTTTACTGAGCACATTAATACCCCTGCCCAGACTCATGTCGCTGTAATATTACTCTACCTGTACCCCACTCTCCCCCAACCCCATCACTGTTCCTAAGAAATGTGGTCGATGATACCAGACTGAAGATTTACAATGGGAATTTGGTCATTATGGTCCTATAGCTGATGTGTATGTTCCACTTAATTTTTACACCTGCTATCCAAGAGGATTTGCTTACATTCAACTTGAGGATGTCTGTGACACTGAAGATGTTTTAGATAATTTGGACAGAAAATGGATTTGTGGATGTCAAAATGAAATATAGTTTGCACAGAGGAGTCAGAAGACTCCAAATTAAATGAAAACCAAGGAAGAGAGGAATGTGTACAGTTCTTCATGCTATGATGATTATGACAGATACATACAGACATTCTAGGAATGGAAGTTATGAAAGATCAAGAAGCTGGTAGTTTGATTACAACTACAGAGTATTTATAGCCTTAGAAATAGGCTAGCTAGAAGACCATGGTGTAGCAGAAGCAATTCTGACAATCGTAAGATTCAAACACCAAAATCAATCTTTTTCAAGATCAATTCCAGTTCAAGATCACAGTCTAAGTCCCAGCCCAAGAAAGAAATGAAGGCTATCCTGAACAGAGGCAGCCAAGCGTTGCCCTCCCAGGGTAAGGAGAGGGCATCTTCTCTTACCCACCCTCCCTAAGCTCACCAGCAAGGTCAGACTTCAGAGGGAAACACAGCGCCACCTAGTGGAGGCCAGAGTTGCTTACATCAAGTCCCATCCATCT
Source organism: Cryptoprocta ferox (assembly GCA_028646485.1). Taxonomy (NCBI): domain Eukaryota; kingdom Metazoa; phylum Chordata; class Mammalia; order Carnivora; family Eupleridae; genus Cryptoprocta; species Cryptoprocta ferox. The sequence continues at coordinate 115,740,766 of CM053577.1, forward strand.
GAACTTTGGACCCCATTTTCACTGAAACAAAGCCTCCAGAGAATCAGCACAGCAGGCCCCTCCCAGAGAAGACCAGGACAAATCCTTTCCACCTGTTTAGTCTACAAATCACAGCGCAATGTTTCAGCACTAGGGGCAACTGGATCTAGCTTCATTTGGGTTGCCTTTTATTTGTTCATTTTCTTTCCTTCTGTTTTTCTTTTATAGTTTTCTTTTCTTTCTTTTTATTTCCTGGATAAAGAAAGAACATTTTTATTCTATTTAAAAATCTTTAATTTTATTTTTTTCTTTTGTCTATTTTCTATTTTCTATCAAGCCTCTCTTAACAAGCAGACTGAAACACACCTAGGATCTAGCTTCATTTATTTGACTTTTTTCATTTTGCTTTAATTTTTAAATTTTTTATTAAAAATTTTTAATGTTTACTTATTTACTTTTGAGAGAGTGAGACCACAAGTGCAGGAAGGACAGAGAGGGAGAGGGAGACACAGAATCCAAAGGAGGCTCCAGGCTCTGAGCTGTCAGCACAGAGCCCAACACGGGGCTCAAACTCACAATCCCTGAGATCATGACCTAGGCCAAAGTTGGATGCTTAACCGACTGAGCTACCCAGGTGCCCCTGATTTTCATTTTTTATTTTACTTTATTAAATTTTATTATTTCTCCAAAATGACAACATAGAGGAATTTACCCCCCCCCCCCAAAAAAAAAGAGCAGGAAGAAATGACAGTCAGGGATTTAACCAACACAGATATAAGTAAGATGTCTGAGCTAGAATTTAAAACCACAATTATGGGGCACCTGAGTAGGTCCCACTTTAGCTCAGGTCATGATCTTGGAGTTCATGAGATCAAGCCCCACATTGGGCTCACTGCTGTCAGCCTGTCAGTGCAGAGCCTGCTTCAGTTCCTCTGTCCCCTTCTCTCTGCCCCTCCTCCACTTGTGCTCTCCCACAAAATACATAAAATATTTAAAAAAAAAGCAAAACTTAGGGTGCCTGAGTGGCTCGGTCAGTTAAGTGTCCGACTTTGGCTCAGGTCATGATCTCACAATTAGTGAGTTCAAGCCCTGCGTTGGGCTCTGTGCTGATAGCTAATAGACTAGAGCCTGCTTCAAATTGTCTCCCTCTCTCTCAGCATTTTTCCTGCTCACACTCTGTCTCTCTCTCTCTCTCCCCAAAATAAATAAACATTTAAAAACCACCACAATTATATGAATAAGCTGGGGTTGAAAAATGCATAGAAGACACAGGAAAATCCCTTACTGCAGAGATAAAAGAGCTGAAATCTTGTCAAGCTGAAATTGGAAGACCAAGGCATAATCTTGTATGGATGCCATGATGGCGAGGATGGATGAAGCAGAGCAGCAAATCAGTGATATAGAAGAAAAAATTATGGAAAAAATAATGAAGTTGAACAGAAGAGGGAGACAAAGGCGGAAGATCATTATACAAAACTCAAAGAACTCAGTGACTTACTAAAGAGGATTAACATTAATATCATAGGAGTCCCAGAAGATGAAGAGAGAGAAAAAGGGGCAGAAAGTTTATGTGAGCAAATTATAACTGAAAACTTCTCTAATGTGGGGAGCGACCCAGACATCAAACTCCAAGAAGCAGAGAACTCCTGTTAAATTCAACAAAAGCAGATCACTGCCAAGGCATATCATAGTCAAATTCACAAAACAGACAAGCGAAAGAGTAATGAAAGCAGCAAGGTTCAGGAAAAAAGTCCTTAACCTACAAGGGAAGACAGATCAGGTATGCAGCAGATGTGTCCAAAGAAATTTAGCATGCCAGAAATGAGGGGCTGGATATATTCAACATGCTGAATCAAAAAATATGCAGCCAAGAATTCTAAATCCAGCAAGGCTGTCATTCAGAATAGAAGGAGAGATAAGCAGTTTCCCAAACTAACAAAAACTAAAGGAGTTTGTAACCTCTAAACTTGCCTTGCAAGAAATTTTAAGGGGAACTCTTTGAGTGGAGGAAAACAAAACAAAACAAGACCAGAGGAAACAAATACTAGAAAGGACCAGAGAGAATCACCAGAAACTTCAACTCTACAGGGAACACAATGGCACTAAAGTCAAATCTTTCAATAATCACTCTGAATGTAAATGGACTAAATGCTCCGATCAAAAGACATAGGGTATCAGAGTGTATTAAAAAAACCGAGGATCCATCTATATGCTCTCAATAAGAGACTCATTTTAGATCCAAAGACACCTGCAGATTGAAAGTGAGGGGATGGAGAACCGTCTATCATGCTAAGGGATATCAAAAGAAACCAGGAGTACCCATAATTAATATCAGACAAACTAGATTTTAAAACAAAGATGAAGAAGAGTATATCATAAATTAGGGGTCATTATAAATATTTATGCTCCCCTAATTTATGACATAATACTCTTTATATATAAATATTTATATATTTGAGAGCATGCAAATATATAAATCAATTAATAACAAACAATGAAACTCATTGATAATAATACATTAGTAGATGGGGACTTTAACATCCCACTTACAGCAGAGGACAGATCATCTAAGCAGAAAATCAACAAGGAAACAATGACTTTCAATGATACACATGGACTTAACATATATTCAGAACACTTCATCCTAAAGGAGAAGAATACACATTCTTCTCAAGTGCACATGAAACATTCTCTAAAACAGACCACATACTGCATCACAAATCAGCCCTCAATATGTGCAAAGATCATATCATGCCTATTGTCAGACCATAACACTATGAAACTTGGAATCAACCAGAAAAAAAAATGTGTAAAGACGAAAAACACTTCGAGGTTAAAGAACATTCTATTAAAGAATGAAATCAGTTAACCAAGAAATTAAAGAGGAAATTAAAAAGTATATGAAAGTCAATGAAAATGAAAACATGACAATCCAAAACATTTGGGATGTAGCAAAGGCAGTTAAAAGAGTAAAATATAACAATCCAGGCCTTCCTAAAAAAGAAAGAAATGTTTCAAATACACAATTTGACTTTAAACCTAAAGGAGCTGGGGGGCAGGGGCAGAGGGACAACAGCAAATACAGCCCAAAGTCAGCAGAAGATGGGAAATAATAATGATTAGATGAGAAATCAGTGATATCGAAATCAAAACAACAGTAGAACAGCTCAATGAAACTAAAAGCTGGTTCTTTGAAAGAATTAACAAAATTGATAAATACCTGGCCAAACATATCAAAAATAAAAAGGAAAAAACCCAAATAAGTAAAATCACAATATGAAAGAGGAGTGATCACAACCAACAACACAGAAATACAAACTATTATATTATGAGCAATTATATCCAAAAAAATTTGGCAATCTGGAAGAAATGGATAAATTCCTAGAAACCCATAACCTAAGAAGAAAGAGAAAATTGAACAGACCTATAACCAGTAAAGAAATCAAATCATTAATAAAAAATCTCCCAACAAACAAAGCTCAGGGCTGGATGGCCTTTCAGGGGAATTCTACCAGTCATTTAAAGAAGAGTTAATACCTACTCTTCTCAAACTGTTCCAAAAAATAGAAATGGAAGGAAAACTTCAAAACTTATTCTATGAGGTCAGCATCACCTTGATTCCAAAACCAGACAAAGACCCCACTAAGACGGAGAATTACAGACCAATTTCCCTGATGACCATGGATGCGAAAATTCTCAACAAGACAGCAGCAAATCGAATCCAACAATACATGAAAAGAATTACTCACCACAATCAAGTGGGACTTTTCCTGGGCTACAGGTCTGGTTCAACATTTGCACATCAATCAACGTGATACATGACATTAATAAAAGAATGGATAAGAACCACATGATCCTCTCAGTAGATGCAGAAAAAACGTGACAAAATACAGCATTCTTTCCTGATAAAATCCTCAAGAATGTAGGGATAGATGAAACATACCTCAATAGCATCATAAAGACCACATATGAAAGACCCACAGCTAATATAATCCCAAATGGGGAAAAGCTGAGAGCTTCCCCCCTAAGATCAAGAACACAACAGGGATGTCCACTCTCACCACTCTTGTTCAAAACAGTACTAGAAGTCTGAGCCTCAGTAATCAGACAATAAACAAACAAATGAACAATAAATGGCATACAAATTGGCAAGGAAGAAGTCAAAGTTCCACTAACTGCAGACATGATACTCTATATGGAAAACTGAAAGAGTAAAAAAAAATTGCCAGAACTGATACATGAATTCAGCAAAATTGCAGGATAAAATCAATGAGCAGAAATCTGTTGCATTTCTATACACCAATAAGGAAGCAGCAGAAAGAGAAATCAAAGAATCGATCCCATTTATAACTATAACAAAAACCATAGGAATAAACCTAACCAAAGAGGTGAAAGACCTATACACTGAAAACTACTGAACAGGTATGAAAGAAATTGAAGAAGACACAAGGAAATGGAAGAAAATTCTATGTTCATGGATTAGAAGAACAAATATTGTTAAAATGTTGATACTACCCAAAGCAATCTATCAATGCAATCCCTTTCAAGATACCACCAGCATTCTTCACAGAGCTAGAACAAACAATTCTAAAATTTGTATGGAATCAGAAAAGACCCATAATTGCCAAAGTAATGTTAAAAAAGAAAACCAAAACTGGAGGCATAACAATTCCAGACTTTTACAAAGCTGTAATCATTCAGACAGTATGGTACCAGCACAAAAACAGACACATACGCAGACCAGTGGAGCAGAATAGAGAACCCAGAAATAGACCCACAAATGTATGGCCAACTAATCTTTGACAAAGCAGGAAAGAATAGCCAATGGAAAAAAAAAAAACAGCTTCTTTAGGCAATGGTGTTGGGAAAACTGGCGACATGCAGAAGAATGAAATTAGACCACTTCCTACACCATATACAAAAATAAATTCAAAATGGATGAAAGACCTACATGTAAGACAGGAAACCATCAAATCCTATAGGAGAATAAAGGCAGCAACCTCTTTGACCTACGCAGCAACTTCTTACTTGACACATCTCCAGAGGCAAGGGAAATAAAACTAAAAATGAACTATTGGGACCTCATCAAGATAAAAAGCTTCTGCACAGCAAAGGAAACACTCAACAAAACTAAAAGGCAACCAACCGATGGAATGGCAGAAGATCTTTGCAAATGACATATTGGATAAAGGGTTAATATCCAAAATCTATAAAGAACTCATTAAACTCAACACCCCCCAGAAACAAATAATCCAGTAAAGAAAGGGGCAGAAGGCACAAATAGACACTGTTCCAAAGAAGACATCCAGATGGCTAACAGACACATGAAAAGATGCTCAACATCACTCATTATCTCAGAAATACAAATCAAAACTACAAGGGGATATCACCTCACACCTGCCAGAATGGCTAGAATTAACAACTCAGGAAACAACAGATATTGGCGAGGATGCAGAGAAAGGGGAACACTTTTGCACTGTTTGTGAGAATGTAAACTGGTACAGCCACTCTGGAAAACAGTATGGAGGTTCCTCATAAAGTTAAAAAAGAACTACCGTACAACCCAGTAATTGCATAACTAGATATTAGCCAAAGGATACAAAAAGGCTGATTTGAAGGGGCACATGCAATAGGAGGATTATCAACAATAGACAAACTATGGAAAGAGCCCAAATGTCCATTGACTGATGACTGGATAATGAAGATGTGGTATATATACACAATGGAATATTAGTCAGCAACCAAGACGAATGGAATCTTACCATTTGCAACAACATGAATGGAACCAGGGTGTATTATGCTAAGTGAAGTAAGTCTATCAGAGAAAGACAAATATCATATGATTTCACTCATATGTGGAACTTAAGAAACAAAACAGAGGGGAAGTGAAGGAAAAATAAGATGAAAACAAAGAGGGAGGCAAACCACAAGAGACTGTTAAATATAAAGAACAAATATAGAGGGGAACTGGGTTGGGGGGGATGGACTAATGGGTGATGGGCATTAAAGAAGGCACTTGTTGGGATGAGCACTGGGTGTTACATGTAAGTGATGAGTTACTAAATTCTACTCCTGAAACCAATGTACTACACTGTATGTTAGCTAACCTGAATCTAAATAAAATTTAAAGAAAGAAAGAAATGAAGGCTCAATCACATTCTAGGTGTGCATCTCTTATCAAAACTAGAGGCACTTACTTCTAAAACAGATTCCAAAACACATTATAAGGCTGGTTCAAGATATGAAAATGAATAAAGGAAAAAAATAACCACTTTGATCCAAATCTAGTTAAGACCACAATCTAGGTCTGGGTCAATATCTAAATCAAGATCTTAGACACTAGTCTTAAGTCCAGTGGGTAGTATAAACCTTGATATTTTGGGGCATGTATCATTCATTTACTCATAGTTTTGTTTATTTAAATGACCAGGAAAACAATGTTGCAATGATGCTTAAAAAACACTTGTCAGTTTCCCTGTATGGGGCAAATGGCTATAATTAAAATGATAGGCTGTCATGAAGCCACACTTAATAGCCAGTTTGTTTAATGTTATGGGCAACTACCAGTTTGTGGCATCTCCGTGTATTTAAAAAATTTTTAAGTGTTTATTTATTTTTCAGAGAGAGCGAGAAAGAGAGAGAGAGTGAGAGTGAGAGCAAGCAGAAGGGCAGAGAGAGAGGGAGACACAGAACCCGAAGCAGGCTCCGGGCTCCAAGCTGTCAGCACAGAACCCAACGTGGGGCTCAAACCCATAAACCATGAAATCATGAGCTGGGACGAAGTCGAACTGACTGAGCCACCCAGGTGCCCCCTCTCTGTATATTTTTGTAAAGATTCTCATTTTTTATGCTTGAAGTATTGGTGAAAAGATGTTGGTTGACCATAATTTGCAACACTGTCTTATTAAAAATTTGCTTTCATATCCATACTTGGTATAACTGTTAACATAGAAGTGTAGCTTGCTAATAAGATAGAATGATGTCAAAGTGAAGTTGTAGCCATAGTACAAGTGAGACTGATCAGACACATTTAGGGTAGATCTTTGTCTTGTTAAGATGTGAATGGGATACATGATAAAAGTTAATTTATGATACAGTGTGGAATAGTTCTTTTGCTAACTATCTTGGGGAATGATGTCAACTGGGTTAAGTAGGATTTGTGGGAAGATTGAGTTTTTGACTGAAACATGGAACCTTCGCTGCCACTGCTTTTTTCTGGTTTTTATGATGATTTAGAACATACAAACATTGGACGAACTCATCTTAAAATCTGAGGTCAATGATGGCAGAAATAATTTTAGGGGGAAAAAGTGCTCTCACGTAGTTACCTTAAACTTTAAAGAGCACTGCTGGTCATATTGCTTAGTTTTCTTACAGCTATTAAAAAGCAGCAAGTAAACTGTTTCAAACCAGGTTTATGTTTATACATATGCATAGTACAAAAGAACTGAATTTTGACGTTTATAGCACTCAGTCTCTGCATTTGTATCAAAATTTGCCTACCACTTTATGAAGGAAGCTTGTTCTTCACACCTGTTTATTTCATGTGAGGAAAGTTGAAAAAGAACAGTCCTGTTCTAGTTGATTCTGTGGTGCCATGAAATTTAAATATTTTGGAAAAAGAATTAACTTTAAATAAGAGTCACATCTCTTGAGTGTGGCTGGTTATCAATGTAGTATCTGGCAATACCTAACTAAAAAAGAAAATTATACCTCAACCATTTATAATTTCTAGCATTTCTCTGAGAGATCATTTGGGGGGCAATAAAAAGGACATGCCCAAATTCATTTCAGAATAAAGGCTGGCATCTTTAAAAATTTTAGATAACTTGTTTGCAGGTATAAGTAAGAAATACTGTGGGGAAACAATTCCTTTTAGAGGATTATTTTTTTCAATTTTTGTGTTAGTAATATAGGCCTTGCCTGTAAAGAATAAAATGTAGTTTTAAAATACTATTTGTGGAATGTTTTTAATGGACTGATTCTAGAACTTTTGTATATTTGATAGTATTTCTAATGTTCATTTCTTTACTGTTTGCAGTTAATGTTTATGTTCTGCTATTCAATCATTTATATGTACAGTTCTCTAATTTTTAAAGATTTTCCTAGATGTACAGTCTACAACAAAAAGTCTATTTAAAATTGTTGCAGTTGTTTGCAGTTCTACCAAAGAGGAAAGTTGTGGGGCTAAACTTCATATTTTCTTTCTTATAAAAGCTTCTAAAAAGGTATTTTTTAATATGTTTTTAACAAATATTGTGTCAACCGTTAAAACATCAATGTTTGGATCAAAACAAGACCCAGTTTATTTTCTGCTTGCTGTAAATTAATCAGTCATGCTATAATAAAAATAAAATGAAGGGAAAAATTAAGTATAAATTATAGTAGAGCTTGTAAATCTTAAGTGTATAACCTGATGATTTTTTATTTGTATACACATATATAACCACCATCCAGATAAAGACATAAAATATTTATATCCAGCATCCTAGCAGGCTCTTTTGTAGTCTTTCCCAGACAATATACCCTCATTATAAGGTAATCATTATTCAGACCTCCATCTCCATTGATCAGTGTGTTGGCTTTCATATAAATGAAATAAGTAACTCCTACAGAAGCAGAGAGTATGTATTCTTTTGGATGTGGACTCTTTCTCTCACTATTATATCTGTGAGAACAATTAATGTTGTATATGGAAGAGCTTGGTCATTGTCATTGCTATACAAATCAATACTGTATGGCTACACCACAATTTATGTACCCACTCTAACTCTTGAATAACATCTGAATGGTTTCCAAATTTTTGCTGTTTTATATAGAACTGCTATCCATGTTGTTGTCTTTTGGTAGGCATAACACTCATTTCTCTTAGGTAATATACTGGAATCAAACCGGGTCATGGCAAAAATGCAAATTTACCTGTAGTGGGCACTGCCAGTTTTCCAGTGGTGAAAGACTGTGTGTCCCACCAAAAGCACTTCACTGTCAACATTAATATATGCATGGTCTTGCTGGATATTGGCACACATGTCCAAAACTAGTACTTATTCCAGTTAAAAAAGGGGGGATGGAGTTTATCAGTTTTCTTTAGCAGAAAATAAAAAAATAAGCCATAGCACAAAATCAAAAATGAAAAGAGTCTAAGAAAATATACCAATTTTTCTTTTCAACATACAACCCAACTGTAGAGTGCAAGAATATTAATCTTTTTCATATCCACCATATTTAAACTCCCTGAAGATGGCTTTTTGTCTTTCCATAAAACCTATTATTAAGTTCCTTCAACACACAAACTTACTAAAAATGATATGCATTCTACATGTAATTCTTAAAGTTCTTGTTACTGTAATCATAGGCTGTCACTCCATTTGCAACCAGAAATGAAAGCGATTTCAAAAAATGAAAAATGGGTTTTCAAATATACCATACTTATGCATTTACTTTGGTTGTCACTCAAACGTTTTTATTATCTGAATGAAACATTATCAGTAAACTGATACAAGAAAATCCGTATCTCAAGTAAATATATAATATAAAGATTTTATCATGTTTAACTTGCTCCTATAAAAAAAAATGCTTTGTTGATGTTGATTGCTCCAATCACTTAAGACTTAGTTCCAAACTGAGTTTTGGATTCAAACAATACCATTGTTGGACTGTTGATACAATAGAGAATTTACCAAATTAGCCTGCTGATCAATGATAAATTGAAGCAGAAAAAGCCCCAGTTTTGTCAACCACATGGTGCTCAAGAGCATTCAATAACCCTTCATCTGAGCCTTGATTTCCTCTGTTCTGAAGAGGCGAATGTGCCAGGTGTCTGAGCTCCTGTCAGCCCTGTCAGTTTCCCCTCTAATGGGGACTCCCAGGAAATGTTCAAGATGCTGTTGTTTTAAAAACACATTCTGAAAAGTTTTCCACTGTAATGTTCAACAGTTATCAAAATGGCTTATTCTTAAGCTATACTAAAGTAATTGGGGGTGGGCTTTTGCTGCTTATTAAGAGAAGATGGTTAAGGACGTTGGATGTAATTAACCCAATAAATATTTATTAACCTGCTGTTTATCTATGAGGTTCTCTCCTGTACTGGGGGAGAGATACAGACAGATAGGGCATCTCTGACCCTGACTGATGACATATTAGAGAAGATGAAACACAAAGAATTGTTCTGCAGTTTAGCTTTCTCACAAAATTCTATAGGTGTGAGGGGCCAACAGGGCAGACAAGTAGGGGGATCCATACTTCCTGCATCTCTCAAAGAAGGGCTGAAGACAAAGGACTTTGAACCCCAAGAGTCTGGGAGGAAAAGAGACGGAGTCTACAAAGGAGAAAACAGGGAAGCCGGACTGCCCATAGATGGGTGATTGAGAACTGGGAAAGATAAAACAGGCTGGGAAGCACGGAGGGGAGGGATCCCCTTCTGCGGAGGGACAAAGGGAAGAAAAAGAGTGGCTGGAGAAGCGTAGGGCTATATCTGGACAAGAGGAAAACCTCAGACTGGGATGGAGAGGGATCCCATCTCTAACTGCAGGACTTTTTACGGACTAGGGCCAGCTGCCCTGTTCGCACACCTGGGGAGAAGGGGAGCCAGCCCCAGGTTCGGAGGTAGGTCAGGGGCGCAGTCTGCAGAAGGAGAAACTGGTCCCCTCCCCTGAAGTGCTGCAGCACAGCCAGGGGACCACACACAGAGCAGGAGTTTAAATCCCAGCTAAGCACGAGACACAAGAGACAGCGGAGCAAGACAGACCACCTCATCTGTGCCCGCAGCAGTGAGGACAGATGCAAAGGAGGGATTTGGGACACCTGGTCCGTGAAAGGGACTGGGGAGTTGCCATTTTTCTCCCCACAACCACCAGGGTGGGGCATCAGGGATTGGTCAGCATTTGGGGCCCACAGTGGAAGTGGGACCCACCTACACCAAACCACGCCTCTCTGTGCTGGGTAGCTGCCTATCTACTGGAGCTGGATAGATGCTGTGAAACCAGACAGCCCCCTCCTCTGGACCAGCACTATGGCATTGCCTGGATTAATTCTAGGACAATTCTTGTTATTTAGATATATTCTCCCTTTTCTCCTTCTTAACTCTTCCCTCCTCTAGGTTGGTTACCTGGTTATTGGTTTGCTTAAACAGACTATTTAATCCATTCTCTTGATGCATGTCTAACACCTTCTTTCCTTTCCTTTCACTCTCTCTGGAATAATCAGGCCATATAGTTTCTCTGAGTAACTTTATCTTCATTTCTTTTTCCTCGCCTCTTCCTTATTCTCCTTTCTCTCTCTCTAGATTAAGCATTTTAGTCTCTCTGTCTGGTAAATATTCATTTTTTCTTTTTCCCCGCCCCTGTCATTTCTTTCTTTGTATATGCTCTTCCATCAGCACCACCTCCACCCTGTTCTCTTGTAGCTGGTGTTTCTGTTTTTATGCTTTTAGACTGTTGTTTTGTTTTTTTTTGTTTGTTTGTTTTGTTTGTGTGTTTTTGTTTCCCATTTGTTTGTCTGTTTGTTTTCCATTCCAGCACTACATCAAGGAACAAATCAAAGCAAACCTGGTGGAGGGTCCAAAAAATCACCACAAGTAGGGAAATAAAATAACCAATCACAAAAACAGAGAGCAAGTAACACTCTCCAAAAAACACCTCCTGAATGGCCAGGCCCTGGACAGTGTATGAGCCCCCTTTAATATAGCAGTGCTCGTAAGTGCAGAGCCCATAACACACTTTTAAAACTTACAAGGAACAGAAAACTAGCCAAAATGAAAAAACGGAAGAATTCTCCTCAAAAGAAATTACAGGAAGAAGTGACAGCTAAAGAACTGATCAAAACAGATAGAAGCAACATAAATGAACAAATATTTAGAATCATAGTCATAAAACTAATCTCTGGGCTTGAAAAAAGCATAGAAGACAGCAGAAACTCCATTGCTGCAGAGATCAAGGATCTTAAAAATAGTCATGATGAATTAAAAAATGTTATGAATGAGGTGCAAAATAAAAGGGTGGTGGCCACAGCGTAGATTGAAGAGGCAGAGGGGAGAAGAGGTGAATTAGAAGATAAATTATGGAAAAAGAGAAAGCGGAGAAAAAGAAAGATAAAATGATACAGGAGCATAAAAGGAGAATTCAAGAACTGAGTGATGTGATCAAATGGAATAATATACGTATCACAGGAATTCCAGAAGAAGAGAGAGAGAAAGGGGCTGAAGGTACTTGAACAAATCATAGCTGAGAACTATGGGGAACCTGGGGAAGGAAACAGACATTGAAACCCAAGAGGCACAGACAACTCCCCTCAGATATAACTTGAATCGATCTTTTGCATGACATATCATAGCGAAACTGGCAAAATATAGGGATAAAGAGAGAATTCTGAAAGCGGCTAGGGATAAATGGGCCTTAACATACAAAGGTACACACTTAAGGGTAGTAGCAGAACTATCTACTGAAACTTGGCAGGCCAGAAAGGAATGGCAAGAAATCTTCACTGTGATGAAAAGGAAAAATATGCAGCCAAGAATCCTTTATCCAGCAAGCCTGTCATTCAGAATAGAAGGAGAAAGGTTTTCTCAAACAAAAACTGAAGGAATTCATCACCACTAAACCAACCCTACAAGAGATCCTAACGGAGACTCTGTGAGTAAAAGGTAGCAAGGAACACAAAGTACCAGAGATATCACTACAAGCATGAAACCTACAGATAACACAATGATTCTAAATCCATATTTTTCAAATATAACACTGAACGTAAATGGACTGAATGCTCCAATCAAAAGATATAGGGTATCAGAATTGATTAAAAAACCAGACCCATCTATTTGCTGTCTACAAGAGACTCATTATAAACCTGAAGACACCTTCAGATTGAAAGTGAGGGGACGGAAAACTATCTATCATGCTGCTGGAAGTCAAAAGAAAGCTGGAGTAGCCATACTTAGATGAGACAAACTAGACGTTAAATTAAAGGCTGTAACAAGAGATGAGGAAGGGCATTATATAATAATTACAGGGTCTATCCATCAGAAAAAGCTAACAATTATGTCTCCACACTGATATTGGGAGCACCCAAATATATTAACCACAAACAAGCAATTTTATTGGTAAGAATGTGTTAATTGCAAGGGACTTTAATACTCCACTTACAGCAATGGACAGATCATCTAGACAGAGAATCAGTAAAGAAACAATGGCCCTGAACAACACATTGGACCAGATGGATTTGACAGATATATTTAGAACTCTACATCCTGAAGCAGTGGAATACACTTTTCTCTTGAGTGCACATGGTGCATTCTCCAAGATGGATCATATACTGGGTCACAAAGCAGCCCTCAATAAATATAAAAGAATTGAGATCATACTATGCACACTTTCAGATCACAATGATATGAAACTTGAAATCAGTCACAGAAAAAAGTCTAGAAAATTTCCGAAAGCATGGAGCTTAAGAACACCCTACTAAAGAACGAATGGGTCACCCACGCAATTAGAGAAGAAATTTAAAAATATATGGAAACAAATGAAAATGAAAATACAACAATCCAAACCCTCTGGGATGCAGCAAAGGCATCCCTAAGAGGAAAATACATTGCCGTCCAGGCCTATCTCAAGAAACAAGAAAAATCCCAAATACAAAATCTAATAATACACCTAAAGGAACTAGAAGCAGAACAGCAAAGACACCCCAAACCCAGCAGAAGAAGAGAAATAATAAAGATCAGGGCAGAAATAAACAATATAGAATAAAAAAAAAAAAAAACCAGTAGACCAGATCAATGAAACCAAGAGTGAGTTTTTTGAAAAAATAAACAAAATTGACAAACCTCTAGCCAGGCTTCTCAAAAATAAGAGAGAGAGGACCCAGATAGATAAAATAACGAACTAAAATGGATTTATTACAATCAATCCTTCAGAAATACAAGCAATTATCAGGGAATACAATGGAAAGTTATACACCAACAAACTGGACAACTTGGAAGAAATGGACAAATTCTTAAACACTCAAACACTACCAAAGCTCAAATGGGAAGAAATAGAAAATTTCAACAGACCCATACCTAGTGAAGAAATTGAATCAGTTATCAAAAATCTCCCAACAAATAAAAGTCCTGTCTCAGACGGCTTCCTGGGGGGATTCTACCAGACATTTAAAACAGAGTTAATACCTATCCTCCTCAAGCTGTTCCAAAAAACATAAATGAAAGGAAAATGTCCGGACTCATTCTATGAAGCAGACAGAGACCACGCAAAAAAAGAAAACTACAGGCCAAAATCCCTGACGAACATGGATGCAAATGTTCTTAACAAGGTACTAGCAAATTGAATTCAACAGCATATAAAAATAATTATTCACCACGATCAAGTGGGATTCATTCCTGGGTTGCAGGGCTGGTTCAATAATCACAAATCAATCAATGTGATATATCACATTAACAAAAGATAAGAACCATATGATCCTGTCGATAGATGCAGAAAAAGCATTGACAAAATACAGCATCCTGTCTTAATAAAAAAAAAAAACCCTCAAGAAAGTCAGGATAGAAGGAACTTACTTAAACATCACAAAAGCCATTTATGAAAACCCCACAGCTAATATCATCCTCAGTGGGGAAAACCTGAGAGCTTTCCCCCTAAGATTAGGAACACAACAGGGATGTCCACTCTCACCACTATTGTTTAACATTGTGCTGGATGTCCTAGCATCAGCAATCAGAAAACACAAAGGAAATAAAGACATCAGAATTGGCAAAGATGAAGCCAAACTTTCACTTTTCGCAGATGACATGATACTCTACATGGAAAACCCGACAGACTCCACCAGAAGCCTATTAGAACTGATCCATGAATTTAGCAAAGTCATAGGGTACAAAATCAATGTACAGAGATCGGTTGCATTTTTCTACACCACTAATGAAGCAACAGAAAGAGAAATCAAGAAACTGATCCCATTCACAATTGCACCAAAAACCATAAAATACCTAGGAATAAACCTAACCAAAGATGTAAAATATCTGTATCCTGAAAACTATAGAAAGCTTATGAAGGAAATTGAATAAGACACAAAGAAATGGAAAGCATTCCATGCTCAAGGATCGGAAGAATAAACATTGTTAAAATGTCAATACTACCCTAAGTAATCTACACATTCAATGCAATCCCAAATAAAACTGCACCAGCATTCTTCGCAAAGCTAGAACAAACAATCCTAAGATTTGTATGGAACCACAAAACACCCCAAATAGCCAAAGTTATATTGAAGAAGAAAACCAAAACAGGAGGCATCACAATCCCAGGCTTTAGCCTCTACTACAAAGCTATAATCCTCAAGACAGTATGGTATTGGCACAAAAACAGACACATAGACCAATGGACTAGAACAGAGAACTCAGAACTGGACCCACAAATGTATGGCCAACTCATCTTTGACAAAGGAAAGAGTATCCAATGGAAAAAAGATAGTCTCTTCAAAAATTTTTTTAATGTTTTATTTATTTTTGGGAGAGAGAGAGAGACTGCGTGAGCAGGGGAGGGTCAGAGAGAGAGGGAGATACAGAATCTGAAGACAATCTCCAGGCTTTGAGCTAGCTGTCAGCACAGAGCCCGATGTGGGGCTCGAACCCACGAACCGTGAGATCATGACCTGAGCCGAAGTCGGATGCTTACAGTCTCTAACTAATGGTGCTGGGAGAACTGGATAGCAACATGCAGAATGAAACTAGACCATTTTCTTACACCATACAAAAATATAAACTCAAAATGGATGAAAGACCTAAATGTGAGACAGGAAATCATCAAAACCCTAGGAGAAAGTAGGCAACAACCTCTTTGACCTCAGCCACATCAAACTCGACACATCTCCAAAGGCAAGGGAATCAAATGCAAAAATGAACTATTGGGACCTTATCAAGATAAAAAGCTTCTGCACTGCAAAGGAAACAATCAACAAAACTAAAAGGCAACTGATGGAATGGGAAAAGATAGATGAAAATAACATATCAGATAAAGGGCTAGTATCCAAAATCTATTAAGGAACTCACCAAACTCCACACCTGAAAAACAAATAATCCAGTGAAGAAATGGGCAGAAGACATGAACAGACACTTCTCCAAAGAGGACATCCAGATGGCCAACAGACACATGAAATGATGTTCAATGTCACTCATCATCAGGGAAATACAAATCAAAACCACACTAAGATACCACCTCACGCTGGTCAGCGTGGCTAAAATGAACAAATCAGGAGACTATAGATGCTGGTGAGGATGTGGAGAAATGGGAACCTTGTTACACTGTTGGTGGGAATGCAAACTGGTGCAGCCGCTCTGGAAAACAGTGTGGAGATCCCTCAAAAAATTAATAATAGAACTCCCCTATGACCCAGCAATCGCACTGCTAGGAATTTACCAAAGGGATACAGGAGTGCTGATGCATAGAAGCACATGTACCCCAATGTTCACAGCAGCACTTTCAACAATCACCAAATCATGGAAAGAGCCTAAATGTCCATCAACTGATGAATGGTTAAAGATGTGGTTTATATATACAATGGAATACTACATGGCAATAAGAAAGAATGAAATCTGGCTATTTGTAGCAACATGGATGGAACTGGAGGGTATTATCCTAAGTGAAATAAGTCAGCCAGAGAAAGACAGATACCATATATTCTCACTCATATGTGGATGTTTAGAAATTTAACAGATGACCATGGGGGAGGAAAAGGGGGAAAAAAGTTACAGAGCAGGAAGGAGACAACCCATAAGAGACTCAAATACTGAGAACAAACTGAGGTTTGATGGGGAGTGGGGAAGAGGGGAAAGTGGGTGATGGGCATTGATGAGGGCATTTGTTGGGATGAGCACTGGGTGCTATATGGAAACCATTTTGACAATTAAAAAATTCTATAGGTGTGCATCTTTTAGTAGAATGAATAAATTCATGTGCCTTTTCCATTCGTTGCGCATCTTTTTTGAGTACACAATCTGCCTGTTGCACTTTCTCAGTGGCTTCAGACTTGGTGGTGATGCAGATGCAGCCCCTCCAGGGGTTTTCTGCAAGCGCACACCTGGGTGCATACAAGAACCTCAGGCAGGCTCAGGTGGGAAACTGTGAGAGGGGTTGGAGTGCTCCAGCAGAGCAGAAGCCCTGAGGGGGGTACAGGGGGATGAAGGAGCAGCTGAGTAAGGGCTGGCAAAGCCAAATGAGGGCAAGAGATATCTTTGAAGGATTGTGAAGGGAAAGTTAACAGGAGCCAATGACCAGATTTGTGCATATAAACAACTTTAAGGAGAACGATAAGCAACAAAGGCTTAGTTATAAAGTAACAGTTTTCAAAACTTTTCCCTTTCAATCCTAGCCACAGTAAAGGCATATGAATGGTTTTGCTTTTGGTGAAACTACAAACATATTGTTTTTTAGAGAATAATTATTAATTTGTTTGCCAGAAACAAATTAATAATATTGTTATGGTATAAAGAAGAGAACACTTTAAATATATATTTTTCAGTTCTTCCTAGAAGTTAGCAACTAGGAACCCTAACTTACTCCCACATCACCCATAAAGAAACACAAGGAGAAACAAAGAAATTAAAGAACGAAAAATCCAGGAAGGCAGGTTAAGGGAATGTGGGCATTGGAAGTGAATAGGAAAAAAGAAAAAAATTCTTGTCTTAACATCTTTCTATCCTTTCTACACTGAGTCTTCTGACCTCCTATCTGACCTCCTGGCTTTTTTTTGTAACCTCTCTTGTTCTCTTTAAAATCATCAAAAATATCCATTGGATATAAGGCAATTCCAGAGAGCTCTTTGGACCCATCTAAGCACAAGTAGTTTCAGAGCCAGAAGCCAAACAAGCCAAAGCCAAACAAGTAGTTTTTTAGCCAAAGCTAAAGCCAACTAGATTCTAGGTGTTTTGGTATAGAGGGCACATTATAGTCTTGTAGGAGAGATAACAACTAGCAATAATAATTTTAATTAAATAATAATTTTCAATAAAAAGGGAGACCATGTATTCTCTCTCTCTCTCTCTCTCTCTCTCTCACACACACACACACACACACACACACACACACACACAGTGTTTAGGTATCTGCAGTGAGTATAAAGTAGCTTTAAGGGTTTTTTTTAAAGACAACTTGTCTGTCCTTATTTTCACTATGTTATTTTAATTCCTTAGATTCTGTTAACCAGTGACTAAGAAATAAAAACATTTTTCTTTAGATTATTGCAAGGAAGAATTCATTCTTTTTTCTTGAATGTTTGTTTATTTTTGAGAGAGAGAGAGAGAGAGAGAGAGAGAGAGAGAGAGAAACACGAGCAGGGGAGGGGAGAGAGGGAAACACAGAACCCGATGCAGGCTCCAGGATTTGAGCTGTCAGCACAGAGCCTGATGTGGGGCTCAAACTCGAGAACCTTGAGATCATGACCTGAGCTGACCTGAGCTGAAGTCGGATGCTTAACCAACTGAGCCATCCAGGTGACCCATAAATAAAAAAAAACTTTTGATGGTGACTTGAAATTTGTTAAGAAGTCCAAATATAACATTTGGAAACCATCTGAACCTCAGCTTTCTATTGTGCTGCATGTTATAAATAACTGGGGAAGCATAGCATTTGTCATAGTTTTCCAGGTTAAAGTAATAATTTGGAATTGTCTACTCATTCTACTAGTCCAATGCACTCCACCCATCCAAATACTAAGACAATTCTAAAGTGTTTCATTAGAATTCACATATAATGCAGAGTGCAAAGATACTAAAATTAATCAGTTTGTTGTATCAGGCCAATAACAATTTCTGAATATGAACAAAGTGGAAATAGAGTAACTCCTTGATAGTAGTTACAACACCTAGGCTAAATTTATGAAAATGATGATACAAATGTCAACATTCCCTGTAAGCTGTCAATGTTACCAAACATGGAGCTATGCAATTACATTGCTGGACCTGCAACTAGTCAAACAGAAGAGTGGACATAACCACTTGCTCATTGTGTCTGGCAGGCACCACAGACTTCCACAGGCTTTCAGGGCATGCCCTAAGTCAGATGTCAAAACAAAGGCAGGCCGTCCAATGCCCTTTAAAAATTTTTACACAGAACTATTTAAAGACAAATACTTTTAAATTAGTGTATCCAAGGTCACAAGGAAATAATAAAATGACTGGGTGGAGAAAAGAATGCCAAAATGGTAGAATAAAGACAAGTCTCTGTTATCTTGGTTTCTACATGGTGCACATAGCTGTGAAGTGTGTATATGACTTTTAGAATGACTCTTAGGTATACAATTCAACCAACAAAATCAGGTAAAGTAAGGAAAATAAAATCCCTAACATTTTCCATAGGCCCTTTTTACAGATTTATAATTATAGAATATACATATATAGTTCTAATGTCTTCCTGACTAGGAGACACCTCTTTGTAAGAGGACATAACCTTTCAGGACCTGATTGGTAAGAATTGTGATGTTAAGGAATGGGCTTACCTGGTGCTGATCTGAACAAAAGCAATGGTATTGTTGGAACATAAGAAGCCACCAGGAAAGGTAATTGCTACTAACACTGATTATCCAATTACAGAATGAACTTTTTGGATAAGAGTTAATGAGACAGAGAGTACACAAAAATGCCAGGGGCATATAGAAGGACAGGAACAAAGTAAGGAAAAAGTAAAAGCAAAGTAAAAGAAAAGAAGTTCCTTCAAATTGTACATTATTTCAATGTTTATATTATTTCATTCCCTTCCAATGGCTGATTCCACATCTGGGACACGAAAGCACACAGTAAGCATGCAACACTTCAATATACCAGGGAGTAAGGGAGTATACCATGAAGCTGTACTTTCAGGGGCCAGGAGCCCATCTGAAGAGACTCCCCAGACAAAGAGGACACAGACTGATCATTAAAAAAATAACTACTATAATAAGTTGAAACTCATTAAATATGTTCAAACCAACAAAAAAAAATTAATCCTACTGATTGCTTTTTTAAAATGTGAGGGAACCAACTCAATCTGAAAACTGTTTTAAAAAAAGAGAAAGAATCAAGCATTTATCCTGCCTTTCCTTATAGGAACTTCCCTTCAGAGTAACCAAATAGTTGATGAAAATTTTCTATTTAGTGTTTCAGCTAACAATCATGAATTTGCAATCCTTAAGGAAAAAACTGGTCATGGCAACAATTCCTAATGATGTTAAAATCATAAGATGAAAAGTTTATGATAAACTTTTAAAGACTTTATTGAGCTGATAACATTTGAATTCAATTTTTAATCTTAACACCATAAAAGGAGACAACCAAAACCTATGTACCTCCTGGTGGCAGCAAACAAAACAAAACCAAGCCTGAAACCGATAAAGCTATTTTATTAATCACAGATTTATAGGAAGCACAAAGAACAGAGGAGCATGGTATATGATATCTGAAAAATGCAGAACGTGAGAATACATACAGAACCAACAACCTGATTTATTCAACAAATAAAGAGGGGACCCTAGAGGGGAAAAGAAGCAAAAATTATGAGACATATCAACCAAATGCAACATATAAGACCTTGGCTGAATCCTGATTTGAACAAATTATCTAAAAAAGCTTTTATGAGAATTCTGAACAATGACTAGATATTTGATAAAAGTGAGAAATTTTTGTTAATTTTTTCCAGATCTGATGATGGTATTGTGGTTATTTTTTAAAAAATCAGTCCATATCTGATCTGTGTATGGATGAAATGATCTAATGTCTGGGATTCACTTCAAAATAATATATCCCAAGGTAGTGGGGAATTGAAAGGTACAGATAATAACAAGTTTGGCCATGAGCTCATAATTGTTGAAGCTGGCCAACATGTCAATCAAGATTTATTTTACTATTCTATTTTAAGATATGCCTGAAATGCCCAAAATGAAAAGTTAAAAAAAATGACTTAGACTGTTTATGTGTACAAAAGTACTTTAGTTTACTCTGATGCCAAACAGCATAGTTTACAGCTATCAATTTAATACATAATACAATAAATGCTTTAACAGATAAGGCATGTAATGAAGGAAATATGCGGGCCACGGGTCATCTCAAGGTTAATAAATTTCACATTGAAAAATGGTTGGCAGACAAATAAATTATAACCAAATGTTCAAAGCACTGTACAAATGGTTTTATAGCCCTGACTCTAATATATTAAACTGCTTATTAAAAAGGAGAAAATGTCTGGAAAAAAGGTAAGGTAAAATAATGAAACCGTGATTAAAAAAAAAAGACTGACTAGGATTATCCTTCCTAGAAAATGTAAAACCGCTTTTCTCATAAGTGGATTGAATACAAGTTTATTAAAATCTACTTCATAATACTTTTTAAACGAAATTAAGAAAACTAGTCCAAGAAATTCGTAAAACGAGTCTTTCAGAAAAGGAAAAGATTATTGACTTAGACTTCTCTCTTCGAAGAGAAAGTTCACTCAATTAGCATTTGTTTTGATCAAAAGCAAAAGTATTAAAGTGTCAAACCACTCCAAGACTAGAAAGCAGGAAACTTGTGGAAGATGGGTCATAAGAGAAACATAAAAGAACCACTAATGTTCCAAATTCAGAGAAGAGGACAGATTTTTAAAAGTGTTCAACAAACAGAAAAAAGAATATGATGTTCAAATTGGTGCCCTTAAAATTCTCCAAGTCTCAAAGAATCTTCAGAATAATTTTAGAAAAGTAAAATTACATTTAAAAGATCTTCAGTATTAATGTACTTTACAATATTCTGATCATTTCTAAATAGGTTGTTAATATGTTATTTTTGGTAACTGTTATATTTAATCAACCAAAGTTCTCTTCTTTGATATTTACTGAATTTTAAAAAGATAAATCAACCATTCTGTTCAAAGTATCTATTACTCTTAAAAACTAAACTGTAAACTTGTACTTTACTTGATGTTTATTTTTCCCTGTCATCTCTGGCTTGAGTAACTTATGCTAAGGTAGTTCTCACTAACCAATCAAGTGAACAAATCTGTTACCAACAGCTTACTATGAATCAGGCACCATTTAGGAGCTATGAACACAAAGATGAGAAACAATGTCAAAGATCTGGAGAAAAAGAAGATGGTTGATGGCATGTGGCCTCTAAGAGCATAGCAGGGATGGGATCAGAGAGCAGGTACAATTAGCCCTCAATAGGCTTAGGAGGGAAGGATGGGTAAATACACAGTCATAGGCAGAAATCAGAGGGAACAGAAGTGGGTCAGGTACTGATGGCTGGATTCCAACATTCAGAAAACCAGAAGTTGGATGCAGAGTGAAAAATGCTTCAGAGTCAATTTAGATGTTACCATCTTTATAACATCCTTAAACAGATAGCTGAGGTTATTTTATTTGTAATAAGAATGGATATTAAGATTCTGAAATAACTCTGCTTCTTGGTATGTTAATGGGACACAATAAGTTTTTTTATTTGTTGAAATGAGCTTATAGCTTTTGCCTGCAAACCTAGAGCTAGGTATCTCTTGCTGGAAGTTTATGTTTGTTTTTTTATAAGGAGGATGATGTCTTCCACTCTTTTGATTTTTATGAGTGGGATTT
The DNA here is from genome assembly GCA_028646485.1 of Cryptoprocta ferox. Taxonomy (NCBI): domain Eukaryota; kingdom Metazoa; phylum Chordata; class Mammalia; order Carnivora; family Eupleridae; genus Cryptoprocta; species Cryptoprocta ferox. The sequence continues at coordinate 115,763,296 of CM053577.1, forward strand.
TACCCTGACACTCGTGACCTCTTGCCCCCCTCTCTACTCCTCTCCTAAAGAAATGGGACTTCCCAGTTGGTGAAGCACAACCGTTAGTCTACCATTTGATTGAGTGAAGTGAATCTACTGAAGTCCTGAGCAAGGGGGTTTGCTCTCTTTCTTCTTTCTTCTTCCCTCTGGACCAGCATGAGGCAGTGACCTGGGCAGATGTATTTGCTTGGCAATCAGGCTTTCCCTTTAGTGGCCTGTTTCAAGGTGGAAGTTGGAGGCCAGGGAGCCCATCTGGATCTTACATCTAAACCATATTCTCCAGTATCAGCTTCTCATGCTGACTCTTTTGTGTTATTCTTTGAAAACCTGAAACTTGGGCAGAGAAGGGGTGTTGTTATTCATTGACTCCCTATCTCCAGAGATTCAAATAGTATTATTCTTTCTTTCCTTTGTTTAGGTTGATATACTGATGGGGTGAGAGAGTCACTTCTTTTCTCTCTTCTCTAATAATGAATATGACTATTAAGCAATTTTGCAACAACCTGTGTAGATCCTGTTCCAGGCACAAATACGCATTTTAGTAAACTTTCCAAAAACTTTCAGAGAAAAATTTTCCCTATGGGAATTTAAGCACCTGATGAGATGAGTGTTTAATTAAATGGGCGGTGCTGATTTAAATGATATAAATGGCAAGTAGCTTAGCCACAACCTCAGAGTTCTTCACGCAGAGATAAATGCAATTAACTCAATGAAATACAAAGATCTAGTTAAAAATCACAAAATAGTATTACCAGAAAAATGTTGGGAAAAACATACAATAACCGATTAGGGTAGCCTTCACATCTTGGTGGAAATAAACTTTCCTTAGGTAACTACAAAGAAATGATGCTAATTTAAAAGGAAATAATAGATGAGTAGTCAATGAACAGCATGGAAGTTTTCATATTTTCCTCCCATATAGCTCGCTGGATTTTAATTTTAAAGGGGAGAAAAATCTCAAGTGTTCCAAGAAGATATGGTTTTCAAAATAAATGGATACAAAATCATAAGAGAATAACAGACCTATTTTGGCATGTAACTTTTTATTTTTTTGCCACCTAATGTTAAGATATTTTTCACCAAAATACCAGTCAGAAACATGCAGCACAGACACAGATACTAAGACTAAGAAAGTTTCAGGAGTATCCTCCAGCAAATGCTTTTATTTTAAGGATATTCCAGAGTATGAAGAATGTTAGGTGGAAACACTCAGGTTTATTGCCCTGGTTCCCCATATATTTTTCAATTCTCAGAGTAGGACACAGGATACAGGAGAATATGAGTGCCTTCTAATGTAAGTAAGAATCACAATGATTTCATCTCTTTTATACTGTCAGCTTCTCTATTTAAATTTTAAACTTGGAAATCAGGAATTGCTATCTTGAAAAACCTGGAAAGCTCGATAATATTTGTTGAATTTATGAATGAAAAGCAAATGTATTTTCTATCTGTACATGAGGGAAATAGTTTACAGGCATTGAGCACAGAGAATACTAGACTGATTTTACTTTTTTATTATAGTCTCAGTGTTCCAAATACATATATTTCCATATCTGTAAACCCAACTTACAGTAAATGTATTTTTCAAAAAATTTTTAATGTTTATTTATTTTTGAGAGAGAGATAGAACAGGAGTGGGGGAGGGGGAGAGACATAGAATTTGAATCAGGCTCCAGGTTCTGAGCTGTTCAAACCCATGAGCAGCAAGATCATGACTTGAGCCGAAATTGGATGCTTAACTGACTGAGACACCCAGGTGACCAACTTACACTAACTTTAAACAGAGCAATAAATGTATAGTTTTCTTTGGCTAGTGTGTAAAGTATAATGAAGTCCTTTAAAATCTTGTTGGTAACAAATGATAACTTGTATGACTGAAATGCAGCATTCTAAATTCCTTTAGAAGAATGTACTATTTATAATGGAAAAAAATCCTTGTATTTTCCACTGAATTGGTATCTTTAATAAAGTACTATTTTATGAAGGTAATGCAGGGGTGGGCATGGAGAGCTGGTCAGAAACGATATTTCAGTAAAAGTATATTTAAATGCTTTAATAAAAACCTAAAAATGAAGCTAAGGGAAGATAACTTGAAGTTTAAGTTAAACAGAAAGGATACCTTTGCTTACAGATTTATTTTTTTGATAGAAAAGTATACTCAGTGAAAAAAGAAAATTCTTGTAATACTTATTTAGGTGTTCGTTAGGACACTGATGTACGGGGAGAGAACTGTTAGACTTACTGGATTCTGTAGTGAAACATTAGTATTGCACCTGCCTCAAAGACAGTCAGTAGTCATGTAACGACTGATTGTCAACACAGGCCCTATTGGGAACTTACAGATGACAGAGTGCCAGGAAAATCTATTTCTAAAGTGATAATTTGCTTTCTTAGTTTAACATCCCAGCAATGTCTCTAATACACATACTTGAGCAGTGATATACACTGAAGTAAGTGAACTAAAAGAATTGATTTTTCCCCTTTAATTTCTAAACACGTATAAGAGGCTCGATTCCTACTCTGGAAAACAGTTTTACATACTTAATTTTAAAATCAATTATAAGATAGAGGACAAGATGGCGGAGAGGCAGGGAGCACTGTAATCTGCGCACGCCCGTATGGATTGACCTGAGAAGGACTGAAGGGATAAAACTTGGATTTGTAAGTGGGGGAAAGAAGAAACAGACGCCAGAAAGAAGACAACCTCAAAGATGCCTGAGTAAGTGACTGTGATCTGGGAAATTAGGGGACGGGCGCGTCCTGGTGGTAAAGGGGAAAGGAGCCCCCAAGCCCAACACAGGGAGAGCGCGCTGTGCCCCGGAGAGACCAGGGGAAGAGAAAGAGAGACAGAAAACGCACCTAGAACCATCTCTAAGGGAGGAAAAACTCGCCTGTCTCCCCATATATATCTGCCGAGCTCCGGGAGAGAAATCCGTCCCATCTGGCCGGCGAGTTCTTCCTTGGGCGCAGCGGCAGCGGGAGCCTTGAAAAGCGGCAGCGGCGGCTCCGCGAAAAGGGTGGTGCAAGACGGCCGGGAGGCCAGCCACCAGCAGTAACGCATCTCATCCCCGCCCGTCTCCCCATATATAACTGCCGAGCGCCGGGAGAGAAATCTGTCCCATCTGGCCGCGAGTTCTTCCTTGGGCGCAGCCGCACCGGGAGCCTTGAAAAGCGGCAGCGGCGGCGGCGGCAGCGGCGGCTCCGCGGAAAGGGTGGTGCAAGCCGGCCGGGAGGCCAGCCACCAGCGGGGACGCATCTCATCCCCGGTGACGGTGTTGAACTGCACGGACTGGGATTTGG
>CM053577.1:115767116-115813186 GCA_028646485.1 Cryptoprocta ferox
GGTACAAGTGCCCCTATGCATCAGCACTTCTGTATCCCTTGGGTAAATCCCCAGCAGTGCTATTGCTGGGTCATACGGGAGTTTTATTGATAGTTTTTTGAGGAACCTCCACACTGTTTTCCAGAGCGGCTGTACCAGTAATAGTAATATTTTAAATAAAGAAATTTAGGGGTGTTTTAAAAATTTTTGATGGAGCTAAATGAAATTATTAGATATAGCTATGCTTGGCAGTTGAGTTCAGAGTGTACCTCATAAAACAGGGATCTATTAATTTTCCATATTTAATATATTGTTTTTCCCTCACATTTGTTATATTGACTTTAACATAAGTTATAGACAAAACAGCAAAATATGGCTGAAAATTTTTCCTGAAGTAGTTTTGCCTTAGAGTTTAGTTCAAGGGATCTTCAATCAAGGCTCTAAATTACTCACAATTGTTATAGAGAATGCTCTGACACTGATGGAGTATGGGAAAGTGTTCTTGGTGAGCCATAACACCAGTGACAAATGCCATTCCTGGAATTTTGTTTACAAAGTAGTTCTTCTGAACTGTAAAGTGATGTTTATTCATCAACCTTGAGGTCTGGTAATTTTGATAAGAAATTACCATAAAGTGGGCTAGAACCCTGGAGAGTATAGAATATGAGGCTTTAGCCCTCTTCATGACTGTTACTGTGGGAGAGTTCCTAGCCTCTGTCCCATCACTCCCCATAAGAGGGAAACTGTTCTACATAAAAACATCTGTGAAGGCCCAATGTTTAGAAAGAGCCCATCATATGGATAGCATTATAATTCTCTTTCAAGTTATGAAAAATTTATAAATTATTTTCCATGAGTTTCTGTATTTTTTGTAATTATTTTAAAATAATGGTTTTTATAGCATTTTTTGGTGGAAAAAATATTAGGTAGAAAAACTGGTAAAATAGAACCCCTTTCATAAGAACAACAGCTTACTAATTAACTGTTTTTCCATATAGCTATTAAATTTCAAAGGCAGCATTATTTGACTCTGTAGTGCATTATGTAATAACAAGCAGTTAGTAGAATTATAGAATTATATTGTTTCTCTGTTATTATTGGGAAGGAAGGAACCATTGAAAATAAAACATTGAATATTGAGATTATAATTATATTATTGAATTATAAGAGATTATAATTAAATTGAAAGTGCTAACTCTCAACTTGTTACTATAAAGGTAATTTTCTAAATATTTTTTCTGCTTTTAGGAACAGAGACTTTTGATAGTCCTAAGTAACTGCTGCTACCTAGAACGTCACACCTTCCTAAATATAGCAGAACATTTTGAAAATCACAACTTCCAGGGAATAGAAAAAATAACACAGGTAAATGAATTATGTTAAATTGAACAGGTTGGTGGTTTTATCAATTTAGTTTCCAAACTATTTTCTTAGCACCCTCTCTCTTTTGCTTTTCCTATACTTTTCTCTCCTGACCCTGTCCACACCCATATTCCTTCTCCATCTTCACTCCACCCTGACTTTGAATGATTTTTCTCTTTATAACTCACCTTGAATCATTAATATTCTCTTCTTTTCTCTAGATCAGAGCTTTCTCAAGGTGAAAACTGATTTACTCCCCACCTAACCTGCTCAAAGTAAGGGAAGGAAAAAGGAAAGACTTCAAACCCAAATCTTTAAGAATCATCTCAAATTTGGCTCCTTTTAGGATAAAGCTTTTACTTAAGAGCCAAGAGCAAACTTCCTGAGCCAGCAGAAAAACCTTTTCCTGCTTATGCACACCTCTTCCTCCTTTTCCACTTTCCAAATGACCACATTGATGCTGTTGCTTTTTACTTCTTAAGCATGGGGACAGGTGCACAAGCACAGAGACACACACAAACACAACCCTTGGCTTACAATAGCTCTAGGATGCTTAATAATTTACCTGAAAAATACATGCTCTCTACTCTCCAATCCATGGATGCAGCAAAGTTGGACAAAAATGAGTCCTGTATAAGTCAATGGAGTAGGGTTTCTTTGGATGTTATACTTTGTTGTTTATGTTTTTCAAGTAGGCAGAAAAGGAAAAAATGAAGTAACCTTGTAATTAAAGGTTGGTTGGTTCTTGAGCAAAGGTTTATCAGATTTCTAAGTAAAACTAAGTTAGAACCACTCTTACAGTTTTCTCAGTGCAAAAAATAAGAAAGATAACAATCTTGTTAATCTTATAATCAAAAAGTACTCTTGATGGATTGCATACTTTTTACAAGTGATAGTTCCATTTTGTGAACTAGAAATGGATTTTTTTTTCTTCAAAGAATGAAAATGTCAAAGTGGGTGGCTCTGTCTTGTTTTCCTGCCTTTTTGTAAAGATTAATCATCCTGATGAGAAATGTTGTGACTTAAGGCCGTAGGGCCAAATGTTGAGTTTATTTCCAGAAATTTTTGTATTGAGAATTGCAAGATGCTGTCTTGCAGTAAAGGATTAGTAATTGTAGAAAGTGAGCACTTTGCTTTTGTGCAGTAACAGTAGTGACACAGATATACATATTGAACAGTTTTTTTTATCATTTAAAAAATATATGAAATGGTTAGGAATTGCATGTAACAGAAGCAGTAAGTTTGGTTTTCTTTAGGTTTTTACAAAGTTATGAGTAGTAACTGTTGCTTCAGTCTACATAATAAAGAAATAGAATGAAATTGACATAGAAATAGCCTTTGATATCCTTTCTACTCTTGGTATCATTTTGAAATCATTTTGAAATCAAGGTAATATGTTGGATCTGGGGGTACAGCTTAGGATAAATGGTGGGCTCTTTTTCACACTCAGAATTAGGATTTTTTTTTATCATCGACATTGAATATTTTGAAGTCATTTAGTTGTATATTAAATGAATAGGCAGTAAACTAGATTTAGATGATAGTAGTTTTGCTGATTTTGTTTATTGTGAGTGAATCCATTAATTTCATGATGGCAACCAAGTAAAATATATTTCTTGCATTAATGGAAAAACACTGCCAAGTTCTACTGTTTTACATAATTCCCATTTCAAATGACAACTCTAGAGGCATAGATCCCAGCAAAACTGTGGGGCACATTGTTAACACAAATAGTTTGTTATGCATGCTGTCACTCTGTTTCTGCTCCTGGAAATAATGGTTCATCGTAGGCTTCTAATTTAGTGTCACCAGACATTAGACATTCTCTCAGATCTCCTTCCAGATGGGATTTGGTGGTTTACTGAGGGTCTTCTAGGCATATTTCCTTCTGTTTTCTTATTGCCAGCAGAAGCGTGAAAATGGCCGGTTGTTAATTCCCTTCATCTTGATCCTCCTCTTCAAAAGTGGAATTAATCTTAATATAGAGACAGTATACTAATAACTATATGTTTCAGGAGTTTGTTAAAATTTAATGATCAATGATCATTTAAAATTAGAATGATTTCATATAGACATTTTTAGTGCAAATAATTCTGTGAAGTAAATAAGGAAAGTATTATTAACTCCATTTTTCCATATGGAAAGGTGCTTAGAGATGTGCATGACTTGACCTGTAAGTAGCAGAGCAAAGCCGAACTCAAAATTAAGTATTCTAATTCTGAATCCAGAATGCTTTCTAGCCCAGTACCGTACATCTTAAAATAAAAAACAAAATTGTTCCCGTGAAAATAAACCAAATAGGATATGAAGCCAATTGGTTAATGTATATCATTTTGGACCTTAGAAAACAACATTAAATGGTAATTTATAAGATCAGAGTATCAAACTCATCTTGTCCTACAGGACACCTCCTTTAAAATAAGCCCTATTATAAGCCTTAAATGGACTTTGTGCTATTTGGATCCCACATGGCAAGTGCCAGCAGTGTGTCCTGTCATTTGTATGTACGTCTATTTGAATTGCCAATTTCCATTTTGCTCGTAAGTCTTGAAAATGTTTTTTTCCCCCAGGCATGCATTTTTCTCCTGTTTATAAAAGTAAGATCCAATCATTATTTTTAACAAGGGGAAATACTGGAACACCTGGGTGGCTCAGTCAGTTGAGCGTTGGACTCTTGATTTTGACTCAGGTCATGATCTTGAAGTTGTCAGATCAAGCCCCAGGTTGGGCTCCATGCTGAGCGTGGAGCCTTCTTAAGATTCTCTGTCTCTCCCTCTCTCTCTCTGCCCCTCTCCCGCTTGCGTGTGCACGGTCTCTCTCTCTCCCAAAATAAACAAACATTTTTTAAAAAGTAGAAATAATGAGGGGCGCCTGGGTGGCTCAGTTGGCTAAGCATCCAGCTTCGGCTCAGGTCATGATCTCGCAGTTCATGCGTTCGAGCCCCACATCAGGCTCTGTGCTGACAGCTCAGAGCCTGGAACCTGCTTCAGAATCTGTGTCTTCCTCTCTCTCTCTACCCCTCCACTGCTCATTCTCTGTCTGTCTCTCTCTCTCTCTCAAAAATAAATAAACATTTAAAAATATTTTTAAAAAGTAGAAATACTGAAAAGTCTAAAAAAGTTTGTTTAATTATCTAAATACTCCAAGGTAAACACTGTTGTGTTTTAGTATATATAGTAATAGTAATCAGTACTTTATATATACCATATACCTATATGTATATGGTAGTAAAAATATGAAACATTTTTCTAAATTCAGTTTATATTGAATATATCCTTTTTCTGTTGACTGTTCTGTTGTGAAGACCTTTATTAAATAGGTAGATGTGAATTTTATATCTTACAATAGTTGTTAATGTGGATGTACCATTTTTAACTGTTTCCTAGTAGGAACCTTAAGGTTATTTTTGTTGTTGTAACTGAGAGGTAAAGATAATCTTTGATGACATTTTTTATTACTTTCTCAAAATTAATTCTTAGAAGTAGAATTTGAGCTCCAAAGACGCTTGGTAAATATTGCCAGGTTGCCTTTCAGAAGCTGGTTTTATCACATTTTGGTCGTCATTGCTGATTATAATATTTTCATTTGATAGATAATACTCTTTCATGGTATTTTAATTTGCATGCTTTCCCTATTATGAAAAAGGTTAACACTTTTTCATATGTTCATTGACTGTTGATATTCTAGTAGAGTTCATTTTAAAGGTACTTACAAAATTAAGGAAATACAGAGTTTTTCAAACCAAATTTGCCATAAGTCATTAATTCTTGAGACCTTTGAGAACGAAAAACCAGAGCTAGATGGTTAATAAACTTTAGGACATAATTGTGGTAGCTTTAATTATATAATTCCAAAGAATTTTTTTCTTATATAAAGTGCTGTTTTAACCTGTTCCAGTCTTTAAAAAGCAAACATCTAATTTAGAGTTTGTATGGTTGCAGATTTTTGACTGACCGGGGACGCTAGTCATTACACAAGTTGGACATTAAATTCTTTTTTTTTTTTTTTGCATTAAATTCTTGATTGATGTTTTACTTTATGCACCAAAATCTCTTTCAGAAATTCTGACATGGTGGGTGGGGGGAGGGTGGCGTCTTTTGTTCACATGTCTAGAAAGATCCTTTACATACAGCAATCAATTTTAGGGATTTTTGTGTCACTTGAACCATACATACCATATTTTATTTGATTATTTTTATCTTAAGTGTATATAATTCTCAAGTTTCATTTGAAGCCATTTAAATTCAGTATATTTTGGGTTTAACTATAGTTTTGTGTCCTCATTATATTATCTCTTTATTTCTCTCTTCTCCAGCTAAGTTTTATTTAGAGGCTATTTTTATATAAGGTAGTTATAAATTAATGTGTTTCAGAGTTTAATAGAGACAGGAATTATAAGTTGATCAGAGGTCTCCTTGTCTACTACATATGGGAAGTAATTTTTGACCCTATTTAACTGCCTCAAGTTTTTTGTATAAATGGTAAGGGAAAAATGAAACAGACATAAAGATACAATGGTAAGGACACAAGAACCTTGTAATTTATAAAGTAAAATATTGCTTCCTCAATACAGAAAGTAATTCAGAAAAGCTTTTCCAAAGCAAGGAAGAATATTAGATTTCACATAGAAGTGGTTGTTTCAGAGATGAGAGAAAGACTCTGAGTCTCTTTGGAAAGTTGGGAAGATGTAAGCAATAAGTAAGACCACTGGTCATCACTTGGATAGGGTCTTAAATCAAAAACCTTGAATGTGAGCAAATACAATTCAATGACTTAAACAGTTATCTTTCACCATTCCCATACTGTTTCTCTCCTCTTGGCTTGTGCTTGTTTTTTGTTCACACTCTGCACATTTTCATTAGGAGAGTTCATTTATTCCCACCTCTTCATTTATCATTGATGCCATGAGTCCCAAATCTGTATCTTTAACTTGCATTTCATTCCTGGGCTGCAGATCTGTTTCCTATCAGACATCATGACTAAAAGTTGCCACTGGGATTTCAGATCAACTTACCCAAACCAAAATCCTATTCCTCCACCTTCCTCCAGATCAGGTTTTCTTTATGTGTTTCCTGCCTTAGTCGGTAGTCATTGAGTCAGCACGCCAGAGTCTTGGAAATTGTTCTTGACTCAACCATCGTCCAAATCTGTCTCTACCTCCCTAATTTGTACTTCTGTCCACAATCAGCTCTTTTTCATCATCTGATCAGTGTGCTGTTGCAGAAACCTACATTCCAAGTGCTTTGCTTATGCTTTAAATTTCATTCTTTAACTCTTTATCCATTGGACTTTCTGGGATAGGCTTTCAGAAATACAGATCTGATTATATTGTTCTTCCTCCTTGCCTCCTGTCTATCTCCTCATTGACTAAGGAATAAAACATAAACTCATTAGGCTGATGTTCATATTGTTTTAATCTGGCCCCTCTTACCTCTTTCTCTCCTGCCATTCATCTCCTGTATTCCAGTACACTATCACCTAGCACAATACCCAATTTCCAAATTGGGAGGGGTGGGTAGCAATTAGTTTCCATACTGGGAATTAATTTTCTCCTTGTTGAAGATTTCTAGCCACTCATCTTTCTTTGAGCACTTCATATGATTTTTTTTCGGCTCATTCATTCCTTCAACAAACATTCATTCAACATCAGCTTACCAGGCTCTATTTTAAGAATATATACCTGTAACCTGTGTTGTTTTATTGGTCTGGAATGCCTTTTCCTCAACCACGACTTGACAAAATCTTGATCATCCTTCAAAACCTGTCTCAGATACAGGTGTTCCTTCCTGTGGAAAGACTACTCATTCATTCTCCCAAACTGCCAAATGGATCAAATCCTCTTCTTTATTCCTATGATGCTTTGTTTATAACACTAGAATAACATTTTAACACATTACATTATTATTAGTCTAATGTTGGTGTACTTTATTAGATTATAAATTTTTTCAGATATTTTTTATATTAAATACTTTAGTGTACAAAAGACTGGGTCTTTTGTAGGTATGAGATATAAGAAAAAGAAAATGAACAAGTGCATCTGTCACCAAACTAAAAAATGGAGCATATTCTCAGGACCCTTTGTGCTTTGCATATATGCATCATCCTCTCTCCCATATGGACAGTCACTTTTGTATTTTGTGGTTTCTAAACAATACCTTGTTTAATATTACCTGTTTCTGACTTTTAAATAGCATAAATGGGATTATGTGGCATATATTTTCTCTGACTTGCTTTCTCTACTCAGTATTATTTTTGTCATTTATCCATGTCGCTGTATGTAGCTTTTGCTAATTTGTAAAATAAAGAGTATATCCCTTTTTTCTTCTTCTGAGTTTTTATAACATTGGAATTATTTGTTCTTTGAATATTTACAAGAACTCTGTGGCAAACCCTTTGTGAGATGATTTTTAATGACTGGTTCAATTTCTTTAATGGTTAAAAAACCATGCAAATTTTCTGTTTCTTCTTGTTAGTTGTGGTGATCTATTTTTTGTTTGTTTTGTTTTGTTTTGGACTTTGTCCATTTTGCCTAAATTTCTAAATTTATTGACATAAAATTGTTTTATGATAGTTTCATATTATTTAAATTTTAGCTGCACCTTAGGTTATGATCCCTTTTTAGACTTAATATTTTCAGTCTTTTTTCTTGATTAGTCTTTTTAAGAACCAAATTTTAGCTTTACTAATCTCTCTTTATGTCCTTGTTTTCTGTCACAGTAATTTGAGCCCTTAGCTTAATTGTTTTATTTATGTAGCTCATTGATTCCAAACTGTTGTACCTTTTTAATATAAACATTCAAGGCTATCTCTTTAGCTGTGTCCCACATATTAACATAAAATATTTTAGTTGTTCTGTTATATTTTCTAATTTTAATTATGAGTCTTTCTTTGACACATAAATATATAGAAGCATGATTTTAAATTTCCAAATGGGGGGGGGCGGCAATTAGTTTCCATACTGGGAAATCGTTTTCTCTTTGTTAGAGATTTCTAACTTAAATATGTTGAGGTCAGAGAATGTCACGTTAACTTTGTTGAAACTTGCTTTGCAGGCTGATACATGAGGAGTTTTCTTAACTGTTTTATCTTGTTGGCTCTTTTTTTTATTTTGTTTTAGTAGTGCCACCTCAATTAGGGATTAAGAGTTTATTTTTAAAAACCAATAATTTACTTGGCATTTATTTTGTCCATATTTGACAATTATGGTTCAATAATGTAATGTTATTTTGCTATTTGTGCAGCCATCATCTATTTGTAAAAAATTTCTTAATGTATATTATTTTCACTGAACCTAGTCATCCAGATTCACTTAGATAGATGTTCTAATTATAGTTTGATGATTTTATTTCTTTTGAGATTACTCAGTTCAGTATATCCTTTCTGTTGTCTTTGAAATGAAAATAACTTTTTAAAAATTATTTTTTCTTTCTTAGAAACATACTTTTTAAGAAGCATTTTTAGCAAAAAGTTTATTTTTATTTATTATTTTATTATTATTATTGTTATTATTTTATATTTACTGTCAAGTTATCTTGTCAGTAACTTGTCAAGTTACTGTTGGTTTCAGGAGTGGATTCCCATGATTCATCACTAACATACAATACCCAGTGCTTATCCCAACATGTGCCCTCCTCGATGCCCATCACCCATTCTCCCCACCACCCCCACTCCTACCAACCCTCAGTTTGCTCTCTGTATTTAAGAGGCTCTTATGGTTTGTCTCTCTCTCTGTTTTTATCTTATTTTTCCTTCCCTTCCCCTGTGTTCATCTGTTGTGTTTCTTAAATATCACATGAGTGAAATCATATATTTGTCTTTCTGTGCCTGACTTATTTCACTTAGCATAATACCCTCCAGTTCCATCACGTTGTTGCAAATGGCAAGATTTCATTCTTTTTCATAGCTGAGTAGGATTCCATAATACACACACACACACACACACACACACACACACACACACACACACTACATCTTCTTTATCCATTCATCAATTGATGGACATTTGGGCTCCTTCCATAATTTGGCTATTGTCAACAGGCTGCTATAAACATTGGGGTGCAGGTGCCCTATCAAATCAGTACTCCTGTATTCTTTGGCTAAATATCTAGTGGTGCAATCACTTGGTTGTAGGGTAATTCAATTTTTAATTTTTTGAGGAACCTCCACACTGTTTTCCAGAATGGCTGTACCAGTTTGCATTCCCATCAGCAGTTCAAGAGGCTTCTCCTTTCTCTGCATCATTGCCAACATCTGTTGTTTCCTGAGTTATTAATTTTAGCCACTCTGACCAGTGTGAGGTGGTATCTCAGTGTGGTTTTGATTTGTATTTCCCTGATAATGAACAATGTTGAGCATCGTGTGTTTGTTTGCCAATTGGATGTCTTCTTTGGAAAAGTGTCTATTCATGTCTTCTGCCCATTTCTTCACTGGATTATTTGTTTTTTGGGTGTTGAGTTTAGTAAGCTCTTTATAGATTTTGGATATTATCCAATATGTCATTTGCTAATATCTGCTCCCATTCTATCGATTGCCTTTTAGTTTTGTTGATTGTTTCCTTTGCTTTGCAGAAGCTTTTTATCTTGATGAGGTCCCAATAGTTCATTTTTGCTTTTATTTCCCTTGCCTTTGGAGACATGTCAATTAAGAAGTTACTCCTGCTGAGATCAGAGAGGTTGCTACCTGTTTTCTCCTGTAGGATTTTGATGATTTCCTGTCTCACATTTAGGTCTTTCATCCATTTTGAGTTTATTTTTATGTATGGTGTAAGAAAGGTGTCCAGTTTCATTCTTCTGCATATTGCTGTACAGTTCTCCCATCACCATTTGCTAAAGAGATTCTCTTTTTTCCATTGGATACTTTTTCCTGCTTTAAGATTAGTTGGCCATAAGTTTGTGGGTCCATTTCTGGGTTCTCTATTCCATTGATCTATGTGTCTGTTTTTGTGCCAATACCATACTGTCTGGATGATTACAGCTTTGCAAACAGGTTAAAGTCTGGGATTGTGATGCCTCCCACTTTGGTTTTCTTTTTCAACATCTCTTTGGCTATTTGGGGTCTTTTGTGGTTCCGTACAAATTTTAGGATTGCTTATTCTAGCTCATTGAAGAATGCTGGTGCTATTTTGATTGGATTGCATTGAATACGTAGATTGCTGTAGGTAGTATTGACATTTTAACAATATTTGTTCTTCCAGTCCATGAGCATAGAATGTTTTTCCATTTATTTGTGTCTTCAGTTTCTTTCATAAGCATTCTATAGTTTTTAGCATACAGATCTTTTACGTCTTTGGTTAGGTTTATTCCTCGGTGTTTTATGGTTCTTGGTGCAATTGTAAATGGGATCAGTTCCTTGATATTTCTTCTCATTACTTCATTATTGGTGTAAAAAAACACAACCAATTTCTGTACCTTGATTTTGTATCCTGTGACTTTGCCAAATTCATGTATCAGCTCTAGCAGTTTTTTGGTGTAGTCTTTCGGGTTTTCCATGTAGAATATCGTGTCTTCTGTGAAGAGTGAAAGTTTGACTTCTTCTTTGCCAATATAGGTGCCTTTTATTTTGTTTTGTTGTCTAATTGCTGAGGCTAGGACTTCCAACACTAAGTTAAACAACAGTGGTAAGAGTGGACATCCCTGTCGTGTTGCTGATCTCAAGGAGGGGGTAGCTGTCAGTCTTTTCCCATTGAGGATGATATTAGCTGTGGACCTTTCATATATGGCTTTTATGATGTTAAGGTATGTTCCTTCTATCCCAGCTTTCTTGGGGATTTTTATTTTAAAAGGATGCTGTATTTTGTCAAATGCTTTTTCTGCATATATTGACAGGATCGTATGGTTCTTATCCTTTTTTTTTTTTATTAATGTAATATATCACATTGATTTGTGAATATCGAACCAGCCCTACAGCCCAGGAATGAATGCCACTTGATCATGATGAATAATTCTTTTACTATACTGTTGAATTAAATTTCCTAGTATCTCGTTAAGAATTTTTGCATCCAGGTTCATCAGGGTTATTGGCCTGTAATTCTCCTTTTTAATGGGGTCTTTGTCTAGTTTGGGAATCAAGGTAATGCTGACTTCATAGTATGAGTCTGGAAGCTTTCCTTCCATTTATATTTTTTGGAACAGTTTGAGAAGCACAGGTATTAATTCTACTTTAAATGTCTGCTAGAATTCCCCTGGGAAGCCATCTGGCCCAGGACTATTTGTTGGGAGATTTTTGATAACCAGTTCAATTTCCTTGATGGTTATGGGTCTGTTCAAATTTTCTATTTCTTTCCATTTGAGTTTTGGTAGTGTGTGGATGTCTAGGAATTTGTCCATTTCTTCCAGATTGTCCAGTTTGTTGGCATATAATTTTTCATAGTATTATTTGTATTTCTGTGGTATTGGTTGTGATCTCTTCTCTTTAATTCATGATTTTATCTATTTGGATTCTCTCTTCTTTTGAGAAGTTTGGCTAGGGGCTTATCAATTTTGTTTATTCCTTCAAAAAATCAGCTCTTAGATTCATTAGATCTGTTCTACTGGTTTTTTGGATTCTATGCTGTTTATTTCTGCTCTAATCTTTATTATTTCTTTTCTTCTGTTGGCTTTGGTCTTTCTTCAATGCTGCCTTTCTAGCTCCTTTAGCTGTGAGGTTACGTTGTGTATTTGTGACTTTTCTTTGTTCTTGAGATAGGCCTGCATTTGAGTGTATTTTCCTCTTAGGACTGCCTTTGCTGCATCCCAAAGGGTTTGCATTGTTGTGTCTTCATTTTCATTTGCTTCCATATATTTTTTAATTTCTTCTTTAATTTCCCGGTTGATCCATTCATTCTTTACTAGGATGTTCCTTAACCTCCATGTATTTGGGGGCTGTCTAAATTTTTTGTGGTTGATTTCAAGTTTCATAGAGTTGTGATCTGAAAATATGCATTGTATGATCTCAGTCCTATTATACTTGTTGAGGGCTATTTTGTGACTGTATGTGATCTCTTTTGAAGAATGTTCCATCTGTACTCGAGAAGAATGTCTAGTTTGATGCTTTTGGATGAAAAGTTCTGAATATATCTGTTAAGTCCATCTCTTTCAAAGTGCCATTCAGAGCCATTGTTTCCTTGTTGATTTTCTGCCTAGATGATCTGTCTTGGAAGTGGAGTATTAAAGTCCCCTACAATCATGGTGTTATTATCTATACATTTATTTATGTTTGTGATTAATTAATTTATATATTTGGGTGCTCTCACTTTAGGTGCATAAAATATTTATAATTATAAGCTCTTCTTGAAGAATAGACCCCTTAATTATAATATAATGCCCTCATTCTCTTGTTACAGTCTTCATTTTAAAATCTAGTTTGTCTAATATAACTATGACTACTCTGGTTTTCTTTTGACGTTCAGTGATGTGATCCCCTCACTTTCATTCTTCAGGTATCCTCATGTCTAAGATGAATGTCTTGCAGGCAGAATATAGAAGGTTCTTGTTTTTTGTTTGTTTTTTAATCCATTCTGATACCCTATGTCTTTTGATTGGGGCATTTAGTCCATTTACATTCAGAGTGATTATTGAAAGATATGGATTTAGTGTCACTGTGTTATCTGTAGGTTTCGTGTTTGTGGTGATGTCTCTTGTGCTTTGTAGTTTTTGCTGCTTTCCACTTACAAAGTCCCCCCTTAGGATCTCCTGCAGGGCTTGCTGATCTCCTGCAGGGCTTGCTAAGTGGTCATGAACTCCTTCAGCTTTTATTTGTCTGGGAAAGCCTTTATCTCTCCTTCTATTCTGAATGACAGCCTTACTGGATAAAGGATTCTTGGCTGCATCTTTTTCCTATTTAGCACATTGATGATTTCCTGCCATTCCCTTCTGACCTCCCAAGTTTCAGTGGCCAGGTATGCTACTACCCTTATGTGTCTACTCTTGTAGGTTAAGGCCCATTTATCCCTAGCTGCTTTCAGAAATCTCTCTTTATCTTTGTATTTTGCTAGTTTCACTATGATATGTCATGGTGTTGACCTGTTTCTGTTGATTTTGAAGAGAGTTATTTGTGCCTCTTGAACTTGGATGCCTGTTTCCCTCCCCAGATTAGGGAAGTTCTCAGCTACAATTTGTTCAAATAAACCTTCTGCCCCTTTCTCTCTCTTCTTCTTATAGAACTCCTATGATATGGATATTGTTTTGTTTCATGGAATCACTTAGTTCTCTAAGTCTCTCCTTGTGATCTAGCAATATCATTTCCCTCTTTTTCTCAGCTTCATCATTTTCCACAGTTTCATCTTCTATTTCACCTATTCTCTCCTCTCATTCTTCCATCCTCACTGTAACTGTATCTAGTTTATTTTCCATCTCATTTATAACATTTCTTAATTGATCATTACTATTTCTTAGGTCTTTTATGTCTGCAGCAATAGATTGCCGTCTTCTATGCTATTTTCAAGCCCAGCTATTAGTCTTATGACTGTTACCCTAAATATTTGTTCAGATATATTGTTTATATCTGTTTTGAGCAATTCTCTGGCTGTCATTTCTTCTTGGATTTTCTTTTGAGAATTCTTCCATTTCATCATTTTGGCTAGGTTTCTGTCTAATATGTGTTTTAGTAAATTGTTAATGTGTCCTGCATCTTCTAGTACTACTATATTAAAAAGGAGTCATACACTGACCAGGGCCTGGCACTTCAAGAAGTGTTTTTGGAGTGTGTTGTGGGCACTCTTGTTGTGTATTTGGCTGCTCTTTCCCAGTGGTCAGTCCTCTGCACAGCTTCTCCTTGCTCATAGTGGTGGATTGTTTGTACCTTCCACCAGATGTACTTTGAGTTGTTCATTGAAGTAACCCTGAAAAAAAAGGAAAGCAGGGGTGGAACCTGATCCCATGCAAAGAGAAAAATGAAAGAGGCGAAGAAAAAAAAAAAGACCAAGCAGAGAATCAAAGAAGCTATAAGGCTTAATCCAGAGAAAGAGAAAGGAAAATAAAGAAGGAGAGGAGATACTGGAAAGGTGTAAAAAGAATAAAGTAAAATTGCCTGATTAAGCAAACAAACACAACAGAGAAAGGAAAAAAAAGAAGAGGGTAGAAAGAAAAAGAAAAGAGAAGCAAAGAAAAAGAAAGGGAAAAAACAAAAAACAGGCTAACATAGAAAACCACAGGACAGTTTTCTGTTGGTGCCTGGGACCGGTGACTGTGCTGGTCTGGAGGAGAGGCCATCTGGTTTGCTGAGTGTCAGTCTCCCTCCAGTAGTTAAGCATTTGCCAGGCATGGAGGGGTGGGGTTTGGTGTAAGCAGGTCCCACCTCCACTGGGGGTCCCTGAAGTCCCACCATCTTGGTGATGGGGAGAAAAATAGCAACACCCAAGTCTCTCCTCCACAGACTGGATATCTCAAAGCATGCTGTTCAAGCATCCCTCAGAGAGTAGCAGGCAGTCAGCTTGGCCTGCTCCACAGTCTCCCATGCCTCCTAAGCATTTGGCTGGGCTTCAAAACCTGATGTCTTAAGGAGTCCTGCAGGTGAAATCTGTTCTGGTGTAGCACCACTTAGCCCAGCCAATAAAGGGCCTTTGACTGGTGCCTGCAGGGTCTTTCATCCTTGGGTAGGCAATAATTCCTCTTTCCACAATACTGGAGGAAGGGGACTGGTCTCTCCCAGTGCATACCTAAGATTGCTACCACACCCTAGGGCTGACTCCCCTCTCCCCCAGATGTGTACACACAGCCAGTGAAAGTTGGGCCCTCTTGAAAACTCCAATCTTCAGTTCCTGAAGCTGTTTGCAAAATAGAAACTGGCACTCTCCATATTTCTTGTTCTCTAGTCCATGGTCTGGTGAGGTTTTTCTCTTGTACAAGCACGATACCATAATTCCACAGCCTGTCTTTCTCTCCCTTTTGTCTCTCCACAAAAGGGCTTCTCTCCCCTCTATACCTACACTACCATATTATCTCCCTCAATTCACATACACACACCTCTGTCCTGCCAAGCTGTCTTCCTTCATCTGTGGAGATTTTTCTGTCACTCCGCAGATTGATTTTCTGGGTGTTCCAAGTGACCTGACCTCAGTACAGCTGTGTTTGAGGGACAAGGGAAATCCCAATCTCCCTACTTCTCCACCAACTTAACCAGCAAAAAGTTTTTAAAATAGTAAACTAGAAAATTTAAATTGGAAACATTAAAATTAGTAAATGATTTTAAACACTATTTTGAGTAAGTTGAAGACAACTATATAGAAATTGAGGAAATGAGAGATATGCTTCGGTGTTTGTTTTCCAGCACTTATCTGATGTGCATACATGCACACAGCTCAGGTCAGACTGTATGCTCTAAGAGTATCTTTCGATATGCATATTGCTGCTTAAGAGAATGTAATGGTAGATTTTCCCAAGTATTATTTGCCCCTATATTGGAAATGCTACCTCCTGGTATATTCTGTATTTCTGTAAGTTATTACCAACTCTTTGAAGTACTTTAAAAGGTACTTCCCAGTTCTAATACGTTAAGAATTTAGTGAGTACATCTATTTCTGATCGCATAATTACTGAATTTGTACCTTTTTTTCTTAAGAAAGCCTTTCTCAGTGCCTTAGAAGTGCCTCATAACCACTCCCTCTCTGCCCTAACAGCCATGTTCTTTGAATGTTTTAGCAATGTTTACTTGCCTTTCTTTCCTATTAGACAGTGATTTCCATAAGAGGATTTTTTTTTCATTTAACTTTTATTCATCACTATTAGATAGTGCCTAGATGATGGGTAGACCTTATACTTGCAAAGTAGAGTCAAGCAAACTTAGTTATTAACATCTGTGTTCATCAGCTCGTGTAAACAGGGCTTTAGTGAAAATTGAGCATGTTGAAATAAATTAATAATAATAATAATAATAATAATAATAGCTGAGAACATTTATGATGTGCTTTAAATGTGCTACATAAGTTTCATAAATTATCTTTTTCAATTCTCACAACAAAATTTATTTGGTACTCTTGACCTCAATTCTGTTTTGTCAGACATTAATATTGGCACTCCACTTTCTCTTTGTTTCATTATCTGCCCATTCATTTATTTTGAACCATTTTTAAAAATTGAAGTATAAATTATATACTGTAAAACACAAAATTAAGTGTCCATTGATAGGTAAGTTTATATATATATCTCCACCCAAATATCTACTACCTACATCAAGATATATTTTCTTCATGCCCCATTCCAGTCAGTAGGCACGCCTCTCACCACTGTTTTGATTTGTTAGCATGCATTGGTTTTGCCTGTTCTTTAACTTCCATGTAAAATGGAACCAGTTACTAATCTTTTATGTCTAGCTGCTTTTGCTCCAGCTTAAAAATGTTTTAGATTCATCCAAATTGTTGCATCTATAAGTAATTTATTTTCTTTTCTTGCTAAGTTTGGATAACTCAGTTTTGTTTAACCATCTCATTACAACAGACATTGGGTTGTTTCCAGTTCGAGGATTTTATGAATAAAGTTGCTATGAACATTGGTGTGAAAGTCTTTTGTGGACATTTGTACTCTTTCATCTTGGATATAAACCTACAAGTGGAATTGCTACTCATGGGTTGAAATTCTAAATAGTTTTCCAAAGTGGGTGTCTCATTTTATTGCTCATTTTATAGCAGTGTATGAGTATTCCTTTTGGTCCATGTTGTCCTTACAAACACTTAATATTATCATTCTTTTTTAATTTTAGCTAATTCTATTGCTTTCTTAGGCCTTCTCTGATAAATAATATTATTAATCACTTTTTCTTATACATTTAGGTATTCTTATTCAGATACCTTCTTTTTTGAAGTGCCTCTTCAATTCATTTGCCTATGGTCTAATTGGATTGTTCACTTTTTATGAGTGAGTTTTAGAAATCTGTATATAAGTTCTTTGTCAGATATATACAGATAAATATTTTTTCTCTCACTCTACAGTTTGCTGTTTTGTTTTCACAATGCTATCTTCTGAGGAAAATGTTTAATTTACATGAGATCCAATTTGTCATTTAAAAAAATGTTTAGTGCCTTTTATGTCCTGTCAAAATCTTTACAGTCAAGTGTACTGAACGTTTTTTCCCAGAAGCTTTGTAGTTTTAGCTGTTATATTCAGGTCTGTGATCTATTTTTTTTAATTTAATTTAATTTTAGAGAGCAAGAGAGGGACTATGAGCAGAGGAGATGGGCAAAGAGAGATAGAATCTTAAGCAAGCTCCATGCTTGGTGTGGAACCTGATGCAGGGCTCTATCCCACAATCCTGGGATCAAGAGTCGGATGCTCAACCAACTGAGCCACCCAGACGCCCCTGATCTATTTTTTTATTAAGTATTACATGGTGTTAATATTATGTTATTATTTTACAGATATATATTAGAGAATTTTTGAAAAAACAGTTTTATTTATTTCCTGATATTTTTTCTTATTATATTGCATGGACTGGGTCTCTAGTATAATTTTGAATTAAATGGTGAGAAGGAACATTTACAAGTCCATTTTTGTCATCTATTGAGAGAATTCTACTTCTTTTTTATTTATTTGTATATTCAATTTGCCAGTAGTTTGTTAGGATTTTTATATCTTTGTTCATGAGGGCTATTGGCTTGTAATTTTCTTTTCTTGCAGTATCCTCATCAGCTTTGGTATCAGGTTTTGCTTGTTTCATTAAACAAAGTAGGAAATGTTCTCAGGCTCTATTCTATGAAAAAAGTTTGTGTATGAAATCTCTTCCTTATATGCTTATGTGAAAAGCATTTTTAAGAATGGGCTCAGTTTTAATACATATAGGACTACATGTGCCAATTTTAGAAAGTTCTGTTTTTCAATTTTTCAAGTTCATCTAAGTTGTCATACTTACTAACATAACACTATAATAACCGTGTAAAGAACCCACTTTTGGCATTGTTTTTTTTCTCTAATAATAATCTTTTAAAAAATTTAATAGGTATTTCTTCTTAATTTTTCCTTGTACTTTCTATGAGTTTAATTTTCTCTTTTTCTAGCTATTTGAAGGAGAGGATTAAAGTGTTAATTTTAACCTTCTCTTCCTATGAAGACTTTTTTTTCTAATTGATGCATTTTTAGTTATATAACTCACTGCTGTATTTCTGTCACATAGATTTTGATATGTTATATTTTCATCGTCATTCTAGATTGTTATTAGCATTTCCTTTTTGGATGCCTCCTCTCTTTCAGGTATTAGCATTTGTATTTCATATGTCTAGAATGTCTCTGATCATCTTGTAGGTTTATGTTTCTATTAGAAAAAAGAGAGATGAGGGAGGCTAGAAGAGAACTCAAAGTTCATTGCCTGCCACTGTTATCCTCAATTTTTCATCCTTCTTAGTCTGATATATTTACTATTAGGTGTCAACCCTTTCTCAAGTGTATGAGTGGTGTATATTCATTGAATCCTTGCATAGCCAAAAATATGTTTCTTGGACTCTGTTAGTGAATGACCTCTTGGTTCAATATAGTATTCTTGGGTTGAATTCCTTTTATTCCTGTGGATATTATTCCAGTGACTTTAAGTTCCAGTGTTGCATCTGAGAAATCTGATGTCAAACTGATTATTCTTTTGAAGTAATTTATTTTTTTGAGTTGGAAGCTTAAAAATGTTCTTGTTCTCTTTTAAATATTTAGGAATTAGGCACTTAAACATTTTTTGCAGTGTCTCATATGTCTAGCCTGGAACCTAACAAGTCTATTCAAATTGCAAAGTCAGTCTGTAGATATATATATTTTATTCTAATGGTTTTTTTTTAATTTAAATTTTAGTTATTTAAGATCTAGTGCAATATTGGCTTCAGGAGTAGAATTCAGTGATTCATCACTTACATACAACACCCATTGTTCATCATAACAAGTACTTTCCTTAATACTCATCACCCGTCTAGCCCATCTCCAACATACATCCCTCCATCAACCCACAGTTTGTTCTCTATCATTAATAGTCTCTTGTGCTTTGTTTCATTTCTTCTCTTTTTTCCCCTCTTCCCATAGTTTCATCTGTTTTATTTCTTAAATTCCACATATGAGTGAAATCATATGGTATTTGTCTTTTTTCTGATTGACCTATTTCACTTAGCATAATACATTCTAGCTCCATCCACATTGTTGCAAATGGCAAGATTTCATTCATTTGATGTCCAAGTAATATTCCATAGTTTGTATATACCACATCTTCTTTATCCATTCATCAGTTGATGGACATATGAGCTCTCTCTGTAGTTTAGCTACTGTTGATAATGCTGCTATAAACATCGGCATGTTGATACCCCTTTGGAATCTATATTTTTGAATCATTTGGATAAATACTAATAGTGCAATTGTTTGATTGTAGGGTAGTTCTATTTTTAGTTTTTTTTTTTAACTTTATAGTTTATTGTCAGGTTGGTTTCCATATAACACCCAGTGCTCTTCCCCACAAGTGACCTCCACCAAGACCATCACCCCCCATTACCTTTCCCCCTTCCCCTTATTTTTAGTTTTTTTTTTTTGATGACCTCCATATTGTTCTCCAGAGTGGATGCACCATTTTGCATTCCTACCAACAATGCAAGAGGGTTCCCCTTTGTCCCAAATCCTCACCAAAACCTGTTGTTTCTTGTGTTGTTAATTTTAAGCCACTCTGACAGGTGTAAGGTGGTATGTCATTGTGGTTTTGAGATTTCCCTGATGAGTGAGTGATGTTGAGCATCATTTATGTGTCTGTCAGCCATCTGGATGTCTTCTTCAGAAAGTGTCTATTCATGTCCTTTGCCCATTTCGTAACTGGGTTATTCATTTTTTGGGTGTTGAGTTTGCTAAGTTCTTTATAGATTTTGGATAATAACCCTTTATCGGATATGTCGTTTGCAAATATCTTCTCCCATTCCGTCTGTTGCCTTTTAGTTTTGTTGTTTATTTCTTTCACTGGGCAGAAGCTTTTTATTTTATTTTTTTTTGAAGTCCAGTACTTAATTTTTGCTTTTGTTTTCCTTCTCTCAGGAGACATGTCTAGTAAGAAGTTGCTACAGCCGATGTCAAAGAGGTTACTGCCTATGTTCCCCTCTAGGGTATTGATGGTTTCTTGTCTCACATTTAGGACCTTCATCCATTTTAAATTTATTTTTGAGAATGGTGTAAGAAAGTGGTCTAGTTTCATTCTTCTGTACCATCCTATTTTCCCTGTACCATTTGTTGAAGAGACTTTTCCCGTTGATTATTCTTTCCTGCTTTGTTGAAGATGAGTTGATCATAAAGCTGTGGGTCCATTCTGGGTTTTCTGTTCTGTTCCATTGATCTGTGTATCTGTTTTTTTTGCCAGTACCATACTCTCTTGATGACTACAGCTTTGTAATATAGCTTGAAATCTGGAATCGGATGCCTCCAGTTTTGTTTTTCTTTTTCAGGATTGCTTTGGCTATTCAGGGTCTTTTGTGGGTCCATGCAAATTTTAGGATTGTTTGATCTGGCTCTGTGAAGAATGCTAGTGTTATTTTGATAGGGATTTCATTAAATATGTAAATTGCTTTGGCTAGTATATTCATTTCAACAGTGTTTGATCTTCCAATCCATGAGCATGGAATGCTTTTCCATTTTTGTGTCCTCTTCAATTTCATTCATGTCTTCTATAGTTTTCAGAGTACAGATCTTTTATATCTTTAGTTGGTTTTTCCTAGATATCTTGTAAATGGGATCGATTCCTTGATTTCTTTTTCTGCTGCTTTGCTGTTGGTGTATAGAAATGCAACAGATTTCTGTATGTTGATTTTATATCCTGTGACTTTGCTGAATTTCGTGTGTTAGGTCTAACAATTTTTTGGTGGAGTCTTTCGGGTTTTCTACATATACTCTTATGTCATCTATAAATAGTGAAAGTTTGATTTCTTTCTTGCGGATTTGGATGCCTTTTATTTCTTCTTGTTGTCTGATTGTTGAGGCTAAGACTTCTATTACTATGTTATATAGTAATGGTGACAGTGGACATCCTTGTCTTTTTCCTCACCTAAGGGTGAAGGCTCTCAGTTTTTACCCATTGAGGATGATATTAGCTGTGGGTCTTTCATACATGGCCTTTTTAATGTTAAGGTATGTTCCTTCTAACACCACTTTCTTGAGAGTTTTTATTAAGAAAGGATGGTGTATTTTGTCAAGTGCTTTTTCTACATCTATTGACAGAACCATATGGTTCTTCCTTCTTTTATTAATGTGATCTATCATGTTGATTGATTTGTGAATACTGAGCCAGTCATGGAATGACTGCAGCCCAGGAATGAATCCATACTTGATCATGGTGAATAATTCTTTTAATGTACTGTTGAATTCGATTTGTTAGTATCTTGTTGAGAATTTCTACATCCATCTTCCTCAGGGATAGTGGCCTAAGTTCTCCTTTTAAGTGGAGTCTTTGATTTTAGAATCAAGGTTATTTTGGCTTTGCAGAATGAGCTTCGAAGTTTTCCTTCTATTTCTATTTTTTGGGGGATAGTTTGAGAAGAATAGATATTAATTCTTCTTTGGATGTCTGGTAGAATTCCCCTGGGAAGCCATCTGGCTCAGGACTCTTGCTTGTTGGGAGATTTTTGATAACTGATTCAATTTCTTTGCTAGTTATGGGTCTGTTCAAATTTTCTATTTATTCCTGTTTCAGTTGTGGTATTTGTATGTTTCTAGGAATTTGTCCATTTCTTCCAGATTGCCCATTTTATCGACATATAATTTTTCGTGGTATTCTCTTAGAATTTTTTTTTATGTCTATGGTGTTCATTGTGATCTCTCCTCTTTCACTCATCCTTTTTATCTCTTTGGGTGCTTTCTCTTTTCTTTTTAATATGTCTGGCTAGGGGGTTATCAATTTTGTTAATTCTTTCAACGAACCAGCTCTTAGTTTTGTTGATCTGTTACACTGTTTTTTGTTTGTTTCTATATCATTTATTTCTGCTCCAATCTTTATTATTTCCTGTCTTCTGCTGGCTTTAGGTTTTATTTGCTGTTCCTTTTCTAGCTCCTTTAGGTGTAAGTTTAGATCATGTATTTGTGACCTTTCTTGCTTCTTGAGATAGGCCTGAATTGAAATGTACTTTCCTCTTAGGACTGCCTTTGCTGCATCCCAAAGGTTTTTGGATTGTCATATTTTCATCTGTATTTGCTTCCATGTATTTTTTTATTTCATCTTTAATTTCCTGGTTAATCCATTCATTCTTTAGTAGGTTGTTCTTGAACCTCCATGTTATGTGAGGGCTTTCCAATTTTTTTCTTGTGGTCTGCACCAAATTTCATAGCATTGTGATCTGAAAATATGCATAGTATGATCTCAGTCTTTTTGCACTTGTTGAGGACTGATATATGACCCTGTAATGTGATCTATTCTGGAGAATTTCCCATGTGCACTCAAGAAGAATGTGTATTCTGCTGCTATAGGATGAAAGTTCTGTATATATCTGTTAAGTCCATTGGGTCCAGTGTGTTATTCAAATCCATTGGTTCCTTGTTGATTTCCTGCTCAGATAATCTGCCCATTGCTGTAATTCGGGTGTTAAAGTCCCCTATTACTGTTGTATTATTATCAGTGAGTTTCTTTATGTTTGTTATTAATTGATTTATATATTTTGGTTCTCCCATGTTAGAGACATAAATTCTTGCACTTGTTAGCTCTTCCTGATGGATAGACCCCTTAATTATGATATAATGCCCTTCTTCATCTCTGGTTATAGTCTTTGTTTTAAAATCTGGTTTGTCTGATATAAGTATGTCTGTTTTCTTTTGATGTCTATTAGCATGATAGATGGTTTTCCACCTCTTCACTTTCAATCTGCAGGTGTCTTTAGGTCTAAAATGAGTCCCTTATAGGCAGTATATAGATGGATCTTGGTTTTTTTAATCTGTTCTGTTACCCTATGTAAATACAGGCTATTTACATTCATAGTGATTAATCAAAGATTGAATTTAGTGCCATTGTGTTGCCTGTATAGTTGATGTTTCTGGTGATCCTCTCTGGTCCTTTCTAATATTTGTTGCTTTTGGTCTTTTATTTTTTTCTCCGCTCAAAGAGTCCCCCTTAAAACTTTCTGCAGGGCTGGTTTAGTGGTCACATATTCCTTTAGTATTTGTTTGTCTGGGAAACTCTTTATCTCTCCTTCTATTCTGAATGACAGCCTTGCTAGATTAAGAATACTTCACTGCATATTTTTCCGATTCAGCACATTGAATATATCGTGCCATTTCTTTCTGGCCTGCCAAACTTCTGGGGACAGGTCTGCTACAACCTGATCTGTCTTCCTTTGTAGGTTAAGGACTTTTTTTTTCCCTTGTTGCTTTCATGATTCTTTCCTTCTCTCTGTATTTTGTGAATTTGACTATGATATGCCTTGATGATGACTGGCTTTTGTTGAATTTTTTTTAATGTTTGTGTATTTTTTAGAGGGAGAGAGATAGCACAAGTGGAGGAACGGCAGAGGAAGAGGGGGAGACAGAGAATCCCAAGC
This sequence comes from Cryptoprocta ferox, assembly GCA_028646485.1. Classification (NCBI taxonomy): domain Eukaryota; kingdom Metazoa; phylum Chordata; class Mammalia; order Carnivora; family Eupleridae; genus Cryptoprocta; species Cryptoprocta ferox. The sequence continues at coordinate 115,790,887 of CM053577.1, forward strand.
AGGCTCCAACCTGTCAGTGCAGAGCCTGATGTGGGGCTTGAGACCATGAACTGTGAGATCATGATCTGAGCCAAAATCAGAAGCTTAATCAACTGAGCCACCCAGGTGTCCCAGCTTTTGTTGAATTTAATGGGAGGTCTCTGTCTTTCTTCGATTTTGATGTCTTGGTCCTTCCCCAAATTAGGGAAATTTTCAGCTATAATTTGCTCACATAAACCTTCTGCTCCTTTTTCTCTCTCTTCATCTTCTGAGACTCCTATGATATGAATGTTATTAGGTTTTAATAAATCACTGAGTTCCTAAGCCTGCCTTTGTGATCCCTGACCTTTGTTTCCCTCCTCTTTTCAGCTTCGTTATTTTCTATAATTTTGTGTTCTGTATCACTAATTTGCTCCTTTGCCTTGTCCATTCTTGCTTTTATGGCCTCCTTTTGGGTTTACATCTCGGTGATAGTGTTTTTAATTTTGGCCTGACTAGATTTTAGTTCTTATATCTCTGCAGAAAGGGATTCTCTGGGGTCTTCTATGCTTTTTTTCAAGCCTAGCTAGTATCCTTATAATCATGTTTTTATTTTTTATTTATTTTGAGAGAGAGAGAATGAGTGCTATCAGAGGAGGGCCAGAGGGAGAGAATCCCAAGCAGGCTTCACACCAGCCTGACACACATAGCCTGACACAGGGCTTAAACTCACAAACCATGAGATCATGACCTGAGCCGAAACCAAGAATCAGACACTTAACTGATTGAGCCACACAGGCACCCCATAATTGTGATTTTAAATTTTAGTTTAGACATCTTACTTATATCTGCATTGATAAAATCCCTGGCTATCATTCGTCCTGTTCTTTCATTTGAGGTGAATTCCTCTGTCTTGTCATTTTGGAGGAAGAAACAACAACAACAATAACAACAACAACAATAATAATAGAATGAAATAAAATTTTAAACATCTTTAAGAAATCAAATAAAGGAAGCTAGATCCTAGGTGTATTTTTGTCTGCTTGTTAAGAGAAGCTTGATAGAATATAGGTATAAGAAAAAAGCGGAAAACTAGGTGCCTGGGTGGCTCAGTCTGTTAAGCATCCTACTTCAGCTCAGGTCATGATCTCACAGCTCTTGAGTTCAAGCCCTGTATTGGGCTCTGTGCTGACAGCTCAGAGCCTGGAGCCTGCTTCCAGTTCTGTGTCTCCCTCTTTCTCTGCCCCTCTCCCACTTGCACTCTGTCTCTCTCTTTCAAAAATAAATAAACATTAAAAAAATTTAAAAAAAGAAAAAAGAGGAAAAGACATTAAAATTTAAAAAATCAAAAGTTGAAATAAATTGAATATATAAAATAAAATAAAATAAATTTGCTCTTTCTGTATCCAAGAAACAAAAGAAAATAACAACAAAAACAGAAGCAAAACACAAGCAAACAAACTAGAAGGAACCCAAGTGAATCTAGATCCAGTTTCTCCTAGCAGTGAAATTTTGCAGCACTCTATGTACAGTCGACTGAGCACATGGAAGGGATTTGTGCTGGTCCTCTTGGGGAGGAGGGTATTGCCACTCTGATTCTCAGGTCAGCTTGCTGCTGTGGAGCTGTGCCTGGAAGGCCTGGAGTGTGGCTTTGGTGTAATGGCTCCATTCTCCGTCTGGTGGTGCTGTTTAGCTCACTGGAGTCTGTCCCTGTTGGGCTAATGGTGAAAATGGCTCTGCTGGTTCTCTAGTCTCCACAGCAGGAAATTCCTATTCTCACTGACAAAGGATCACTTTTCTTTTGTTTCCTGCTTCTGTCAGCTCCCCACCTACCCCAGAGTTGTTCACCTACCAGTTGGTGCCTCCTTCCAGAGCTTTACCTCAGACATGGCTGTGTCAAAACCCCGCACTTAAGAAAACCTTGAGGTTTGGACTCACAATGATCCTCTGGGGGAGGGTCTCCCACACTGAGACCAGGAAGTGATCATGATGGTCATGCATCTGTGCAGCAGCAGCAGCAGCAGCTCAGACCTTATGGTACATTGCAACACACAACTGGTGCCAGGATTTGCTGCCCTCAGCCAGCATCTTTGTTCTTATATGGGTAAATGTAGAAGCTTGATGGTGCCTGCCAGGTCTTTTGCTGCACAGAGGCCTTATCACCTCTACCAAATGCTCTCTAAGCAGAGGAAGTGCTTCTCCCTGTGCCATCCAGGGGATCTCAGACTGTGCTGCCTGCTTCTGGGGCTTCACCCTACATTCTTAGTGGAGCACTGCTAGGCACTGACCTCTGAAACTTCAGACTCTGTGCTCCACTGTTTATAAAAAACTTGTGGTATTGAAGCCCCCTTCTTTTTTCTCTGTCATTGGTATTGGGGAACAGTTTTCTTGTGCAGTCCCCTGTGCATGTATTTGCCCTTTCTCTCTAGCTGCCTTCATGGGGAGTACTTTCTTGAGCAAAGATGACACACTGTGCTCTTCCCCTCTCTCTTCGTTCCTCTCCCTCCCCTCTGCGTCACTGCAGCTCTTCTCTCCCCCAGTTCGTCTCTCCAACCACATACTTGCCCTGTTTTGTCCCTCAAATTAGGCAGATTATTCTATTAATTCTCAGATCGATTTCCTAGTTGTTCAAAATGATTTGATGTTGTTCTAGCTGTGTTCGAGGGCCAAGACAAGCCCAGGGCCCTCTTACTATTCTGCCTTCTTAATTCCTCCCCACTATTGCTTGTTTAATTATTATCTTTTCTGTGACCGCTCATATTATTCTACTTGAATTTCTGTTTCTTTGCATGTAAGAGTTCTTGGATCTATCTTCTAAGTCTCTTCCTTCATAATTTTCACCCCTTTACATTTTTAAATTCAGTCTTTAATTTCAGTCTCCGTGGTAACCATTGGTTGCTCCAGTTAATCTACTCAGTTGTTAGCTTTTTTGAAATCATGTGCATTATCTCTGTGAAGTCTTGTGTTGTATTGTACATTAATCTCCTTAAAGGTTTTCATTATTTTTTCTAAGTTCAAATTGCTGCTTGTCTTTTCTGCATCTGAATTTCACTTCTTGACAGATATTCCTGTTTATAGTTGCTAGACTATATGGTATAGAAGCAGACAGGTCACCAGTAGTCCACTGCAGAGGCCCCTGGGCCCACAGACACTTTACTCTCAATTTTAGGACTCTACCTACCTACTCCACAACTTCTTGGCCTCTTGAGTGCCAGTGAGACCAGGCACCGACTTGCACGACTGATGCTTCCTTCCTTACCCTGTTCTATTCCCACTACCAGCAGGAGCTTGGAGTTCATGTAGGCTGAATTCTCTGTGTATAGTCCATAAGTGGGGATTAATTCTTGTTAAATACCTGTGGTCTTTGTTACTGAAAATAAATAAACATTATGATTTTTGTAGAAAAATATATAAGTATTTTTAAAATATACTGAAGTATTTATATTAGTTTACTTTTTCCTTATGCTCAAATAGACAACTCACAGTTTTTCTTTATTAATGTGTTTATAGGTTAGCATGGCCTCATTGAAAGAATTAGACCAAAGGCTCTTTGAAAATTACATTGAGTTAAAAGCAGATCCTATCGTCGGCTCCTTAGAACCTGGAATTTATGCAGGCTATTTTGATTGGAAAGACTGCCTGCCACCAACAGGTAAATGGTTTCAAGTTACTGAAGTTCTCTAAAAGTAGTCCAGTGCATCTAGAGTAATAAATATGGATACAATTTTATCAATCAGTATATTCTTTTTTTTTTTTTTTTACGTTTATTTATTTTGAGAGAGAGAGCACGATTCCCGAGGAGGGGCAGAGACAGAGGGAGAGAGAGAGAATCCCAAGCAGGGTCCATAATGACAATGCAGAGCCTGATGGGGGTCCCAAACCCACAAACTGTGAGATCATGATCTGAGCCGAAATCGTCAGCCACTTAGCCAACTTAGTCACCCAGGCACCCCTCAATTAGTATATTCTTAAAATGCTTTTCTTTTATATTCACATTTCTTCTCATATTTATTGAGGGATTAGTTTGATTTTAACTTTTTACTAGCTTAAATTCATTTTTGATAGTTTGGATATTAGTGCACTTTATATTATTAATACTTAAGCCTTAAAATTATTTTTAAATTCCAGAAAATAATTTTTATACCTTATAGTATTCAGTCATTTTAGTAATGCATACCTTTTTCCCGGGATATGGCTTTATTGCAAAGATATACTATGAGTGACAGTTGTATACAATGACTTTGTGACTATCATCCAAAAATTTAAGAAATCTGGTCACTTCTATATATGACCTAATTGTTAATGCTGAAAAGGTGAAGGATAGAGGAAACATGTGTAGGCGTATGATCATTATAGTAATTTAGCAAAGAAAATTGAACCACAGAAGGATGATTAACACAGTTCCAGTGTTATTTCTGTGACATCAAATGAAAGTCATTTAAATCACTTCATAATATATATTTTAAAAATAACTTGCTTGTTGAATCAGACTTCTTGATGGACCAAATAGTTATGATTATGTGTGGATTTTGTGTAGTATGAAATAGTGTGAAATACATAAAACCAGGCTCCCTATTAACCTTTTTTTATAGAAGTAGTTTTACATAGAAATGTTCATGTTGATATTAGGCATAGATTCTCTTTAGATATATATATATGTAGATATAACAGTGAATTGTTAATAGGCTTGTGTTAATTTTCATTCTTTTACCTAATTGCATTAAACCCTTTTTTTTAATTGTGTAGCGCATTTCTTAGATGACAATTAAATTGTTTAATCTTTAGACAACCTTTAGATTCTTATTGTGTGGTGTTCATATTAGGTGGTAACAATATTGTGATGCTAGAAGTCAAAACTAAAAACCATAATCATTAAATTAAAGATATTTGGGGCGCCTGGGTGACTCAATCGGTTGGGCGTCCGACTTCAGCTTAGGTTGTGATCTCTCGGCTCATGAGTTCGAGCCCAGTATCTGGCTCTGTGCTGACAGCTCAGAGCCTGGAGCCTGCTTCAGATTCTGTGTCTCCGTCTCTCTCTCTTTCTCTCTCTGCCCCTCCCCTGCTTGTGCTTTCTCTCTCAAAAATAAATAAACATTAAAAAAAAGATATTTTATGTGACTACATGTATTTTATTTTATGAAATCACAGCCATTATAGTCATGAGTCTCACCTACAGCTGACCATAATTAATCTTTTTTCCTTAAACTCTGTTACTTTTCTATACATATACTTTACTGTGTCTAAACTGGATTACAGTTCATATCCAAATATATCCTTTTATAATTCTTTTTTTTTTAGTGTATTTATCTTGAGAGAGAAAGCACACGCACTTGAGCACGAGTGAGGAAGGGGTAGAAAGAGAGGGAGATAGAATCCCAAGCAGGCTCTATACTGTTACTGTGGAGCCTGACGTGGGGCTCAAACCCACGTACTGTGAGATCATGACCTGAGCTAAAATCAAGAGTCAGACGCCTAACTGACTGAGTCACCCAGGTGCCTCCAAATATATCCTTTTAAAGTTTAACTCATATTCTGTTCGTATTTTACAATCCTTGCAATATCTTACCATTATACTTACAGTAAAATGTGCAAAACAGTTGAGGGCAGGCCCCTGACTGGTGCCCTGGTTGCTTGGCCCATCACCCATGAGTACACCCCATGGCCTCTCTCTAGCTGCCCTTTAGCACAGTGAGCCTTTTTGTTGCCCATATCTTTTGTTTCCAAATCCTTCCACCTTACCCCTTTAAGACTGTTTTTCCTCTGTTTAGGCAGTAATTCTCCCTTATCTTCATAGAACTGATTCCCTTTTATCATTCAGTTCTTAAATATCACCATACCAGACATCCAACCTGAAGAAGTGACATAGCCAATGGGCAGTAAGTGTGATGTTTTAAATTTAACCTGTGAAAACTACTATATTTTATTTGTAAAATAATTATTTACAAGGGAGAATGCTGTAGATATGGTTCTAGCATTGGCCTTTTTACTGCTTGCTCTTATTACAGCTAAATCCATGCGGTCATAGTTAGTGGGTTAATTACCACTTTAATTGAACACACATGACTTTTAACAACAAATTATCATTCTCAAGATCATCAGTCAATAGTCTCTGGAACTTTTCATCTATAATCCCTTTTCAGAACTCTTGGGCCCAGGTTTTGAAATTTCAATATTTTTGGGTTTTAGAAAGACATAGTGCGTGTGCCGTATATTATGTTACATTCACAGCAAGGCTTTCTGCAGGGAAACATATGAATAGTTAGATGAGGAGTGATAATGTAATATCCTTAATCAAATCAGGTGGGAAATCCCACCAGAAGAATTCATCACACATTTGCAAATTCACAAACAAAATTTTGCCTCTTGAATTCTGTACCCAGTGTTTAAACTACTGCTTGGTACATAATGCCTGGTCAGTAAATATTTGTTCAGTGACTACTTGGATGACCTCTTTGTAGCTCCCACAGGTGCCTCTGCTAGTGTCTTCACTGCTCGGTCATCACTTCCGTGGCTGTCCTGTACATGTTTCAGGGCCCATCTCTGAAAGGAGTGCTTTTTCCGGGAAGTCTTCCTTCATCAACCCCAATAGGACTCTTTTTTCCTGAACTCCAATTACACCCTTTAACCTCTGTTATAACTCTTTAGTATCTGTACATAATATATATATTTGTATCTGGTTTTTTCCCCCATTTTGCAGGAATTTTTAAACAAAGATGTGAGGAGACTCTTTTCTCATTTACAGACTTCAAATTATTTAAGTATTTTTATAGAGCAGTGACTGAAAGTTTCAGAATTCCAAGGATAGATATCGAAAGCGTTTTTCAGTAAAATCTAATTTCTACTCAGGGTAATGGTGCACACTACTCAGATATTGCCCTTTCTGTTCCTAGACCACTGCTGGTGAACTAAATATCACTGCCCATTCCTCCCCAGTCTTGGAAGAACTAGACAAAAATTGCCAAGCGCTATGGACCAGCCTGATTCCTGCTTCTCCCTTGGCTGGGCTGCCTCCACCTTCTGTCTAAGACTGCTGAGAGGGATGGCATCTGGTGACCACTTTTCCTTTCTCATTTGGGGCACCTCCCCGTGTGTATAAATGTGTATACACATTTATAAATTATCTCTCATGGGAAAAGAAAAGCCTGAGCCTTGCTATACCAAACTTTTGTGGAAATAGTTTAGCAATCCCAGATATTCAGAAATAAAGGAGTTGTTATAGGCAGGCCATGCACATGCAAACACATACAGACACATGCACATAGGCATGTACTCCCTAACTTTTTAAATGTCTTACAGGCAGATGGCTTTAGTTAATTTGTGTCCTCATAACATCTGACTAAGTGACTTGCATATAATTACCACTTACTACTTGTGGTATTAATTTTCTAAATTTAACAATCTTAAGATAACCAAATTATTTATAATCTCTTGAGAATCCAGGGGGTAGGGCTAGGACATTAAGCACTAAACAACAGCTGTGGTCACCCTAATTGTAAATCACAATCCCCATCACTCTCCTTTTACAACCCAGCTTTTAAAAAGTTACCTGTCTTCCCTCAAAGATTCCATACCAGGGCTATCTGTGTTTTTGTGTCATTTGATTTCTCATCCCCTGAAGTCTGCTTACACCCTGTCCCCCAATAGAGACTTTTCTCACTGAAGCTACCTCTGATGCTATACAGCTGACCCTTGAACACACAGGTTTGAACTGTGCAGTTCCGTTCATACATAGATTTTTTTTTTAGCACAGCACTGTAAATGTATTTCCTCTTCCTTATTTCCTTAATAACAGTTTTCTTTTTTCTAGCTTGCTTTATTGTAAGAATACAGTGTATAATACACAGAATATATAAAATATATGTTAACTGTTTATATTATTGTTAGGGCTTCTGCTCAACAGTAGGCTATTAGTAATTAACTCTTTGCAGAATCAGAGGTATATGTGGATTTTCAATTGTGTAGGAGTCAGCACCCCAAACTCTGCATTTTTCAAGGGTCAGCTGTAGTTGGGAATCTGTGATGCAAATGCTCTTCATATTCCATGTTTCTATAGTACTTCCATTGTTGAACTCCCTTCCTGAGACTTTCTGTGGCATCTCTGATCCCACTACTAGTTGACAGCCCTCAGTTTCCTTTGTGGATTGGCCTTCTCTTCCTCTGCATAGCACTGCTAATATCCCCAGCACTCTAGCTTTCCTTTCTTCTTGCTAGACTGTCCTCAGACTATCTTTGAGCGATTTCATCCATCATAATGTAGATGAAATCAGACTGACTGATGCCTTCAGCATATACATCTATAGCCTAATCTCTCTACTCTGAGCTCAAGGTCTTTCTGTCAGCCTTCCTAGTAGACATCTCCACTGGAACATTCCAGAGACCTCTTCAGCTTAACAAGTCCAAAAGCAAACCCATCACCTTCGCTTTCTCATCATCTCCAGATCACCTCTTTCTGCTGCTGGATCTCCACTCACTGGAAGTGATGAAGACCTCAGCCAAGACTCCCCTCTCCATTTTGTTCAAGAAAACAGTTAGTTATGAGTCCCCTCATTTCCATTTCTGAGTTCTGCCCCTCATTTTTCTTGTCAGGATACTCTAGGTTTCTCTTCTTGGTACCAGCACCCAATCTTGCCTGTTTCAGGTTCACCTCTGCCTTTTTTAAAAACTCATCTTTCTATAATATAAATGAGATCTGTCACTCATCTGCTTTAAACCCTCAGGGTGACCTATTCTCCTCAGGCTAAAACCTAAACTTGCTAGACATTGCTTACATTTCATTTATGGCTATCTGTTACCACCCTCATGCTGCTTCCCTATACCTCTCACACATCCCTTTTCTAGGCAACCGGTGGTCAGAGCCATTTCAGTTCTGAAAGCCTTCTCCACTCCTGCTTTTTCCTGATAATTAGGCACTGCCTTCTCTGGGAAGCTTTCCTTCCCACCTCCTTGCACACCTCCAGGTTGGGTTGGTCTCCCTCATCCCTCCTGCTCCTGAAGCAGTTTTCTGTCCCTCCTTTACATAGGAACTGTCATCATCTGCTTGTTGCTGTTCTGCTGTGTTGGGATTCCTTAGCACAGTGGCTGACTTTTTCATATCCACACTCCCAGTGTTTAGCAGAGTCTCTACATAACAGAAGATGCTCTGTAAATGTTAAGTAAATGAAGATGGGTAGTTTATTTGTATACAGTCTTAACCAAATCTATAGGTCACTCTTTCAAGTTTGTTATCTTTCAAGTATTTGCTATATGGTTTTGCAGTGATTATTCTAATTCTTTAATAGAAGGGTTAATCATGTAATCTAGTTTCCATTATTCTTTTGACTTTTTTTTAGGTAGTACGTAGTAGATATTCATATTTGTTGAATTGAATTAAAATAAGCCTTTTAGCAACTCATTTTCTTGTCTTCTGTGAATTCTCATATGGTAGCTTTATGCGTTCCCTAAATTTTGAACAATTGTATTTGATTTAAAATGTGAATAAAAGTATATCCAGCTTATCAGCAGTTCTGTGTGGCATTGCCTAGTTTAAGTGAATTTAGTTAAGTTTAATATTTTCTCCAATGATTAGCATATATTGAACATAATAGTTAGCACTGACATTGTTCTTAAATTATTTGGTATTTGTTTAAGGTTATAAAATTACTTGTGATGTTTCTATGAGAATAGGAAAAATCATGACACAGCCACTACAAGTTTCCTGCATGTTCCGTGATTACTACAACAAGTGGCTTGTAAGTGATGCAGAGGAGGGCTGTCTTTCCACCCCCTTCTCCACCCCAGACTTGGAGCTTCTCCTAATAAGTAAGCAGTTAGGTGCCTTTAGTGCATGCTGAAGACAAATAACACGAATCACAGAATTCCTGATGGTGTAGGATGGAGGTCTTTCTCATTAGCTCACCCCTTTAAAGGGTGTCTTTGGAAAAGAGCAATTCAGGAAGTCTTTTCCCTAAAGGGCACAGTCCTGTCACTACTTGAGAGGCTGTGATTGCTGGCAACTGTTATGTCATGGTGGATCCTAGGAAATGACCTCAGTGAGGAGTCACAAGAGAGCAAAGAGTGTGGGAATGGCAATGCCAGGTTATTAGGGATTTTTGGTTTCTACTTCATCCAATTAGATGATTCAGTGATTCAGAGTTTCCTGGTCCTCACTTTATAATATTTATTTAAGGTACTCAAAGCTTCTTCTCTATTACCTTCATATCTTCTCAGCCATAAAATTGAGCTAGTTTAAGCCACTGATGTGAATAATAATGGTTTGTGACCTCTGGATAAATTTTTTATAGAAATTAAGATTCTCCTGGCTGTGTGACATTAAGTGGTAAGGCTTTTGACCTCTTTTTTTTTTCTTTAATAAACATCCTTTCAAGAACAGAGGGCACATGGCACTGCAGTGTCAGCAATTTATTTACTCTTTCTCAGATTCCAAAAACACTTGGTGTTCGTTTCACTTTTATAAACTGTTTTTAATATTGTTCTTTGTGTAGTTTTGACTTCATGATCACTAACCGAACCTGTCTTGCATAGTCATATAGTGATTCTTAGTTTGTTTAAAGTTGACTTAAGTTGAGACCTCATGTAAAGTGAACAGCCAAAATAGTTTGACTATTAATCTTGCAAAATAATTTCAATTAGCAGCTTTAGAGTTTTCATTTTGAAAAACTGAATTTTGCCAATCATATAGGTAACTGATTACTTATTACTGTAGTTAGCAATAAATTTAGTTTCTGATACTGTATGTAGTAATTAAAAAAAAATCCAGTTGATTAATTTCATGATTCAAGAGGAGATATCCGTTAAAGCCATTGCTATGCTTTTTTAACCTGACAGTTGGATATTTAAGTTGCTGTCACCTCTTTATTTGTGTATATGTCAGGAAAGATTATTCTGGTTAGTTCTGAGTCACCTAACTGATTATTTAATTGTTCTATTATCCATAGTTATTAAGAGTTCTGAGTATTTGCATTTGATTAACTTAAAATTAAGAATTAATTATTGTTAATTAAGAATATTGTTCTCCATTTACAAATGCACATGGAAATTCACATCTTTATAATAGATTAAATAAGAAAATATTTTTTAATTTTTACTTGAATTTTGTTTTAATGATTTTTTCTATCTAAAAGACATATAAACATATATATTCCTTATATATATTTAATAATGAATTTAAACTTAGCCATTTTATATAGGTAAGTAAGTAATTTTTAATTCTCAATTTTTATTGAAATATAGTTGACATACAATATTATATTAGTTTCAGGTATACAGCATAGTTATTCAGCAATTCTGTACATTATGAAATGCTCACATAGTAAGTATAGTTATCATCTGTAAAATATTAATGACTATATTCCCTATCCTGTACTTTTCATCCTTCTGACATATTTATTTTATATAACTGGAAGTTTGTACCTCTTAATCCCCTTCACCTATTTCAGCTATTCTCCCACCCACCTCCCCTTTGATAACTGTCAGTTCGCTCTCTGTATTTATGAGTCTTTTTCAGTTTTTGTTTGTTTCTTAGATTCTACATATAAGTGAAATCATATATTTCTTTTTTTCTGTCTGATCTGTTTCACTTAGCATTATACCTTCTAGGTTTATCCATGTTGTTGCAAATGACAAGATTTCATTCTTTTTTAATGTCTGATAATATTCCATTGTTTGCATGTACCATGTCTGATAATATTCCATTGTTTGCATGTACCATATCTTTATCCATTTATCTGTTGAAGGACTCTTGGGTTGCTTCCATATCTTGTCTGTTGTAAATAATGCTGCAATAAACATAGGGGTGCATATGTCTTTTCATGTTTTTGTTTCATGATCATGTGCTTTTGTTTTCTTCAAGTGAATACCCAGAAGTGGAATTACTGGGTCATATGGTATTTCTGTGTTTAATTTTTTGAGGAAACTTCATATGGTTTTTTATTGTGGCAATAAATTTACATTCCCATTCAACAATGATGTTGAACATCTTTTCTATGTGTCTGTTGGCCATCTCTATATCTTCTTCGGAGAAATGTCTATTGAGGTCCTCTGCCCTTTTAATTGGATTATTTGTTGGGGGGGGTTGCATTGTACAGGTTCTTTATATAGTTTAGATATAAGCCATTAATGGATGTTATCATTTGCAAATATCTTCTCACATTCAGTAAATTAGCTGCCTTTTCATTTTGTTAATGGCTTCCTTTGTTGTGCAAAAGCTTTTCCATTTGATGTAGTACCAATTGTTTATTTTTGCTTTCTTTACCCTTCCTTGAGAAGACAGATACAGAAAAATTCTGCTAAGGCTGGTGTCCAAGAGATTACTGCCTATGTTTTCTTTTAAGAGGGGTTTTATGGTTTCAGGTCTCACATTTAAGTCTTTACTCCATTTTGAGTTTATTTTATGTTTAGTATAAGAAAGTGATCCAGTTTATTCTTTTGCATGCAGTTCTCCCAACATTATTCATTGAAGAGACTGATTTTTTTTGCATTGAATATTTTGCCTCATTTGCTATAGATTAAGATACCATATAAGTATGGGTTTATTTTTGAGCTCTTTATTCTGTTCCATTGATCTATGTAGCTATTCCTGTGCCAGGACCATACTGTTTTTATTATTATATCTTGAAACCTAGGGTTGTGATACCTAGAGCTTGTTCTTTCTCAAGATTACTTTGGCTATTTGGAGTCTTTCATGGTTCCATACAAATTTTAGGATTATTTGTTCAAGTTCTGTGAAAAATACTATTGATACTTTGATAGGGATTACTTTGAATCTGTACCTTCAGTATAGACATTATAACTCTTCCAATCCAGGAGCATGGAATATCTTTCCATTGTTTTGTTCATCTTCAATTTCTTTCATGATTGTTTTATAGTTTTCAGAGTACTGGTCTCTCTTTTCCTTGGTTAAGTTTAGCCTTACGTATTTTATTATTTTTGGTATAATTGTAAATGGGATTAATTTCTTAATTTCTGCCACATTATTATTTGTATATAGAAGTGCAACAGATTTCTGTATATTAATTTTGTATTCTGTGTTCATTTATTCACTGAATTCATTTATTCTAATTTTTTTGGTGGAGTATTTAGAGTTTTCTATGTTTAATATCACGTCATCTGCAAATAGTGACAATTTTACTTTTTCCTTAACCAATTGGATGACTTTTTTCCTTTGTGATTGCTTTGGCTCATTTTTGTTGTTTTCCAGTTTCTAGCAGCGTTTACATACATGACCTCAGACACAAGCAAGGCAGGCAGCACTAGGTATACAGAAAGAGGTGGCCTGGGCCAAGGCCCAAGCACCCCTCCCCCGCATGCAATGTCCCTAGGAGATGCAGCTGGCCCAGCCTCTGTGGAGCTGAGGGTGGAGGGGGCAGCCTCCAGGAGTGTGGGCAGGTTTAGGCAGCTTCCAGAAAAACAGAACAGAGAGTGATTCCTAGAGGTAAGACCTTACAGTACCCTGAGAAGCAAAGAAATGAAACCTTTCCAGGGTGCTTCAATTTTTTTCCTCATTGAAGACATTTTTTATAAATTAGTACTAGCAAAACCAAATTGAACAGATTTAAAGTTCCAAACAATCTGCATCTAGGGGGCATTCATCTAGCCAGATGTGCTTGCGTGAACATTAGTTACTGAACTAGCTCAGGCCTTTGGGCCCTGGAGAAACCCCCACACCCACTGCACAAGCCCCAAATGTGAGGGAATGGTGGGGTCCCAGGCAAGTTGCCATACTGGTCCCCTTCCTTGTTAAGCACCACTGGTCCCACCCCCTCCTCCAGCCCAGGGAAGCGCCATAGAGAGGGGTCACTTTAGCTCCCCAGCTCCTGATCCCACGTTGCACTTTGGTCACAAGCTAGGGTTTGAGAAGGCAGGGCTTGGCAGGGACAGGGCTCCCTGGCAAGGATCAGGGAGAAAAAGAGTAGAGGAAGAGAGCACGTGTGCACACACATGCTCACCTTCCCACCAGTTAACAGAGCTGGGTCTTCAAGTGTCACAAAGGCTGAAAAGAGGAGTGCTGCCATGATGGAAAAGCAGCAAATCCCAGGCCCTTCTGCTCTTTTTAGTGCCAGGAAAACACTGATGATAAATGGATATAGCCTTTGAATAAAGATGGTGAGAGTAGACATCCTTGTCTCTTTGCTTATCAGTGATAAGGGGGTGGATAAAGGATTACCAATTTTCTTGATCAAAGAACCAGCTCCAGGTTTCATTGATCTATTGTATTTTTACTTTCTATTTCATATATATCTGCTCTAATCATTATTTCCTTCTTTCTGTTGGTTTAGTTTGTTGTTCTTTTTTAGCTCCTTTAGGTGTAAGTTTAGGTTGTTTGAGATTTTTCTTTTTGAGGTAGGCTTTTATTGCTATAAACTTCCCTCTTTATTACAGCTTTTACAGCATCCCAAAGATTTTAGACTGTTCATTTTCATTTGTCTCCATATATTTTTTTACTTCCTCTGATTTCTTGGTTGACCCATTAATTGTTTAGTAGCATGTTATTTAACCTCCATGGATTTGTATTCTTTCCACATTTTTTCTTGTGGTTGATTTCTATCTAGTTTCATAGCATTGGTAGAGAAGATGCATGGTATGACTTTAGGCTTTTCAAATTTGTTGTGACTTGTTTTGTGGCTTAACATATGATCTCTTCTGAAGAATGTTCCATGAGCACTTGAAAAAATGTATATTCTGCTATTTTAGGATGGAATGTTCTGAATATATCTGTTAGATCCATCTAGTCCAATGTGTCATTCAAAGCCACTGTTTCCTTGTTGATTTTCTGTCTGGCTGGTCCTTGCGGGAAGGGATCTGTAGCTACTTGGGAAAACTGCTGAGGCCTGCTGGTTTGTGGGGGGTGGGGTAGGTCCACAGAAGAATGCCTGATGTGCTGTTACCAAGCTAGATGGAGAGGATTGGCACTGTGCTGCTTCTGTAGGTGTCCCGTGTATCTAGGCTGGGGTATGGGGAGGGAGATAGTGCCTGCCAGCTCTTTTGTGATTGAGAAGTCTCCCAAAGATCTCTACTCCTCTAGCATGGGCTTTGAGATCATTAAATAAATCTCTTACCCATATATCCCAGGCATTTTTCAAATTGCTGCTTCTATGCTGTATCTCACCAGTGCTGTTTGTTTTGCTGTCTCTTTAAGGGTGGGGATTCAGTTTCCTCTCACCCTCCCAGCTCTCCCAGTGCTGAGCCAGCTAGGTTTTAAAGGTCCAGGTGTTAAGCCCCTCAATTGTTAAAAACTCCATAAATTAGGCAACTCTGGCCTTGAAAGCCAAGTTTTATGGAAACTTGTCTTCCTAGTACACGCCCTCTGTTCCTGGGAAGCCAGCCCAGTCCCCTCTTCTCCCCTCTCCACACCCACGCATTCCTCCCTCCTGTGGACAGTCCCATGGATGGGTTCATTTGCCTCCTGACCCCATTTCCAACCTTGCTACCTACTCTATTAAATGTGGCCCTTTCTCTACATTTACCTGTGGAGAGTCTGTTATGCCAGTCTTCTGGTCATATTTTCTGTTTATTTACACCAATGTGTGTTTATCTAGTTGTGTCTGTGGGACGAGTAAGCTCAGGATCTTCCTATTCCACTGTCTTCTCTGGAAGACTTCTAGACCATTTACACTTAAAATAATGATAGGAATGTACTTATTGCCATTTCGTTCATTGTTTTCTGGTTGTTTTTGTAGTTCTTCTCTGTTCCTTTCTTCTTTTCTTGCTTTCTTATGATTGATAACTTTCTGTAGTGTTATACTTCGATTTGGTTTTTGTTTTGTATCATATGTTTTTGGTTTGTGGTTACCATAAAGTTCAAAAATGGCATTTTTTTCAGATATAACATTTTAAGTATATAGCAACATGTTTTAAGTTGATGATCACTTAAGTATGAATACATTCTAAAAGCACTATATACTTTTACTCTCCACTTCTACAGTTTATGTATATGTCATATTTTACATCTTTATATTTTGTGAATCCCTGACTGATTTTTCAGATATAATTAATTTTGCTGTTTTTGTCTTTTAATCTTCATATAGCTTTGTAAGTAATTGAGGTACTACCTTTATGTTTGCTTTTACCAGTGAAATTATTTTCTTTCAAAATTTTCTTTAAATTATTTCCTTTTCTTTTATGCTTAAAGAAAGCCCTTTGACATTTCTTCTAAGTCCAGTTTAATGGTGATGAACCCCTTAACTTTTGTTTGTCTGGGAAACTGTTTCCCTCTCCTTAATTTCTGGATGATAATTTTGCTCAGTAGAATATTCTTGGTTGTAGGTTTTTTTTCTTTCAGCACTTTGAATGTATCATGTACCACTTGAATGAATGTACCACTCCCTTCTGGCCTGCAGAGGTTCTGCTGAAAAAACAGCCGATAGCCTTATGTGGTATCCCTTGTACACAACTCTTTGCTTTTCTTATGCTGCTTTTAAGATTCTCTATCTTTAATTTTCAGCATTTTATTTACTTTATTATTTTTTTTGAGAGAGAGAGAGAGGGCACAAGTGAACAAGGGAGAGAGAGAGAAAAACAGGGCTCATACTCCCCCAAAGTGGGGCGGGTGCTCACCTGAAGCAGAGCACGAGCTCACCCAAAGCCAGGCTTGAATCCACCCGATGCAGGACTCAAACTCGTGAACTGTGAGATCATGACCTGAGCCAAAGTCAGATGCTTAACAAATGAGCCACCCAGGCACCCTAATTTTCAGCATTTTAACTATTATGTGTCTTGGTGTGGACCTCCTTGGGTTCATCTTGTTGGGGCTTTCTATACTTTCTGGGCCAGGATGTCTGTTTCCTTCCCCGGGTTAGCCAAGTTTTATGGTATTATTTCTTCAAAGAGGTTTTCTACCTCCTCCTATCTTCTTCTTCTGCAACTCCCATAATGTAAATATAATTACACCTGATGATGTTCCAGAGGTCCCTTAACCTAGTCTTATTTTTTATTATTCTACTTCTTTTAGCTAGTTAACTTCAGTACTTTCCATTACCCTGTCTTACAGATTGCTCATCCTTCCTTTTACATGCTCTAATCTATTGTTGATTCCTTCCAGTGTATTTTTAACCTCAGTTATTGTATTTCTTTGGTCTAATCGGGAAATTTTTATATTTTCCATCTCTCTTGAAGTTCTTACCGAGTTCATCCATTCATCTCTCAAGTTCAGTGAGCCTCTTTATAACCGTTATGTTGAACTCTTTATTAAGTAGATTGCTTATTTCTGTTTTGTTTAGTTATTTTTCTGAAATTTTCCCTTCTTCTTTCATTTAGAGCATATTCTTCTATCTCCTCATTTTGTTTTACTTTCTATGTTTGTTTCTTTGAATTAGGTAAAACTGCTACTTCTCTCAGTCTTGAAGGCGTATAGTAGTGTAGGAATGTCCCCTGCATAGATGGTGTGTGCCTGGTGACTTAGCTAGCTGGAGCTAATAATGGGCATGGTCTGGTGGTCCCAGGGTGTTCTGTGCCAAGGCTCCCTTGGTGTGGAATTGCTGGAGTTGGGGCAGAGCAGTTGACAGTGCTCCATGCAAAAGATGCCCCAGTGGGGTGGCTGGAGCTGAAGTGGATGAAAGCTGACAAGTCCCATGGTAATCTGCTCTGGGGCCATCCTGTCGAGACCACTGGAGCTGGGACACACCCCAAATACTCTCGGCAAGGGGCACTCCAGCAAGATAGCTAGAGATTTCATGGCCAAGGGCTGGGGCTGCCTTGGTGGAACACCTGGAGCTGGTTGGTCATAGGTGGAGATTCTACCTTGGGAGGATGGTTGATGCTGATGTGAGCTAAAAGCCCAGGATTTGTTGAGGATGCAGGCCAGCTACAGCGCCAGGGCCCAGGTCTTGCCTGTGTTATCAAGGTAGAGGGAGAACATAAATAATGTTTCTCACTCACACCTCCAAACCTGGAGAGTAGCAGTTTCCTACTGTTTTGTGGACTCTCTAGGGTTTCCTTCACTTATAGTCTAGTTTATTGTGAAACTACTGTTCTTTTGTTGTGCCCAGCTTGGGAAAATCTGTCCAGGGGCCCCTTAGTGCTATCCCTCCCCACTGCAATTTGCAGTTTGGGGGGGGGGGGTGGTTACCATGTCTTCATTGCTCTCGCCTTATGTGGTCCCTCTATCATTTGTGGTGCAGGAGCTTTTCAGTCATCCCTCAGATATTCTTCAGGAGGAATTACTCCATATGTAGGTGTAGATTCAGTGTGTCCATGAGAGAACATGAGTTCAGGATCTTCCTATACCACCATCTTGGAGACAAAGACAAATGCATAGCTTTTCTTAAGTCTGTGGTCAGTCTATTCAAGAGAATTCCAATGTTATTTTAAGACCTCTACCTCTCAGAATCTATCTTTCACACATTTACATTGTCTGAACTCTGTAAGAGCCACTGCATAGCTATGTTACTTTTTGCCTTTTGTAACTTTCAATGATTCAGAGCTGAGCCCAGTTTAGCATTAATGTGAGAAGAATAGAGATAAAGAAAATAGTATCTTTTAATTGATTTACAAAAAATGGAAAACTATAGATTTTGAAGTTTGATTTGTCCTTTTTGAGAAAATGGATCATCAAAATATTTGAAGGCCTGTGTAAAATAATAAGTTGGGTATGTTGTATGGGTACAAATTTATATACACGTGTACATATGTTACTATGTATATACATAGCATTTATTGAGTATGTACTATGTTTCAGGCAGAGGGCTTTACATGGATTATCTGATGTAATACTTATAACAGCACTTCAAGCAGCAGGTGATACTTTCATTCTTATTTTATAGATGAAGTCATTGGGCACAGAAGAGGGTAAGTAACTGCCTTAAGTCACATAGGTAGGAAATGGTAGAGCTGGGGTTCAGAGTTCACATCCAGGTATCCCCTACCTAAAAGCACTATATTGTGACGTTAGACAAACAGCTAATAACCTCCATTAAGAATCTATTAAGAAAGACAGAAGAGTAAACATAAATCATGAAATTCACAAAAGAACTAAAATGGTCAATAAACATTAAAAAATACTAAAAATCTTCAATATTCAGTACAAATTAAAATAGCATTAAGTTTTCATTTTCATAAAGTGTGCTAGAATGGCAAATGTTAAAAAACTTGATAATGCTTTTTGGCAAAAATACTGAAAAACCAAACTATCCCATTATATTTTTAGGAATATAAATTGGTATATCTATACCAAACACATAAACATTAAATATTATGTATTCTTTATAATGGAAGCAGCTGCTTTTAAGTAGAGGTAGCTGTTTTATAGTAGATGAGATGGAGACACACACACAGATACTATTCATATATTTGGTAGAAAAATATGTTCATTATTTTCTCACTTTTATTTTAAGAAGACAACATATAATTTATAGTATGTAAAATTTGTCATGTGCAAGTGTATATTGGTGGGAGGTAGAATTTCAGAAAAGTATAATTTTCTACTTTAAAATTCTGTATTGTCTGAATATTTTCAAGGAGCATTCATTTTTACTTTGAAAAGAATTTTACATTTTTAAAAAAGAAGAAAAACTGTCCATGGAGTCAACATACTCAAAAAGAAGCATGTAACACTAACATTTTTTTCATGGACACAAACTTGATTTAATAGTCAAAGAAATGACATACAGGGCAAATCTAGAATTTCAGCAAGTCATTTGAAACTTTTTCCTGATTTACTTTTGGAATCATCATTGCTGGAATAATTATAGCCAGGGTGTCTTAAGGTCAGCCTAGAAGGAAGCCTCTAGTTAGTGCAAGAGGATTATTAAGAAACAGTGTTTAACAAGATTATTCTAAAATTTGTTTAGAAAAGGTGAAGGACTTTATATAGCCAAAGCAATCTTGAAGAAGAATAACAAAGTTGGTATACTCACACTGCTTGATTTAAAGAGTTTTTTAATGTTTGTTTATTTTTGAGACAGAGACAGAGTGTGAGTGGGGGAGGGGCAGAAAGAGAGAGAGAGAGAGAGAGAGAGAGACAGAATCTGAAACAGGCTCCAGGCTCTGAGCTGTCAGCACAGAGCCTGATGCAGGGCTCGAACTCACGAACCATGAGATCACAACCCTAGCTGAAGTGGGACGCTTAACCGACTGAGCCACCCAGGTGCCCCAATTTAAAGACTTTGAACAACTGGAACTCTCAGACATTGCTGGTGAGCCAGTAAGATGGTATAGCCACTTTGGAAAACAGCTTCTTATAAAATTAAACATGAGTCTACACCATGACCTACCAATTCCACTTCTAGGCATTTTCCCAAGATAAATGAAAAATAAGTGCACAAGTGGACTTGCACAATGTGCTCATCACAGCTTTATTCATAATAGCCCCAAACTGGGCACAACCAAACCATCCATCAAGAGGAGAATGTATGAAATTGTAATATATTCATACAGTGCAACAATGTCCATACAATCGGGGTACTATTCATCCTTGTTATTGTTGTTACCTGTCAATGTGGATAGATCTCAAAAACATGTTTAAGCAAAATAAGCCAAATACAGAAGAGAACATAAAATGGGATCCCAATTAAGTAAAATTCAAGGACAGGCTAATAATGTATGATGACAGAACCTGAATGGTGATTACCTGTGGGAGGATGGTAGGGACTGATTGAGAGATGCCTTGGCAATGTTATATGTCATGATTATGGTGGAGGATACACAGTTACTCACTTTTATCAAATCCCATCAAATGGTACATTTACTATCTGTGCATTCACTATATGTAAATTTACCTAATTTTTTTTTACCTAAAAAAATTCAACAACTGGAAAAAAATTTAAAGTCCTACAATAAAAATTTAATTACTGGAAAAGAATACACAAAATAAAAAGGCATAGTTAGAAATGTCAAAGAGAACTTGATGTTTAAGTTAAACAGAGGGGATAAATTTGCTTATAGATTTATTTTTTATTGATAGAAAAGTATACTCAGTGAAAAGAAAAAATTCTTGTAATACTTATTCAGGTGTAAAAAACTTACATGTGTAAATGGCATATGAACAGTTATGGGGATGGCTTAATTTTAAAATAGGAAGAAAGAGATAATATCTTACTAAGAGCTAATGCATAAATTCTAAAGGTTTTAGATAATTTGCAATTCTGTTATAGATGTTCTGTGATGTGGCTGCCTCTAAGTAGCCAGTGAAATGGTAGTTACAATTATAAAAGTGTAGTTTCCAGGATAGGAGGGGCAGATACCTGTGCCCTGGAGTTATCACATCTGGTCTTAAAACCAAGCTTCTTGAGAAATGATTGTTAGAACAGACTATATTATGCCTGCAGAAAATGTTAGGGACAGATCTAATAGTTCTCTTCAAATGGATTTAAAACAGACCAAAACAAAATGGTTCTGTATAGCTGGGAAATTAGAATTACAGTTGTAGCTTGAATTTTCTAATAGTGGTTGGCCTTTTAAGAAACATTTTCTGTAGCTGCCAGTGTTTACATCAATGATGACCATCCAACAACTATGTATACTGTTTATCAGGGACTTTTGCTTGATCTGAATGACCTTAAAGACTTGTAGACTGAGACCCTCCTCCTTATATCTGGGATGATCAGAGTTGGTGTCATATGGTAGGTGTCCTGAGGAATAAATAGGATTTGGGAAATTAAAAGTAGTTTGGTAGGACATTCCAAATCCCCGAAAGTTTCCCAGACAGTAAGTAATGTGTTTGAAGTGATTTTTTTTTTAAGAAAGAGAGAGAGAGAGAGCACAAGAGGGGCGGGTGGGGGGGGGGGATAAGCAGAGGGAGAAAGAGACAGAGGGAGAGAAAAATCTTAAGCAGACTCCACGTTCATTCCATAATCCTGGAATCATGACCTGAGTCAGATGCTCAACTGGCTAAGCCACCCAGGCACCCCTTGAAGTGATGCTTTAAGGGAGATTATTGATGTGGTTATAGCAAGATGGCATGATTGTGGGTTGGGAGACGAAACAGGGAGGCTACTTTGGAAGTCTTGGAGTGACATGAATGGAGTGCAAGCTTGTGTATGATCAGAGGACAGATAAACTAGCTTTCATTTATAATGAACTATGGGTAGAAAAGTTAGCATTATTCAATACAGTAGGTACATTTACAACTTGGGGAGAACTGTCAGACAAGCCTTTTTACATTTTCAGTCAGCACACTATCTGTTTTTTGCTAGAAAAAATATAATTGATTTTATTTTTTTATTTTTTTTATGATTTTTTATTTTTTATTATTTTTTTTTTTTACACTTTAGAGTTTCTTGTCAGGTTGGTTTCCATATAACACCCAGTGCTCTTCCCCACAAGTGACCTCCACCAAGACCATCACCCCCCCTTTACCTTTCCCCCTTCCCCTTCCCCCCTCAGTTTGTTTTCAGTATTCAAGAGTCTCTCG
>CM053577.1:115813686-115876679 GCA_028646485.1 Cryptoprocta ferox
TCCATTCTGCTACCCTGCGTCATTTGATTGGGGCCTTCAGTCCATTTACATTCAGTGTTGTTATTGAAAAATGTAGGTTTGGGTTCATTGTGTTTTCTGTGGAGTTCATGTTTATAGTGGTGTCTCTGGTACCTTGTATTCCTTGCAACATTTTCCTCACAGAGTCCCTCAGGATTTCTTGTAGGGCTGGTTTGGTGGTGACGAAATCTCTCAATTTTTGTTTATTTGGGAACACCTTTATCTCTCCTTCTATTTTGAATGACAGGCTCGATGGATAAAAGATTCTTGGCTGCATATTTTTCCTGTTCATCACATTGAAGATTTCCTGCCATTCCTTTCTGGCCTGCCAAGTTTCATTAGATAGGTCTGTAACCACTCTGATAGGTTTTCCTTTGTATGTTAGGGCCCTTTTTTCCCTGGCTGCTTTCAGAATTCTCTCTCTGTCTTTATATTTTGCCAGTTTCACTATGTCGTGCCGAAGGTAGATTGAAGTTATGTCTTAAGGGGGTTCTTTGCACCTCTTGGATTTCAATGTCCATTTCTTTCCCCATATTCGGGAAGTTTTCAGCTATAATTTTATCCAGTACCCCTTCAGGACCTTTTTCTCTTTCCTCATCTTCGGGAATTCCTATGATACAGATATTGTTCCATTTGATTGTATCATTCAGATCTCAAATTCTCTTTTCGTGTTCCGGTATCAATTTCTCTCTCTTTTTCTCGGCTTCCTCTTTTGCTATATCTGTGTCTTCTAATTCACTTTTTCTCCTCTGTGCCTCTTCAGTCCATGCAGTGGCTGCCTCCATTTTGTTATGCACCTCATTGATAGCCTTTTTTAACTCGTCACAGCTATTTTGAAGCCCCCTATTCTGTGTATCAATAGCTTCTTTCATGTTTTTTTCAAGTCCAGCAATTAATTTTATGACAATTGTTCTAAATTCTTGTTCAGTTATGTTATTTAAGTCTGTTTTGAGCAATTCTGTGGCTGTGACTTCTTCCTGGAGTTGTTTTAGAGGAGAGTTCTTTTGTTTCGTCATTTTGGCTAGCTTTCTGTCTGTCAGTCTTAAAAGCTTTTTATATACTGTGCACCTGTTAGCATTGCTCTATTAAAGGAGGCTCATTGACTGTCCAGGGCCAGTCGTTTCAGAAAGTGTTCTTTTAATGGTGTCTCTCGGTTTCTCTTGTTGTGCCTGGGATTATTTTACTTTCCTGTTCAGTGATATTTGGGAGTCTCCACCATGTGCACTTTGGCTTGTTTCTTGAAGTAGCCCTGAAAAGGAATACAGACTAACATACAGGGAACAAAAGCATGCAAATGCTCAGACAAATCAAACAAACAAGGAAACCAAAAGGGGAAAGGAAGTAAAGGAAAGGAAAGGAAAGGAAAGAGAAAAGAGAAGAAGAAAAAGAAGAAAAAGAAAAAAAACAAAAACAAAAACAAAAATAAGGGGGGGACAGAGATAGCAAAAGACTGTGGACAGTCTAAAAGTGTATAAGCAGCCAAGAGGAGAGATAAGAATATGCTAAGGGAAATATATCTGGATGGCAGCGGAAAAGAAGGAGAAGCAAAGAAAAAAGGAAAAAAAAAAAGACAACTCCCCTCTGCGGATGGGCGTGGTTTGTCGTCAGGTCAGGTCTTGGGGGCTGCTCTCTCCGAGGCCTCGCCTTGGTGGTTGCGGGGAGAAGAATGGCGTCGCTTCAAGCTTTGCTCGATCCAAGCGTTGCAAGCTGCTCTTCTGAGTCCGATCTCCCTGTGCCGTGGGCGAGCCAAACTGTACTCTCCAAGTGTCGCCTCACTTCCAAATCCTAGTCCATGCAGTTCAACACTGTCACCAGAGATGAGATGCGTTCCCGATGGCAGTCGGCCTCCCGGCCCGGCTTGCGCTGCCCTTTTTCGCGGCGCCACCGCCGCCACTGCCGCAGAAGCTTTTCGCACCTCCGCTGCCTTTATCTGTGCCGCTGACTTTCCTGGTGCTGCTTGGAATGGATGACGTTGCCACTGCGCCCAAGGAAGAATTTGCGAGCCAGATGGGACGGATTTCTCTCCCTGCACCCAGCAGTTATATATGGGGAGACGGGCAAGTTTCTCCTCCCTTAGAGATGGTTCTATGTGCGTTTTCCGTCTCTCTTTCTTTCCCCTTGTCTCCCCGGGGCACACCACGCTCTCCCTGTGTTGGGTTGGGGCTCCTTCCCCCTGCACCACTGGGACCCGCCCGTCTTCCAATTTCCCAGATCACACTCACTCACTCAGGCATCTTTGAGGTTGTCTTCTTTCTGGTGTCTGTTTCTTCTTTCCCCCACTTGCAAATCCGAGTTGTATCACTTCACTCCTTCTCAGTTCAATCCATGCAGGCGTGCACAGATTACAGAGCTCCCTACTTCTCCGCCATCCTGCCCTCTCTCCAGTAACCTCAAGTTTTTAAATGTGTATTGTTTTTCTGGATTTTTTTAATACAACATTAATATAAATAAATGTAGCCCAATTTGGAGACTGATAGTCTAGGCTTAATGACAACTTTTGACAACTGTTTATTACTTATTCAAAGAGCACTCTTGATAATATTCAAAATGTACAAAATAAGTTAAAAAATATTTTTCCCAAAATATCTGATGAAGAATTTATATTTTGGTTTAATCCTATATACTTCTGATGATTGGCAGTATGATTCTCACTTGGCTAAAGGAATGCTACCTGTCCAAACCTTTAGCATTTCAGGCTGTTGAGACCTGAGGGTCCTTGAGGGGAGGAGGTAATGAATTCAGACGACACTGCTGTTTCTCACCTGGATTCTACTTCTTTTCTGTTGACACAGTATATTTAGTCACCAATTCTTAGAGATGTGACCTTCTTACTTAAAAGTCTTGGTGACAGTTATGGTTTATGTCATTTATAATGATATTCTTGATTGTTTTTGACAATATTTAATATCCACAAGGTGGCTTTGTAAAGACAAACTTGTTTTATGATTGTGTGTACAAAACTTTTCCTGAGAATTCTAAAAGGTACGGAGAAAACGAGCATCATCTATAATTTCTACTATACAGAAAACTGTTAGTTTTCTTTTGATTTTACACTGATATTTCTAAATATTTAAAATGTACACACATTTTCAAAACTGTGATCATATATTATATTCATTTTATACTATACTTTTTCTACTTAACATTTCCCACAAGGATGTTATATCCTTAAATATTTTACATATATCCATCTTAATTTATGCATAGTCTGGCATCTCAAGTAAATAGATTTGAAAAGCAGGAAAGAGTATCCAATGGGAAAAAGACAGCCTCTTTAACAGGTGGTGCTGGGAGAACTGGATGGCAACATGCAGAAGAATGAAACTAGACCACTTTCTTACACCAAAGACAAAAATAAACTCAAAATGGATGAAGGACATGAATATGAGACAGGAAACCATCAAAACCCTAGAGGAGAAAGCAGGAAACAACCTCCTTGACCTCAACTGCAGCAATTTCCTACTCGACACATCCCCAAAGGCAAGGAAATCAAGAGCAAAAATGAACTATTGGTACCTCATCAAGATGAAAAGCTTCTGCACTGCAAAGGAAACAATCAACAAAACTAACAGGCAACTGACGGAATGGGAAAAGATAGTTGCAAATGACAATTCGGATAAAGGGCTAGTATCCAAAATCTACAAGGAACTCACCAAACTCTACACCCGAAAAATGAATAATCCAGTGAAGAAATGGGCAGAAGACATGAACAGACACTTCTCCAAAGAGGACATCCAGATGGCCAACAGACTCATGAAAGGATGCTCAGCATCAGTCATCATCAGGGAAATACAAATCAAAACCACACTGAGACACCACCTCACACTAGTCGGAGTGGCTAAAATGAACAAATCAAGAAACCATAGATGCTGGCGAGGATGTGGAGAAACAGGCACCCTCGTACACTGTTGGTGCGAATGTAAACTGGTACAGATGGTCTGGAAAACAATGTGGAGGTTCCTCAAAAAAATATCAGTAGAACTCCCCTATGACCCAGCAATAGCACTGCTGGGGATTTACCCAAGGGACACAGAAGTGCTGATGCATAGGGGCACATGTACCCCAATGTTTGTAGCGGCACTTTCAACAATAGCCAAATCATGGAAAGAGCCTAAATGTCCATCAACTGATGGATGGATCAAGGAGATGTGGTTTATCTATACAATGGAATACGACATGGCAATGAGAAAGAATGAAATCTGGCCATTCGTAGGAAAGTGGATGGACCTCGAGGGTGTCACGCTAAACGAAATAAGTCAGGCGGAGAAGGACAGATACCATCTGTTTTCACTCATAGGTCAGACATGAGAAACCTAACAGAGGACCATGGGGAGGGGGAGGGGGAAAAAGTTAGGGAGAAGGAGGGAGGCAAACATGAGAGACTCTTGAGTACTGAAAATGAACTGAGGGCTGAAGGGGGAGGGGGAATAGGGAAGAGGGGTGATGGGCATGCAGGAGGGCACTTATGGGGAAGAGCACTGGGTGTTATATGGAAACCAACTTGACAATAAACTATAAAAAATAAATAAAAATAAATAAATAAATAAAACAAACTTAGCATAAAAAAAATGAAAAGATATTCAAAGAAGGAAAAAAATTCTAGGGGTGCTTAGTCGGTTAAGCATCTGACTTCAGCTCAGGTCATGATCTCCTCGTTCGTGGGTTCGAGCCCTGCTTCGGGTTCTGTGCTGACAGCTCAGAGCCTCGAGAGCCTGCTTCGGATTCTGTGACTCCCATTCTCTCTGCCCCTCCCTGTCTCGTGCTCTGTCTCTTGCTCTCTTAAAAACAAATAAACATTAAAAAAAAAAAAAGAAGGAAAAAATTCTATTGAACAGTTACGGTGATCTAAAATATTCAAGTTTCCATAAAAGTAATTTTCTCATTTTCAAGGATTAGGAGCAAGAAAGAGTTGGGGTACTCAGATAATCATTGTCTACCAAATATCATCAATTTCTCTTAACATACCTTCTGCTGTATGTTGCAATGTGATCATCACACAACGTACTCGGAGATCCAAAATGAGATCCTGGATAGTCTGTAACATGTCATTAGGAATTTCAAGGGCAGTCAACGATTCATAAGTAAGCCTGTAAAAGAGACACAACAACACAAAAGTGAGCAGAGTGGGATCTCAAAACAATTCCTGTCATCAGTTTGGCCATTCTATAATGATGCATTATGGAGGTTATAAGCTACAATATTATAATGAAAGCAAGGGGAAAGTAAGATCATAACAGGAATTTTAATATAACAGTAACACTGAATTAAATAATAAAACAGATACACAATCAGTATGATATTCTCATCAAACATAAGCAACAGGAAGGTTTAGGAGCTCAAGTACTAGAGGATACTGAGGAACACTAGAGGCAAAAGGACAGAGTAAAATTCTTTGTTGAACATATTTTTGTTTTTTTTTCAAAAAGGCAAAAACATTTACTCCTTTTTAGAAGACATTCTTCTTAAAAAAGATATTCCTTATTTACCTTATAGTCTGGATGACATGAGCAAGCCACTGTCCTGAGAGCTCAGACTTCACTTCCCAGCCTCCATACTGCCTCATTCCACACTCTGGGATGCTAAGTGGGAGCAGGGCTCCACGGATCAACTTCACAAGACAGTGCATTACTTCTTGAATCATTTTCTAGACAATGATGAAAGTAAAACTGCATTAAAAGTCATTTATTTGATTAAGTTAAATCAACAAAAGGAATCTGCCTAACAATGATGAATAGTTTGAATACCGATAAAGTTTTCTAAGCAACTTTGGTTGAGAAAATCCTACCTTGTGATAAAGTCTACAAACTTATCCTTAACTTACCTTAAAATCATTTTGTCTTTGCCTTACATTCTTTGATCTTTCAATCTGGCCTGATTTCTCTGCAGTCTTAAAAATCAAAACAGCAAAATAAAATATATTAGTTGTCTCTAGAAATAATGTATAAAAATAAGAAATACTTTATCAGCTATATATAAAGAAAGCATTAGATATGGTTGTAACTTGATTGAAAGGAATGTATAAGACATAATCTAAGATTTTGATTTAAAAACAGACTTAATTAGGGGTGCCTGGGTGGCTCAATCGGTTAAGTGTCTGACTTCGGCTCAAGTCATGATCTTGCGGTTCGTGGGTTCGAGCCCCGCGTCGGGCTCGCGTCGGGCTCGCATCGGGCTCTGTGCTGACAGCTAGCTCAGAACCTGGAGCCTGTCTTCAGATTCTGTATCTCCCTTTCTCTCTGACCCTCCCCTGCCCGTGCTGTCTCTCTCTGTCTCTCAAAAATAAATAAAAAACATAAAAAAAATTTTAAGAATAAAATAAAAATAAAAACAGACTTAATTAGAAAACCTGTCTTATTACAACAAGAAGTTACTTATCTTCCTAAAACCTTTAAGTACAATTCCTATAAATAAACCTAAGCATTAAGCCACAATTACCTTTTCTGTAGGTGAATTTCATGTGCCATGTTCATCAACAATTTTATATATGGTTAAACCTAAATCATAACCATGACAACATTTTCAACACTATTCTCATTAGCTAGTAAAGAAATAAAAGGAGGAGTAAACTCTGGATTTATGTGTAAGTATTTTAAGCTATCCATTCCCTTCCCTTAAGCATTTATAAATAAGTACTATATTTGGCATTTTATTTTTACAAAACTAAAAGTCACTATTCTTCTATCAGGGATTTTACTGTCTAATTTAGGAAAGAATATATTCTGGAATCCTAAAACTAAATTTTTATCTGTTTACTGCTAGCCATATTTTCCTTTGGTATTTCTTTCTCCTTAAAGTAATATGTGGAATATTACACTGATTAAAAGAGCAATCCATTCAACTGGATTTCAGTTAACTTTTTATTCCCAAATTTTCTAACAACTAAATATTACCATATAACATGCCTGGGAAGGGCAAGCCTAGAAAACTTTCCGTAAAGGAATAATAATAATATGGTATATAAAAGATGTACATCAATAATAAGATGATGTAAAAGAAAACTCTGATAATTAACATAATGCAAAATTATCCTTTAAAGTTAAAATGCTTATGTATTATTGGTTAGAGACACATCAAAAGAACTTCTCAAGTTAAGAAAAACTGCATCATAGGGGCGCCTGGGTGGCTCAGTTGATTAAGTATCCACAACTCTTGATTTAGGCTCAGGTCAAGATCTCAGTTGGTGAGTTTGAGCCCCACACCAGGCTCCTCATTGACTGTGGAGCCTGGGTGGGATTCTCTCTCTCTGCCCTTCTCCCCCTCTCTCAAAATAAACTTAAAACAAAAAAAGAACAATTGCATCATAAATGATTATGATACTGACGTCAAGTTAATTTTAAAATACAAATAATGTTATGCTTTTGCTTAAGCTAGAGAATAATGTATAGAGTTCATTATTATGATGAATATTACTAACATGAATGAGTAAAAGAAGGATAAGGATTTCTAAATGTTTTCTACAAAAAACATCAGACATACCTGATAAAAAGTGGTCAACATACATATCCATACATACCTCTTCAGGGTCTGATTTACATTTATTTTACAATTTTATATTAAACGGTAGCTTTTTACTATTATAAAAAAATTTGGAGGTGGGGGCACCTGGGTAACTCAGTCAGTTGAGCATCTGACTTTGGCTCAGGTCATGATCTCACAGTTTCTGAGCTCGAGCCCTACGTAGGGCTCTGTGCTGACAGCTCAGAGCTTAGAGCCTGCTTCGGATTCTGTGTCTCCCTCTCTCTCTGCCCCTTCCCTGCTCGCGCCCTGTCTCTCTCAAAAATAAACATTTAAAAAATGTTTAAAAAATTTTTTTAACATCTATTTATTTTTAAGAGACTGAGAGAGACAGAGTGTGAGCGGGGGAGGGGCAGAGAGAGAAGGAGACACAGAATCTGAAGCAGGCTCCAGGCCCTAAGCAAGCTGTCAGCACAGAGCCCCATGCAGAACTCCAACCCACGAACTGTGAGATCATGACCTAAGCCGAAGTCTGATGCTCAACCGACTGAGCCACCCAGATGCCCCTATCTTTTGTCTTTGTAGAAATGCACTTTTGCTTTCAAAGATCAAAGTTTAATTTTTGAAAAAACTAAACCTAAAATTCACTTCAGTAATGTCAATAAGCCAATTCCTAAAATTCATTAGACGACAACATTCAAAATTCATTGAACACCGGGATTTAACTTAGAAGCTAATGTTTTTGTCCCTTTATTTTTAAGACAAATGAGAAGTAATTAAAGTGTTTTATAGCAACAGTGAGAAGTGACTAGAGGGGCTAATATTAGGAGCACAGCTAGCTAGGAGGATGCTACACTAACCTAGGTGAGCAATCACAGCATCTTAGACAAAAGGATGTGGAGTATGAGCTCCTGTTGATGGCTTAGACACAGGCTTCCAAGGTAGAGTTAACTGATCATGGCAGTTCTACTGGGTGTGTTGAAGTGAGAAAGGAGAGATGTCAAGAGTGACTGCCATCTGAGTCATGACCACTCAGGTAAGTCCAACTGGCCCTGAATGTCTGTTAGCCTACTTTCTGTTTCTGTCAAGTGATGCTCTGATTGAAAGTAACACATTGGGCAATATAGTGGCCTAGGTATAGAAAAACAAATGAATGGCCAGAGGCTTACTGAGGTGATAAATTAGCTATTCTCCAAATATTACAGTTTGTCAGGTCTTAGTCCTAGGCACTTTTTTTCTCTATACACTCTAATTTATTCTCACGGCTTCAAATATCATTTCTATGTAATGCCTTCCTATTTTGGATTCTGCACTCAGTTTCGACATGTGTATGTAGGGGGAGGGGACGCCCCTCAAAAACAAGCAGTTTTCCAGATACCAGCTGTGAGAAGTGAGATAAATACCAAATAAAAGCCGTGTTGTCTAGTAACAATAGGTTTACAACCTATTGGAAATATGTACGAACTGCCCCCCAACAATGCAGTCCCAAACCCTTAGACACTTTACTTCCTGGTTCTTCTTCCCCCCCCTTCTCCATTTCACATGCTTTGCAATGAGCACACATCAAAGAACTGAAGTCTCTGCCTCACCTTAAGGAATGTACATTTGTTCCAGACTACTTTTTGGCCTTACATGGGCATAGATGACTTCCTGGTAAGGCTGTAACCTCTGTAGTACTCAGCCAATGAGGCATCAGGAGAGAGACTACACACTAGGGAATAAATTGCCTGCTGTAACTGTCACCCACTCTTGCAAGAGTGTTGATTAAAGCCTCACTTCACTGTGCTCTGAGTCTCCACGTCCCTCCTTTGATTAGGGCAGTGGGCTTATTATTTCTCACATCAGCTGAGTGTCCTACAATTCAACTCACTTCTGACACTATCTTCCTGGGGATACAGTGAGATCTCACAAGGTAAGGGCTTGGTCCTATAAGATCTGTGCCACCCCTTCCCCCAACACTTAGATGCCAGTTTCAAGACTGGGTTGTTACCTGTGCTTCTGACCTACTGGCTACAGATTGGAGATACCCATGACTCGCTGCTTAGGTTCAAATAATTTCTTAGACTAGCTCACAGAACTCAGGAAATATGTTTACTCACTCGGTTACCAGTTTATTGTAAAAGGATATAACTCAGAAATGGCCAGGTAGAAGAGATGCATAGGGCAAGGTACGGGAAAAGGGAGCAAAGCTTCCATACCCTGTCCAGGCAAGCCATCCTCCCTGAATCTCCACACATTCACCAACCTGGAAGCTCTCTGAATCCTGTCCTTTGAGTTTTTATGGAGGCTTCATTACATAGGCACAACTAATAAAATCACTGGTCATTGTCAACTGATTCAACCTCCAGCTCTATTCCCTTCCCTAGAGATCTGAGGGTAAGACTAAAAATTCCAACCCTCTTCATCCTTTGTGGGGACAAAAGTAACATAACATAACATAACATAACAAAAGACCTTTTGCACTCCTCACTTAGGAAATTCACAGGGTTTTAGGAGCTCTGTGCCAGAAACCGGAAGACAAACAATATATTTCTTATTATAAATCGCAATGTCATGCTTCCAAATTTATATCTCCAGCCCAAATCTTTCCTCTGAAGCCCAAATTTGAATTTCAGATTTCCTACTTGATACCTCTTCTTGAATAATTCACAGGAATCTCAAGTCCGATACATTAAAAGTGGAAAACTGCATGTTCTTCAAGTCTTTCTAATGAGGGACCATAAGGCAGGCTGAGAGCTAAACACAAGCTAGCACACTCCAGTTTTCCTAGCACGTTGGGGTGGGACACATGTGATATTCCTCAGGTACTCCTGGATGCCCAAGAACAAAGGAAAGAAAAGAAAACAAATGGCTAACTGATAGAGATCACAGTCATGCAGGACACAGTCTCCATCAGTTTATGAATATCTTAGTAAATTACAAGAAAAAGGCAATCTTATAAACAGCCTAATCTCCAGAAACCTATAGACTCAAGTTTCCTGGAGTCCTTAGTATCACCACCCCCTCCATTGTGATATGGGGAACAAAGGTAAGAAGAAAATGGGAGGTAAAATTAAATTTCTTTATAACCTGCAGCCCATTGGCAAATACTTGAGGCAATACAGCGTATAACATTTCTCCAGGAACTCCCTACTATCTATCTGAATGTGAATGTTTTGCTAAAGGGAAAAACAACCTAAGCTTGACAATAGGCCTCCAGTAATGTCAGTCTTTAGCATATGAAAGTCTCTTTGAAAACCTCCCTTTTGACTTTACCTCTCCCAAGTCCATGTTATATAACCTTCCATAGTACAACAACCCCACTGCAGCTCTTTCTTCCCAGAGGTCCTGTCCCAGTGGTACTTTAATAAAATCACCTTTTTGCACCAAAAAAGAAAACTAAAACTGGAGGCATCACAATTTCAGACTTCAAGATGTATTACAAACTGTAGCCATCAAAACAGTATATGGTACTGGCACAAAAACATACTCAGATCAATGGAACAGAATAGAGAACCCAGAAATGGACCCACAAACATATGGCCAACTAATCTCTGACACAGCAGGAAAGAATATCTAATGGAATAAAGACAGTCTCTTCAGCAAATGGTGCTAGGAAAACTGGACAGCAACATGCAGAAAAATGAACCTGGACCATTTTCTTACACCATACACAAAAATAAACTCAAAATGGATGAAAGACCTAAACATAAGACAGGAAGCCATCAAAATCCTAGAGGAGAAAGCCAGCAAAAACCCTTCGACCTTGGCTCCAGCAACTTCTTACTCAACATGTCTCCAGAGACAAGGGAAACAAAAGCAAAAATGAACTATTGGGACCCCACAAACTCCACCGTCACTCCAAAGCATCATCATTTCTGACTTTGTAAATGGCATACCTACTCACTCAGGGGTCCATTTGGTAGCTCTATATTAATTCCGGTCCTTATCTTACTCACCTGATTCATCAGTAAGTTTGGTCAACACTACTTCCAAATTACCAATGAAATCTATCATTTTCTTTCCAACTCCACTAACAAACCTTAATCCAACCACCATCATTTCCTGTCCAGACAGCTTCAAAGCTTACCCACTTTGATTTTTATTCCCTATCAATTCATTCTTGAACAGGTAAACAGAGTGGTCTTTTTAAAACCAAAACTCTGATCAGGTCACTCCACCACTTAGAGTCTATCCATGGCTTCCCACCACACTTGGAATACAAATTCCTTACCACATGTGTACAATGAAACCCTGTCAGTTAGTCCCTGCTCAGTATACTAGGGATGTTATGACCTTCTGTTTTTCAAATATGCCAAACTCTTTTCCTTGGCTTTGCATGTGCCATTGTCTCTGCCTAATACACTTTCTCTCCCTGATTCTTTGTGTGGTTGTTTCCTTCTCATGCTTCAAGTTTTGGTTTCAATACCATCTCCACAGAGAGATCTTCCTGGACCTCCAGCCCACAACTGATATTCTTTATCTTAGAACCCTATTGGTTTCTCTTATAGCTGTTAGTAAAATTTAGGATAATTTTTTAAAAATTTATTTTGGGGAACACCTGTGTGGCTCATTTGGTAAAGTATCTGACTTCAGCTCAAGTCATGATCTCATGGTTCATGAGTTTGAGCCCTGCATCAGGCTGCGCACTGTGCACAGAGCTTGCTCCACATCCTCTGTCTCCCTCTTTCTCTGCGCCTACCCCATTCATCTCACTCACTCTCTCTCTCAAAATAATTAACATTTAAAACAATTTATTTTGGTTCTGTCTCTCCAGGAGGGGAGAAGTCACATTTATATATACATATAAATTTTATATATATATAAAATATATATATGTATTTTAATATATACATGTGAGGGTTATGTGTACATACATCTATATGTGTGTGTATGTAAACGTATCAGTGCTTGGCACATAGAATGTTCAGGGTGTTCATTAGATATTTGGTGAATGAAGGATCATTTAGGGTTAAGGTTAGTGTTCTTCAGGACCTCCTTGGATATATTTCAGAAAGCCTGATGGCCCTGAACAGTACTATAATAATCTGAAGGTTTTCTTTAAAAAACTCGAAGTCCTTGGTCTCGAAGGCTGGCCCTTTGAAGGGGATATGCCAGGCATAATCCTATGATATACTCCTGAAAAGTCCAAAGGACTCACTGTTCTCCTGGAAATTTAAGATTATCAACAAAAGGGACAAGCAGAGGTTTAAGAATTTCCTATGAATACTAGGGGTTAGGAGGACTACTGTAGGTATGGAATTCAAATGTTGCTGAGGAGCACTGCACCTACTGTGATGTCTGGAGGCACAAAAGGACACTGGAATTCTATACTGCAAAATCTAAGTTAAGGACCTTGTGATGGTTAATTCTATGTGTTAATCTGATTGGGCCTTAGGGCGATCCATATTCCTTTACCATTATTCTGGGTAAATCTGTGAAGGTGTTTTTGGATGAGATTAACGTTTGAACTGGTAGGCTGAGGAAAGCAGATTGCCTTCCTTAATGATGGTGGAACCTGCCTGGCCCAAATAGAACAAAAAGGCTGACCTTCCTTCCAGTAAGGGGGAACTCCTCTAGCTTGACTGCTTTGAATGAGGACACTGAACTAAAACACTGGTACTTCCTGGGTCTTAAGCCTCTTGGCTTTCACACTGGAACTACACTATGGGCATTCCTGGGTCTCTAGCTTGATGACTGCAGATTTGGGGACTTGTTAACCTCTATAATCACATAAGCCAATTCCTTATGATAAGTCTTTCCCTTTATGTACACAGTTGGAAATAGAATCAATATCCTGTTGGCTCTGTTTCCCTGAACCCTAACACACAGCTGGTTTAGTGTGCTGTGGACAAAGGGATGGAGCTCTGAAATAAAGGCGTAATTTGTCTCAATAATGAGTGAAGCCAGTACAAAATTCTAAGTATACTGATAAGTTGGTGCCTTTCTAATTAAATCTTTCACAGTACCTGAACTTTTTGTTTAATGGGCTAGTTATTTCACAGTTCTTCTGTGAAGTATTTTTAAATCAAAGAGTGAAAATCAATTTTTTAAATTTGATTATCAAAATTAAAACTAAATTTTGCCCATCAAACAGGTGTTAATGAGTGCTGATGGCATCTACTAGACAAAATAATTTGTAAACTTCAAGGACTGGTCTCCAAATATATAGAAAGTGAAGGGGGACAGGAATTAATTGTAGGGCATACCTCTTAAAATTGTTAATTAAAAAATGGGTTACTTATTATTTTAATTTGATGAAGAGTCAAACATCTTTAACATATTGAACTATATAATATTTGCCTTATTTTTAAAAGAAAATCTAATTTGGGAACATAAAGCACATTTTAATCTACATTTTATGAGTATGTAACTTAAAAGAGGTCAATTACTAATGTTTAAAATTATTTGGATGCTTTACAATTTTTCATTCCAAGTTGTACTATATGTAAAATATATCTAAAGGTGAGATCTCAAGCTACTATTAACCATTTCGTTAACTAAAAACCTTAACTCTTTCCTGCACACACAGACCAAAACTACTTTGTGGTAAGACCAACGGCTAGATTTCACTGTTTTGATTCACATGTTACTTCACGTGGGCATGACTGGTTTGAAGAATTATTTTTTAAACTGTTGGAAACTCCATCAAAATCTTTAACGGATGGGCTCTTAATAAAGCAAAATAATTCTATAACTAGAAAAAAATTTTCAGGTTAATTTTGTTTAAAAATTACAGAGCTTTCTTGTATGAACTTAAATACCAACTATCAAAAGCCTCAGAACTCTTCCCAGTTTTAATTTAAGTTCCAGGATTTCACTAATAGACTGACATGGTAGGCACACGTTCCTAACTCATCCATTCCTTTCTAGTACCCTTCGGTGTTTTTCTAGCTTTCAATAGAGGGTAAATAATTTAAAAACATGCCCATATCTGTATAGTGAATTACACTCAATTAATAATTATTACTATAAACTCTTAAAAGCTTACAAATATCACAGACATATCCAATTCAGTACAACTAATGTTTCACTAAAGTATCCCAGATCAAGGGGCACCTGGGTGACTCAGTCAGTTAAGCATCCGACTCTTCATTTCGGCTCAGGTCACGATCTCTCACATGAGACTGAGTCCCAGGTGGACTCCATCATGAGACTGAGCTTTCAGAATGGAACCTACTTGGGGTTTTCTCTCTTCCTCTCTCTCTCCCCCTCTCTCTCTGCCCCTCACCTGCTCCCACTCATAAATTAATCAATCAATCAATTAATTATATAAAAGCCCAGATCAAAAACTTGGGAATTTTACAAACTCCAAAAAGACTCAAAATAAGACAACTACAATCCTTGTGTGGTAGGCCACCTACGGGTATGAACTGAATTGGAAGGAAGAAAAATTTGACTGGAAACAAATAACTAGGTTTAAAACCCATTTCCTAAGGTACTAATTCTTTTGATGAGTCCATCTATCTTGACATTATTCAACATGACTCTAGTAGTGGATCAGTCCACTATTTCTTAATGCTACTAAACTTTGTTCCCTGAATACCTATTATGTGCCACACCAATGAGATTTCAAATACTGGAATAAATATTTTTTCCAAATAATAAGAGCAAATTTTCATTTATCTGCTAGCCACTGTTAAAAGCACTTCACTAACATTAACTCGTTTAATTTTCAAACCAGATCTATGCAACCAGGCATAAAGAAGTAAAGTTATTTGCCTACGGACACAGCTAGTAAGTGATATATACTGGATGTTTCTATTAAAATACTAAACTTCACGTATGTAAGAGGCGGTGTGCACACAATCTGTCCAAGGCACTTATATGGAAGCATCTACCTTTCCAGTCCTCATGAGCAATCAGGATTAGAGACGGAGCAGATAAGAAGGGGAAGTTATGACACGATATGGGTGGTACAGCTGTTCCCCACTGTGGCAGAGGGCAAAAAATCCAAACCTGCCCTCAGCACACACACAACTCTCATGCAGCTGAGAGGAATAAAAATGCAAACTGATGGAGACAAGTCTGAAAGCACAATGTTGAGAAAACTTTTTCCAGGATACCAGAAAAGCTAAAATTAAAACATTCTCTTCCTCAGTTTGGGAGGAGCTAAGATGGAGGTTGGTAGGAAAACCCTAGGCTTGTCTTGTCCCTCAAACACCACTAGATAACTATCAAATCATTCTGAATACCTAAAAATCAACTGAGGATTGAGAGAACAAACTATACAATTAAAGGGAGGGAAAAGGCCACATGGAGGAAGATAGGAAGTGCAGAGATGTGGTTGGAGGGATAAACGGATCTCAAGTGCTACAGAGGGGAGGAAGCCCTGGTCTTGGAGAATGTCAAGAGAGAGATTGGAGTGCAGAAGGAAATGCATAAGGAAAACACTTTTCCAAAGCCAGTGGCTGGGAAAATGAGAGGAGCTGATTTCTGTGAGTTTTTGCAACCAGTAGGGCTCCAAAGACTGGAGTTGTAGAGGTTGATGGGTTTGGCTGGTATAGAGACCTGAGGGCACTGTCCAACTCCTGCAGAGAAGACAGGCAAGCAACCCTGGGGGCAGACAGAAATCTGAGGATCACCTAAGGTGCACAGGAAGAGACTGTTTGCTCTTCTTGGAGCGTATCTGTGAGAGGTAGCATTCACAAAGACAACTCTTGGGGGACAAAAGAGCCAGAGGGAGCCATTTCCCTGGCCTGCACAGGTGCAGAGACACCTGCTGAGGGTGGCAAACCTGGACACTGCCTGTTCAGCCTACTTGCTCCAAATCCCACACCCCTGCACTCTTGTGTGACTGCCCTTCTGGGCCAATCCTCCATTTGTCCCAACCCAGGGAAACCCTCCCACAGAAGACCAGCACAGGCTCCCACTATAGCACTTCCTTAAAGTCTGGCTTTTTAAAAGTTAGCAGGCTTGGATGGTATATAACCCAAAGTGCAGTGCACTGCTCCAGGCAGGCAAATAACTTGGAGAAAGATAGCATGAAAACACCGATCTGAAAACCCGTGGGATGCATGAGAGGAAATTATTCACTCTTCTAGGAGTGCTTCTCTGAGAGCAGCAAGCATGGACACCACTCTCTGGGGACAGAGGAGCTGGATGGATTGCACCATTTCCCTCCCCTCTCCCTCAGTATAAACCAACTTCAGTAAGCAGACAGTGCCAAAACTGGCTGCCTTACCTGCTTACATCAAGTCCTATCCCCCTGCACTCTACTGGTACTGCTTTTCTTGGGAATAATATATAGTATATATTATATAGTGGGCCCCTTCCTTAGAAGACCAGCACAAACCCCCACACGCACTACATCTACTAACCACAGAGTTCTGCAAAACGTTAGGTGTAGTGGAAATAGCATCAGATCTCATTAACAAGCACACCTAGTTAAAACTGGCCACATTTTGGCCAAGATCCAAACACTCTCTGCTGCAGGCAGGGGAAACTCTGTAGAAAACTGACCTGAGGGATAAAGCAGCCAAAATATAGTAGCAGAGTGCATGCACTATACACCAGAGACACTTCCTGAAGCTCCAGGCCATGGACATTATAGGACTTCTCTTTCATAAAGCCATCACTCTCAGGAGCAAGAGAAGAAGACAGAGACTCAGATAAAGTGCAAAGATGTAGGAATTCATCCCAAAAGAGAGAACACGAAAAGGTCACAACCAGAGATCTAATCAAAACAGGTATAAATAATATGCCTGATGTAAAATTTAAAGCAACAGTGAAAAGGATACTCGCTGGGCTTGAGAAAAGTACAAAAGACATCAAGGGGACTCTTACCACAGAGATAAAAGAGATAAAAAAAACAACCAGTCAGAAATAAAAAATACAGTAACCGAGATTCGAAACGGAATGGATAAAATGACTGCAAGGACGGAAGAAACACAGGAATGAATAAGTGACATAGAAAACAGTATAATGGAAAATGAAGCCAAACAAAAGAGAGAAAGAATTATGGATCACAAGAATAGACTTAGGGACTTCACTTAGGGAATTCACTGACTTCATCAAATGTAATAACATTTTATCATAGGAGTCCCAGAAGAAAAAGAGAAGGGCGGGGGGGGGCGGGCGCTGGGAACAGAAGGTTTATGTGAGGAAATAATAGCTGAAAACTACCCTAATCTGTGGAAGGACAGAGACATCCAGATCCAGGAGGTAGAGAGAACTCCCAACGAAATCAACAAAAGTAGGCCAACAGCAAGATATACTGTGGTTAAATTTATAAAGCATAGTGAAAGCAAAAAAATCCTAAAAGAAGACAAAAGAAGTTCCTATACTATAATGGAAAACCCATAAGGCTAGCTGCAGATCTCACCACAGAAACTTAGTAAGCCAGAAGGGAGTGGCATAATATATTCAACACACTGAATGGGAAAAATTTGCAGCCAAGTACACTTACCTAGCAAAGCTATCGCTTAGAATAGAAGGAGAGATAAAGAGATTCCCAGACAAAGAAAAACTAAAGAAAGTCTGTGAACACTAAACCAGCCCTACAAGAAATATTAAAGGGGACTCTTTGAGTGGGAAGGAAAGACCGAAAGTAAGAAAGACTAGAAGGAACAGAGAAAATCTCCGTAAACAATGACAAAACAGGTTATAAAATAGCACTAAATACATATCTATCAATAATTACTCTAAATGTAAATGGACTAAATGCTACAGTCATAAGACACAGGGTGTCAGAAAGGATAAAAAAAAAACGACAACAAAACCCATCTATACGCTGCCTATAAGAGATTAATTTTAGACCTAATGACATGTGCATATTGTAAGTGAGGGACTGGAGAAACATTTATCATGTAAATGGACTGCAAAAGAAAGCCAGAGTAGCAATACTTATAACAAACAAACAAGATTTTAAACCAAAGACTATAACAAGAGATATTTAAAAAAGGTACTATATCATAATAAAGGAGACTATCAAACAAGAAGATAGAACAATTGTAAATATTTATGCCCCTGATACGAAGCAATCAAATATATATAATAATTAGTAATAAATATAAGGGAACTCTGATTATAACACAAATAATAGTAGGGGATTTTAACACCCCACTTACATCAATGGACAGATCATCTAAGCACAAAATCAACAAGAAAACAATGGCTTTGAATGACACACTGGACTTGATGGACCTAACAAATATATTCAGAACATTTCATCCCAAAGCAGCAGAAAAACCCTTTCTTTTCAAGTGCACATGGAACATTCTACAGAAATAGATCACCTACTAGGTCAAATCAGGCCTCAACAAGTACAAAAAATGTGAGATCATACCATGCATATTTTCTAACCATAATTAAATAAAGCTTGAAGTCATCCAGAAGAAAAATATTTGGAAAGATGACAAACACATGGAGATTAAACAACACCCTACTAAAGAATGAATGGGTCAACGAGTAAGTCAAAGAAGAAATAAAAATAATGCACGCAAACAAATGAAAATGAAAACATGACTGTCTAAAACCACTGGGATGCAGCAAACGTCATCCTAACAGGGCAGTATATAGCAATTCAGGCCTACCTCAAGAAGCAAGAAAAATCTCAAATAAACAACCTAACCTTACACCTAAAGTAGCTAGAGAAAGAACAACAAACAAAGCCTAAAGCCAGCAAAAGGGAAATAATAAAGATCTGAAAAGAAGTAAATGATATAGAAACTAAAAAACAATAGAACAGATCAATGAAACCAGGAGATGGTTCTTTGAAAAAATTAATAAAATTGATAAACCCCTAACCAGACTTATCAAAAAGAAAAAAGGCCCAAATCATTAAAATCACAAATGAAAGAGGAGAAATAACAACCAACACCACAGAAATACAAACAACTATGAGGATATTCTGAAAAATTATATGCCAACAAATTATGGATTTGGATTAGAAGAAGAAGAAATGGATTAAATTCCTAGAAATATATAACTACCAAACCTAAAACTGGAAGAAACTTGAACAGACTGGTAACCAGGAAGAAACTGAATCAGTAATCAAAATCTCCCAACGAACAGAATTCCAGGGTCAGATGACTTCACACGGGAATTTTTCCAAGCATTTAAAGAAAAGTTAAGGGGTACTTGGGTGACTCAGTTGGTTAAGCATTCGACTACATCTCAGGTCATGATCCCACAATTTGTGAGTTCAAGCCCCGCGTCAGGCTCTGTGCTGACAGCTCAGAGCCTGGAAACTGCTTCAGTTTTTGTGTCTCCTCTCTCTCTGCCCCTCCCCTGCTTGTGCTTTGTCTATCTCTCAAAAATAAATAAACATTAAAAATATCATAAAATAAAAAGAGTTAATACCTATTCTTCTCAAACTATTCCAAAAAATAGAAATGAAAGGAAAATTTCCAAATTCATTCTAGAAGACTGGCATTACTCTGATTCCAAAAACAGACTCCACTAAAAAAGAGAACTGCAAGCAGTATCTTTGAGGAACATGGATGCAAAAATTCTCAGCAAAATACTAGCAAATTAAATCCAATAGTCCACTAAAATCATTCAGAATGATCAAGTGAGATTTATTCCTGGGCTGTAAGGTAGTTCAATATTTGCAAATCAATCAATGTGATGCAGATATTAATAAAGAAAGGATAAAAAACATATGATCCTTTCAGTAGATGCAGAAAAGCATTTGAGAAAGTACAACATTGCTTTCATGA
Source organism: Cryptoprocta ferox (assembly GCA_028646485.1). Taxonomy (NCBI): domain Eukaryota; kingdom Metazoa; phylum Chordata; class Mammalia; order Carnivora; family Eupleridae; genus Cryptoprocta; species Cryptoprocta ferox. The sequence continues at coordinate 115,833,801 of CM053577.1, forward strand.
TAAAAGCCCCCAAAAAAGTTGGTTTAGAAGGAACCTCAACATAATAAAGGCCAATATGAAAAACCCACTGCTAATATAATCTTCAATGGGAAAAAACTGAGAGCTTTTCCTCAATAGTCAAGAATGAGACAGGGATGTAGACTTTCACCATGGATATTTAAAATAGTCCTAGCCCCAGCAATCAAGCAACAAAAATAAATAAAAGGCATCCCAATAGGTAAGGAAGAAGTCAAACTTTCACTGCAGATGACATATACAGAAAACTCAAAAGACTCCACCAAAAAATTGCTAGAACTGATATACAAACTCAGTAAAATTGCAGGATTCAAAATCAATGTACAAAAATCTGTTGCATTTCTATACACCAATAATGAAGCAGCAGAAAGAGAAATTATGGAACTGATCTGATTTACAACTACACCAAAAACCATAAGATACCCAGGAAAAAATTTATCCAAAGAGGTAAAAGATCTATAAAAAAAAACAATGATGAAGGAAAAGAAAGATAACACAAAGAAATGGAAAAACATTCCATGCTCATGGATAAGAACAAACATTGTTAAAAGGTCTATACTACCCAAAGAATCTACACATTTAATGCAATCCCTATCAAAATACCACCAACATTTTCATAGAGCTACAACAAACAACCTAAAATCTGTACAGAAGCACAAAAGAACCAAAATAGCCAAAGCAATCTTGAAAAAGCAAAGCAAAGCTTGAGGTATCACAATTCCAGACTTCAAGTTATACTGCAAAGCTAGAGTCATCAAAACAGTATGGTAATGGCACAAAAACAGACACATAGATCAAGGGAACAGAATAGAAAATCCAGAAATGAACCTACAACTATATAGTCAATCTTCAACAAAGAAAGAGTATCCAATGCGAAAAAAAGACAGTCTCTTCAACAAATGGTGTTGGGAAAACTGGACAGCAACATCCAAAAGAAAGAAACTGGACCATTCTCTTACACCATACACAAAAATAAACTCAAAATGGATGATTGACCTAAATGTGAGACAGGAAATCATCAAAATCCTAGAGGAGAAACTCTCTGACATTGGCTGTAGCAACTTCTTACTAGATATATCTCCTGAGGCAAGGAAAACAAAAGCAAAATAAACTATTGGGATTTCATCAAAATAAAAAGCTTCTGCACAATCAATAAGCAATCAACAAAACTAAAAGGCAACCTTCAGAATGGGAGAAGATACTTGCATATGACATATCGGATAAAGGGTTAGTATCCAAAATCTATAGAGCACTTATAAAACGCAACACCCAAAAAAACCAAATAATCAAGTTAAAAAATGGGCAGAAGACACGAATAAATATTTTTCCAAAGAACACATACAGATGCCTAACAGACACAGGAAAACATGCTCACCATCATTTATCATAAGGGAAATACAAACCAAAACTATAATGAGATATCACCTCACACCACTGAGAAGGGCTAAAATTAACAACACAGGTAACAAGAGGTATAGATGAGGATGCAGAGAAAGGGGAACCCACTTACACTATTGGTTGGAATACAAACTAGTGCAGCCACTGAGAGAACAGTATGGAGGTTCCTCAAAAAGTTAGAACTACTCTATGATCCAGCAATTGCACTACTAGGTATTTACCCAAAGGATACAAAAATACTAATTCGAAGAGGCACATGCACCCCAATGTTTATAGCAGTATTATCAACAATAGCCAAATTATGGAAAGAGTCCAAATGTGTATCAGCTGATGAATGGATAAAGAAGAGGTGGTATATATATGTGTGTGTGTGCGCATGTGTGTGTGCACAATGGAGTATTACCCAGCCATCAAAAAGAATGGAATCTTGCCATTTGCAATGATGTGGATGGAGCCAAAGAGTATTATGCTAAGCGAAGTAAGTCAGAGAAAGACAAATATTATATGATTTCACTTATAAGTGGAATTTAAGAAACAAAACAGAGGAACATATGGGAAAGGGAGTGGAGAGAAAAGAGGGAAACAAACCACAGGAGACTTTTAATGACAGAGAACAAACTGAGGGTTGATCAGAGATGGGTGGCAGATGGGTTAGATGGGTATTAAGGAGGGCATTTATTGTGAGGAGCACTGGGTATTATATGTAAGTGATGAATCACTGAATTCTACTCCTGAAACCAATATTATACTATATGTGAACTAACTAGAATTTAATTAAAAATTTGGAAAGATAAAAAATAGAGAAGATTTGGTATACACACACACACATACACACAGACACACACATATAAATACAATGGAATATTATTCAGCCATAAAGAAGAATGAAATCTTGTCATTTGCAAGGATATGGATGGAGGTAGACAATATTATGCTAAGTGAACTAGGTCAGTCAGAGAAAGACAAATATCATATGATTTCACTCATATGTGGAATTTAAGAAACAAATGAACATGGAGGTTGAAAAGAGAGGCAAACCAAGAGACTGACTCTTAACTATAGAGAACAAATTGATGGTTGGGCAGTGTAATGGGTTAAATAGATGATGAGTATTAAGGAGGGCACTTGTGATGAGCACCAGGTGTTGTATGTAAGTGATGAATCACTAAATTCTATACCAAAAACCAGTATCACACTGCATGTTAAGTAACTAGAATTTAAATAAAAATTTGGAGAAAAAAATAAAGCATTCTCATCTTCAAATCTGCATTTATCAAGGGGAGTCAAACTCTACATTTATTTTATGGAAGACTGACTTCCTCTGTATAGTTAACTTTCAATAGAGTTTTTGTGTAACCAAGTGATAGAAAAAGACATAAGACATACATTATTTAATGTTATAATGTTTTAATGTTATAAAGTACAGTGACTGATATACTGCTGAAAAGGAAGAAAAAATAGAAAGATAACTCATGCTTAAGAGATCAGTTTTTTCTGTAGTAAGGAGTTTTGTCATGCACTGTAGTTTTTCCATTTTTCATACACGAAAGAAATTTTATGGTTTAGATAACTAACCATTCATACAAACAAGGATCTACCTGACTACCAAGAGTCAGCGGGCCAATAAGAATTAAATATACAAAAGAAAATAAATTGTTCCAGAGAACAACTCTATTTATTTTAGAAGTAGTGTGAATAAATGTCCATGGGTCAAGAGAGACAGGATGGACCTCTGGAGTACCAAGACACCCAACCATTTTCCATGAAGAAGAAGAGGTCTTGAACAACAAAGAGGTCTTTGAACAACAAAGAAGAGGTCTTTGGTGTGCTGACATCCAAAATACCAAAACTAGGTAGCCCTTTCCATATCCAATTCCTATGTTCTATTTCTATGCAAGTGTAAAAGAGCCTTTACCCTCAGGAAGATCTCTACCTGTCCCGGCTCCCAGGGCTGAAATGAGTTCTCTGTAGAGACACAAAACCAGAGCTGTCTTCTTGTTACAGATGGAGGCCTCTTTGGCAGCTCAAGGAAAAGGGCATTAGTGTCTATACTCTAGGGCCTGTAGGCTTTTCATAGGGCACTTGAAGTGAGGGTCTAGAATGATGAGTCTGAGTTCTACATGCTACACACAAAAATCAGTCATTACTGTTGAGAACACAGGGTGAGGGGCAAAGCGCAAGCTAGCACTCCCACCCCCACCCCAGGTGGGATCTGTGTGATATTCCTGGACACTCCCAGCTACCCAAGAACAAAGGAAAGGGGGTTTAAGTGCTTGCCATGGTAATGTGGGAAACTAAGGCAAATGAAAAATTAAATTCCCTTACTGCTTGCAGCCCACTGACAAGTCCTTGAAACCAGCAGAGTGACCTCCCTTTAGGAGCTCAGCTGCCTCCGTGATGACACTTTGCTAGGGGAAAAAGAGAACCTTGACTTAACATTGTCCCAACCTCCTCAAGGATCCTGTAAATCTACTTCCTTTGTCTCAACTGCCCCAGGATATATGCTGGCAATCATGCTCCAAGCTTATGGTCCCTGCTATACATCTGAAGGGTCTCACGACAGGTTTTACTGAAAGGTGATAAATGATGTTTCCCCAGCAACAGCTAGCCCCTCGAGGTCCTGGAAACCTTGCTTCCAAAATTCCTTAAAGACTTATCCCGGACCCCCTCCCAACCTGAGGGTATATAATGAGTTACTCCTCATGACTCCAGTGCAGCTCTTCCTGCCCACAGGTCCTGTCCCCATGCTTTAATAAAATCACCTTTTGGCACCAAAGATGTCTTCAAGAATTCTTTCTTGGTCGTCAGCTACAGACTACCCCACCATCACCCCCACGACTTCATCAGTTACTTTCTGTTCATAATTTCTATGCTACCAATTATATTATGATTAAGACACTAAGTGAATGTGCGACTTGTGAAAATGTAAATGCTTATAATAGCTCCTATGGACTGATCACAGAGGGCTAGAAAACAAGATCATTAAATTCTTTCCAGCTAGAAAACTCCATAATTACATGGGCTATTTCAGATACATGTGCAAGCTCCTTTTATCTTTGTTTTACCATTTGTTCATACTCAACTGTACAACAATTTCATCTATAATTCTGCCTGACTGGCAATCTACTAAATTCCAAATCCTTGAAGATATTTCATATTTTCTTTTTTTTCTTTAATGGACTCTCATTTAATCCTCATGACTACCTTTGGAGACAGATACCCCTACCCTCTTTTTACATTTGAGAATACTAAGTCTCAAAACAATGAAGTAACTTGTTTAAGATCATACAGCTATGAAGTGTTAGAGCTTTATAGAGCTCTTAATTAATCTTAAAATATCTGAAAATATTAATAGGCTTTGGACCTCTAAAATTTTTGAAGTCACTTTGAAATATAATATTTTTTAAGACTAGAAATTAATTCACAATGACTTAGCAACATCTACAGTCGAATTTGTATTCATACCTCACTGAAAAGGCTTCCATTAACATATGAAATCCAGAGTTTCCAGAAGTTAGGCAGCTGACTTAAAACGAGCTTGGTCAATTTTTCAACAAATGCCACACGGTGAGGAGTTTTGTATCTCCATGCTAAGGGGGGAAAATGCTATGAGTATACTTTGAATCATGAATAAAAATCAGTTTGAACATATTACTACTGCTCCCCGACCTAAAAATATGTCGTGGTTTGTCCCACTTTGGCCACAGAGCTTTAATTTGCTGATAGACCAATATGTTCTTTTCCATATCACACTACCAAAGCCTGCCAACACACAGAGTACACTTTAACCAGAGGTCCCTGTTTTTCTCAAAGGGGCATAGCAGACTGGTCTGGAGGGCACAGCATGAGGAAGCAAGGAGGATACTTTGGCTTTTCAACCGTGTCTTCAGGATGTTCTACTTCCCCTCAAAAGTCCTACCCTCAAACAACAGAGTAAGGCAAAGTCAGGGCAAGGCCAATTAACCTGAATTTAAGACAAATATCAACCGGCTGGAAATGCCACTATATAGGGAGTGTCTGACTTCAGCTCAGGAAATGATCTCACAGTTTTTGAGTTCGAGACCCACATCCAGCTCTATGCTGACAACCTAGAGCCTGGAACCTGCTTCAAATCCTGAGTGTCCCTCTCTCTCTGCCCCTTCCCAGCTTGTGCCACATGCACGTGCTCGCTCGCTCTCTCTCTCTCTCAAAAAAGTATATATAAACATTTAAAAAATTAAAAAAAAGGAAATGCCACTATGATAACTTGATTCATTATTGAATTTTCACCATATATAAAGGAACATATTCAAGTATTATCATATAATGAATAACTTCCCATGACAAAGATATTCAAGAAAAAATAAAAATATTGAAGTCTCTTGGGTTACATATCATGTAATGCAGTTATTGTAGCAAGTGGGAAATAACATCTTATAGATTTCTTAGGGAATAAGTTCATTGGAATAAAAACAAATTAGTAATTCAATGAGCATTAATTACTTCCAATCTTTTTCCTTTATCGCATTCTTTCCTGTTTTGTCCTTCCTCCATGCCTTGCTTCCTGGCCCTGCTGTTCTGTTTCACAGCCTCCAGAAGGAGCAGACAGAGACATCCCTACTGTCCAGTTTCACAACAATGATCAGGAGAACTTCTGGGGTCAACTTCTAACTTCTATTCAGCAATTTCAAAGACCAGTCAGATAAGAGACTTTATTAACTCCCTCATCAACTGTCAGCTTCCTTTCAAATTACTCCTAGGCAAAAAGTTTTGTTGCTATAATTACTGTTGTTATTAGGGGGGTGAGGGTGGGGGGGCGGATGGATTTTAAGTGTTTCATAATATTCTAAAAAGACAACATATGGTTAGAAAACTTAAAAGATATACAGAACGAAGTCTATCTTCCACTCATTCCCCATTTGCCCAGGTCCCAGCTGCAGCCATAAGAAACTAGTTATTAGTCATTTGTGGTTCTTTCTGAAATGTCTTTTATATACACAAGCAAATATAAATACATATTCTCTTCTCACCCAAATGTTCTTTTACACAAATGAAAACATACGCAACACAATCTTTTGACACTTGGCCCTTTTTTCATTTAACAGTGGATCCTGAAGTTCTTTCCTATATGTACATAAAATATTTCTTTTTTCCCCACAATTACATAGTACAATTGAGACTTGAACAACACAGAAGTTAGAGATACTGACCTCCCGCACAGTCGAAAATCTGTGAATAACTTCTGACTCCCCAAAAACTGAACTATTAATAGCCTACTGTTGACCAGGAAACTTACCAATTACATAAAGCAGTCAATTAATACATATTTTATGTGTTATATGTATTATTTACTGTATTCTTACAATAATACCTTTTTAATTTTTTCTGTATTTCTAGACTACCTGGTTCATCTTAGAGTTTTTTCAAATTGTCACAAGTCTCCAAAAAACTTTCCAATATATTTATTGAACAAAATGTATGTATAAGTAGACATAACAAAGTTGAAACCAGTGTTGTTCAAGGGTCAACTGTATTTCATATTTTGTATGTATGATAATTTTTTAAAATTCCCTTTTAATGGACAAGACTGTTTCCAATGTTTTGTCAGTTAAATTAGAGCTTCAAAAAACAAAACAAACAAAATAAGTGCTTTAATCAATAACGTTTTACCTACAACATTAGTACATGTGCAAGTATCAGTGTAGAATAAATTCTCAGAACAAGAACTGCTGGGTCCAAGAGTACATGGAGTTGTGATTTTGATAAATATTATTAAACTAACCAAACTGACCTCTAGAGGGATGCTTTACCCATCCACCAGCAACACACATAAACATAAGCTTCCTTATAATCTTACCAATGAACAAACCAAATACACAAAACCTAAAGCAGTAAAAATTTAGGGATTTTGGCAAACTGGTACTCCACTGTTCTTACATAGTCTTTAAAATTTTTATTATAAGAGGTTTAATACCTACCTTCATATACTTAAAAGCCTCCTTTCTGTGGCCTAGAGAGCCTCTTTACCTCTCAGTATATTAGTCCTTTGTCTATGAGTTGTGGGGAAAAGCTTTAAATTCAGTTGTCACATATGTGAAAAACACAGTTCTTTATGTAGGGATGCATTACAAACTGTACTTGTCTATTTGGCCAATATTTATTAAGTGTCCTATGTCTTAATCCTGTGGCTACACCGTAACATCTGTCTAAGATGCTCACCACTAATATTGAAATAAACAGGGCAGGTCTTTGCCTTCATGGAGTCTACAATTGAACAGACAACCAATGAAAGGAGTCCTAATGATAATGTGATATGAGTCTAATAAGATTAGAGGTATTTTTCATCTTGAGACAGAGCTGAAACAGACAAACCAAATACAGATAAGCACTGTTTTCCAAATGGCATGCAGCATGCTATATAGCACAGACCAAAGCTCAGTGCATGATGGGCCAATGATAAGGAAAGAAATAGGAGAAGAAAATCTAAAAACTGAAACACTGAAAGACCTCCCTCCTGTGGTGGCAAGTAGACTTAGATATATTCTCCCAAATTAGCGTTTCAAAGGTTTGAGCTCCTCCATGCAGCTATATTGATCATTACTTATATAACACTACTGTGAGAACCTCAACTAGTATCCTTATCTCATATATTCTTTGCAAGACTTTTTGCTGGGAAATTAAAGTGAAAACACCCTATGCTGAACCAAGTCCCTATTGTCTCTGATGCTGAACAAGCTCTTTGAGTGGCTGGCTTACTGCACATCCATGTATTCGACATATATACAGTATATAGATATTCTACATATATAGACCACTGGCAGTCTGTCATGGAGAATGCTACCACTCCAAAGAAAAATAAGGAGCATTGTCTTCTCACCAACATAAAGAAAAATTTCTTTTTAAAAAACACAGAAGGGCGCCTGGGTGGCTCAGTCGGTTAAGTGTCTGACTAAAGCTCAGTTCATGATCTCACAGTTCGTGGGTTAGAGCCCCATGTCAGGCTCTATGCAGACAGCTCAGAGCCTGTAGCCTGCTTCAGATTCTGTGTGTCTCGCTCTCTCTCTCCCCTACCTCACTCATGCTCTGTGTGTCTCTCTCTCTCAAAAATAAACATTAAAAAAATTTTAAAAAAGTAAACTCCAATACTTATAAGAATAACATAAAATACTTTAAAATAAACTTTGAGGTATTTGCATTTAATATAAAGTAAGATATTTCTATTAGCCTATTTGGATTTCTTTCTTTAAAAAAAAAAAGATTTTCTTCTTAAGTAATCTCTACACCCAACGTGTGGCTTGAATTCACAACACCAAGATGAAGAGTTGTGTGCTCTACTAACTGAACCAGCCAGGAGCCCCACCCTATTTGGACTTCTTAGATTTGTTATTGAGGTTATAAATAACCAGTGACCAAGAGCATTTAATTGGTACCCAAATGCATTATAACCAATATATTTTGTATCTCACACAGGTAAATAAACAATAGGTAAATATCAACTTTAGAAAGGAAATGTAACATTGTTACAATTCAAGATGCTTTATTCTCAGAAAAAATGATAAGTAATTAATATATTATCAACCCTTCTTTCTAAGCCAAGTTTTAAAATGCATAAAACAGGTGTTTCTCTGTACTGACTATAGAGATTACTTTTGTTACAAATGTCATCTTAGGGGCACCTGGGTGGCTGAGTCGGTTGAGCGTCTGACTTCGGCTCAGGTCATGATCTCATGGTTTGTGGGTTGGAGCCCCAAATTGGGCTCTGTGAGGACTGCTAGCTCAGTGCCTGGAGCCTGCTTCGGATTCTGTGTCTCTTTCTCTCTCTGCCCCTCCCCTGTTCACGCTCTGTCTCTCTCTCTCTCTCAAAAATAAATAAATGTAAAAAAATAAAATAAAAAGTAAAAAAACAAAAACAAAAAACCAAATGTCATCTTAAAGAAATTCTCACAAAATATTTTCTGTGGCATATTTTTTAAAAGTCAACCACAGGAAAAATAAAAGTAGACTTTAACTATGTATATTGAATGTACCTGTGAAGGTTGGTAATACTTAGCAGCAGCAACACAACTAATTAGGGAAATTTCCAAGAGAAAAATATTTGAAATTATACAAGTACAAATTTAAAAGACAAAGTAGGGGTACAGAAAGATACTTACTGTCATCTCGACCAGACTGAAAGCTGCTGCCCCTCTTTAATGATGCTGTCTGACTAAGATGACCCAACACCAAGGGACGTGTATCACTGTCCAGATCCAATATGGGACTGTGAAGGCTTGGGGTACCTAGAAGAGAAGTGACATTTCCATATATTCTTACTTAGTTGATATAATGGACTGCTTCTCAGAGTTATTTCTTGATCAATTGTTCCATTCTTTTAAATAAAATATTTACTAAGCAAAATCAAAAATATTTTCTCTAAACAGCTTTTATTTTTTTAAATTTTTTGTTTAAAATGTTTATTTAATTTTTGAGAGGCAGAGAGTGACAGAGCATGAACAGGGGAGGGGCAGACGGAGAGGGAGACACAGAATCCGAAGCAGGCTCCAGGCTCTGAGCTGTCAGCACAGAGCCTGACGCGGGGCTCGAACTCACAAACGGTGAGATCATGACCTGAGCCAAAGTTGGACACTTAACCGACTGAGCCACCCAGGCACCCCTCTAAATAGTTTTTAAAAGTCATTCCTACCATGACAGATTTGTAGGATTCAATCCATTTCTTTGGCTTAATACAGAGATGTAACAAACCATGAAAGAAACTTATGTTTCATTTAGAATGAATGTTTAGCAAAACTGGCAGGGGAAAGGGTAGAAGGAGGTCTACAAATAAAATCAGGATGAGAAATTCTTTTTTGAAAAACTTGGCACTTGGAAGTCACGGAGTTCTCTTTTAATGGAGCAGACTTACAGCGTATCTTCAACTTTCCTGTAAAATTTAAATCTCCAAATCCTATGATTTCTTTGTTTGGTATGTGGGATTTGATTCCCTATTTCTAATCCTGATGCCAGCCACCAAATTTGGATCCTTCTCATCTCACACTGTTAATATTCCAGAAGCCTAACATTTTACTACTGTTCAGAAACTCTCTTTACTGTCGAGATTAATATCACTGAAATAGTGCTTTCTTGATTCTCTTCTCAGAAGTCTTCCAGAAAACCCTTAGAAATCCAAACCAGGGGCACCTGGGTGGTTCAGTGGGAGTCTGGCTTTGGCTCAGGTCATGATCTCGTAGTCAGTGAGTTCGAGCTCGCACCAGGCTCTGTGCTGACAGCTCAGAGCCTGGAGGCTGCTTCAGATTCTGTCTCCCTCTCTCTCTGCCCCTCCCCTGCTCATTCTGTTTCTCTCTCTCAAAAATAAATAAACATTAAAAAAAATTTTAAAGAAAGAAAGAAATCCAACCCAAATTATTCTAAGAACCAGGAAACATTTTTTATAAAATGGATCTCAAGAACTACTAGTATCCCATGTTGCTAAATGAGTTAGTAAGACATTGGCTTTAAGTGGTAAAATTTGCCTTGTCAGTCTATAGAGGCATCTATCACCACCACTTTGAGCTCTTTAGTTGGGCATCTAAAGATGTTCAAAACAAACTGAATACAACACATTTACAGAGTATTTACCATGCATAGGATACTTATATTCTCCCTATGAAAATGAATCTTACATTTTTCTGCCTTTTTTCCTATCTTCTCCACCTGAAAGGCCTTACTTATCCTTCCTGTCTACCCACTTAAACTCTCATACTTAAAAATGTAACTTGAGGGGTGACTGGGTGGCTCAGTTCGTTGGGCGGTCATGATTTCACAGTGCGTGGGTTCAAGCCCTGCATCAGGCTCTGTGCTGACAGCTCAGAGCCTGGAGCATGCTTTGGATTCTGTCTCCCTCTCTCTGCCCCTCCCCCATTCGTGCTCTGTCTCTTTCAAAAATAAATAAACATTCATTTTTCTTTTTAAATGCAACTTGAATACCAGCTGCTCCATGAAGTCACCTCTTACCCCAACTCAAAGTGTAACCTATCTTCTCTGTCTTCTGATACCCATGAAAAGTAACATAATTCAATTGACTTGACATTCTACTTTCTATTGTTCATTAACAGTCAAGTTTCTCTTATTTCCAAATCAAAATACTATATTCTCAGGTATAAGAGTTAAATATTATATCTCTGTCCACAATCACTGGACCTTCTGCAAATAACTCCCTTAATATATACTGAGTGACTGATACTAAATTATTCAATAAGAACTCTAGTCCTTCTTTTATAACGTCATTGAAAAATAAAAGCTTATAGATTTGTTTTCAGATGCAAAAGATAACACACATCTATGCCACTGATAATGTTAGTTATTCAGTAACATTGAACAAATATTTATTGACCACTTCCTGTGTGCCAGTAACTAGACCCTGAGGATAAGGTGATGAATAACAGACAAGGCCCTGCTCTCAAAGTGTTTACATTCTGGTAGTGGAGGCAGAAAATTAAGCAATAAATAAATAAAATACCCTAAAACCATGCTATAGAGAACCTGCCTTCACAATCTCCTCCTAACATGAGCCACTTAACATGATACACTATGAACTATCTCCTTGTATTCTCACAAATTTTACTAAGGTAGGGTTTGTAAAAATAGAAATTAAATCATTTGAACAGACTTTTTAGTGGAATAGAATTTTATTGAAGACATACTATGTTTCTGTTACTGGGCTAAATACTTTATTTACCTGCATTTCTACTTTGAAAAACAAAATAAATGATATGATACAGAGTAAAAAAAATACAATGTAGAAACAGTATTTTCATAGTTGATTGTTTTCTGTATTAAAAAAATTGTGTATAGAAGCTTTTAATGATTTATGACACTTTGCAGTTATACAGTTGCCACTGCTATTAACTGTAGAATTCAGGAAATTAGTATCATAGCATAAATTTTCTGACATACTTTAATAGGAAATTTAAAGAAGACCAAACTTATTCAGCATCACAATAAGTATTTACATAAAAATTATAATATAAATAAATTTTATATAAAAAGGTACAAAGAATGTTTTAATTTTAAAATGTTACAAGTTGCTCTTCAAGGTTTCAGAACTATATACACATTTTTAATTAAGAAGGGAAACACTTCCTAGTTTCCTAAAAAGACATTATGTACCATTCCTACAAAAAAATATAATTATCATTGTTCAAGTAGATCCTCAGAAAAAGATTTTCCCCATAACTGATGTCTTTACAACTTTAATTTAAATGGTTTAATTTTAAGTCATTTATGAAGTTTAAGTAAATCTTGGCATTTTGAAACTGTTAAAGCACTAATTTATCTTCCCTTTTACTAACAAATTATATTATGAATATGCTCTTCTTCTATTAGAAACCATATCATCATTTTCTATAACATCAGGAAAAGAAAGTTTAACACGAATTGAATTGACTCTTAACTGGTGGTGTCAAATTACTATCAAGTATAGCACAGCATCAGGGAGCTAAACCAGCATATAAGCCCTCAGGAGAAACCAGCATCTGGAACAAATCTGTAAGATGAATTTTTGCTGAATGACCAGAAGATAGCGCTTCAGCACCACACACATGCATCAACCCTGAAAACTCGACAGTGGGCATTAAACTCAGAAATGCGTTTCTCTAACATTTTTGCTTTTTTTTTTTTTTGTCAAAGAAAAGGTCTTATGATCGATTATTTTAGAAAGGGAATTAGGAAGATTATCCTTTGAAGAGAAAATTAAAGAAAACATTTTAAATCTCAGTTGTCAGAAATGATAAGGTCAAAAGAAAAAATCCTTGAGGATTCTGACAGTCCTTTTAAACTTAAATTACATGACATGGAATTCCTACCCTATAAAATTATTACAAATATGAAGTGGTTTTGACGATAAGTAAAAAGAAAACAGAAAAAAATGAGAAAAACTATTTCTGTAACATCAAATCAACAAAAGGCTTTAAAATATCTTACAAGAAATCAAGAGTATTTTCTCAATTGTTTTACAACACAATATGATAGCAACATCTTTTGATGTGTTTATGAGACATATATACATTATACAAAACATGTTTATTAAATGAGAATAATTAGGAAGTTTCATAATACCATCCTCTGACATTAAGTGCAACTGAAACTTACGTTACTTACTTGTGAGTTTTCCCTGACAGCCTAAGTTACCTGTCTCTGAATACAGGATGGTGTTCAACTGTATACACACAACTTTAGTTCTTTCATTAGAATTTTAGCTTGCAATGGAACATTTTGCAGGTGATGGAGACTAAAGTTTTTGTAAAATTGTGTTTGACTATGTCTTTCTCAATACTGTATTAGGTTATGAGAAATCATTTTTTTGACAGTAAATTTTCTCCAGAAATGAACTGTTCTGACAATTTTTTCTAGATGAAAAAATTTTAAAGTAGGATTATTACAGCCTTGATGAAAGGTTATAACTTTCTGGCTTTGATTGTGCTAATACTAACAAACTGTTCACTATATTTGAAATTGAGGCAGGGATTAACTCAAGATTCTCATGGTTATACAACTGGAATGGGATTCTACAGCTAGCTTAAGGAGTCATAATAGGCCAATGTTTCATCACCTGTAAAAATCAGGGCTTGAAACTCTAAAATTTTTAAAGTCTTTTTTGGCAGTAAAATAATGATTCTATGGTATGGAGTTTAAATCTGAAACTTTAAATCACCACTGAGAACAAAATGGAAAATATGTTTATTTTGCTCACTATTCCTACAATTTAGGACACTGATTACTGTTGTTATCTAAATGTATAAAAGTCTGCCTCTACACAGAAAGCAAATGTGAAAATTCAGTTTAAAATGGAAAGTATAAAAAGAAAATAATAAAGACAACAAAAAAATAACAGTGAAACCTATTTTGAAATTCATCAGAATTTGTTACTATGGAACTTACAGCTTGGCTATTTTAAAGACACGAAGCAGGGTAACCAATAAATAAATATACTAAAATGAATAAATGCTTATGAGATCAAAATTATTGGGCTCTACACAGTTATCTGGGGAATAACTACAGTGTAAAGACTACTCTGGAGACAAAATTCCAAATAGAAACATACCTGATAGCATAAGAACCAATACTATAGTACTTCTACTTCTAAAATCCTATGTGGAATTTGCAGGAAAAATGATTAAAACAAAATCCCAGAACTAAAAGGTATAGCCAAGTCTTCTAAATTTTACAAACTAGTGTTTGAGTTACAGTTTTACCAATGTATCAAAGGAAAGATACATCGCTTATCTACAGATGCCTGGAAGAAGCATATTGGGTGGGGGGGGGACTTTAAAACACTTAAAACTTTAAAAAATAATAATGACTAAGTTTCTTAATTACCGACAATCAAAAATCTATGTTTTATTTCTCCAGTTAAAGCTTCTATACCTTACTAGCAGTATTCCCAAAAGGAACTCTTTTTCGAATTTTGAGTATGTAGGAGAAATTTAACAGATTGTAAACAAACATAAAATTAAAAAAACCCTTTTTATAATACTATAAACAGAACAGAAAATTTGTTTTAAGAGAAAAAGAAAAAAATGTTTTCAAAACCTGCAGAAGTTATTTTCTATAAAACACTAATAAAATAATCCTAGTTACTTCACTAAAAGAATAAGGCTGCAGTGTAGAAATAATCAAAAGTTTAAAATGTATTACTTTTCTAAAAGAAAATAAACAATCTTTCACAATTTGCTCTTAACAAATCGAAACACTTGCTAATTTTTCCCAACTGTGAGATTTCTACTAGATAAAAAGTCTTCAGCTTTATGGTAACCTATAGATCTGAAAAGATCTTCCCCAAAGCCCAAAAACTTAAGGGTTTACATTAAAACACTGATTCCCAAGGAAAAAAAGAAACTGATAATGAAGTTGACTTTGTAGAAATTGCTTATTGTACCTAGTACTCTAAAAGAGTTCCAAGAAACCTAACCATGTATCAATCAAATTCCTTCAACTCAAGCTATGCAACTTTTTCCTATTTTCAATGCAAGTAGTAGTCAATATTTGTTTAACAGACTATACAACATAAAGGGCAGAGAGTCCTTTCTTAAGGGAAGCCTGCAGATGTGGAACCAGGTGAATAAGTTTACTATATTTTCTCATCCTTCGTGCCTCCTGCAGCAAGTTTTCTCACAGTCTACAATAGTGTGGAGAACACTGATCTATAGCCCCCGGAATCTCAGAAGGGCGGCCGACTTCCTTACCACCCTTAAACACCTTTGAACACATTTTCCTGCGCACAGCGGGCCCTTGTCCTGCACTGCAGCCCGACCACCCACTGTTGCTTGTTGACCAAACACACGGGGCCAGGAGCCTCCACAGACACAGGCAGGATGGGATTCCTTTCAAGCACACCACACAGAAGAATTTCAATGCCAAAGCTGGGGGGTGGGGGTGGACATATCAAGACAGAATTACAAATTCCTCACGAATTAGACCTGTGTCAACAGATAAAAATGTTCTTTTTGATCTTACTTTTCTCTTTATATTTAGAGTTCCTACAGGGGCATTTCCTCAATTTAAAGAGGATCATTTAATCTAAATTAAACAAAGGGAAACATATTTAACATACTCTTTGTTAACCTCACTTTACTTTCTAGGGTGTCACAACTGTCCTAAACAGGTTCCAGGCAAAAATTCTGGTGTACTTTAACATCATTCAAAACAGTAGATAAAACAGCAAATATATTTAAAAGAAAAAGCAGAAATGTGAATTTTGAATAAGTATTTGTTAGCTAACATTAGCTACTTAAGAACCAGATATTTGAAATAAGCTAAAAAGATGAATAAACAAAATAAAACTATTTATACTTTTATTAAGGTACTATATTTTTTGTAATTATATATAGATCTAAACAGAAAAAAACAGGCTTAGAATATATAAGCAACAGAATTATTACAAAATGATAGAATACAAAATTAAAATATTTGTGATGAATATTTTAAAATTACCAGTTAATGCTAGCATTCAATGTGTGCTTGACATGCACTATCAAAAATTTTTTTCTCTCTTAAGGATGGGGAGGACATGAATTAGACATGAAATGGCTCCCAGCTGCAAGAAGTCTTCTTCCAGATGTACAGTAAGCCAAGACAGTAGAAAAGAACCAGCTGCTAAGATAACAAATTAAAAAAAAGGTCCTTTTGACATAAGCCTTATTGGCCTGTCTTAACAAAGATGGATCGTTCATTCATTATAAGGTGAACAGAATCTAGTATAAAATAGAAGAAACAAGTAAAAAGAACTTAATCCACCTCTGCCCTATGATGTTTAACAGCTGTTATTTTACTATGCAAATCTATAAATGAATGTTACGTTATTCAAAAAGTAAATCAAATTCTCAAGTCCTAGGTTACTGACTTTAAAACACTACTTAAATTACTAGTATTAATTACTACTCTTAATTTTAATTTGGGAGTTAAAATTGTATTTTCAAATTAGATTTAAAAACAAATCTAAAATCATTATATAAAACCCTGCTGATCTGCATTCAGGTAATGAATACTGCTTATATAAACTTACACTATTTACAAACAACAGGGATGACTTCTAATGGTATGTCTTGTAAATCTAATCATGGCACCCTGAACATCACCTGGGTTTTTTCTCTTTCTGGAAAAAAAAAGGACAAAGGGGAAAGGAAAATCAGACCACCACTTTGCTGAAGTGATGTTTTTTATAATAGTCCTAAACTGGTACTTCTACTTCTCTCTCTTGAATCTGCTTTCTTCTACACATCCCTTATAGCTTATAAATCTCAAAGCAAGTGGATAAAATCCCGTTAGAAGCATTTTACCTTCTAGAGTCAATTAAAAAGTCCTCTAATCACAACAACAACAAAAACAAGGGTACAGATAAAACTGGGGTTGTATAATCTACATCGGAAGGGATTTAGGAAGAGGAGGTGGATCAAATAAATATCTCCTATCTGTAGCTGCTGTTGTGCCTTTCCTTTTTTTCTTTTTAAATAAACTTCTATTATTCTGGATTCATACTGTTATGATCAACATTCAGAAGAGAAAATATTTTTTAAATCTCCAGAAAATAAATTTCATAAAGAACCATCCTTAAGTACAACCTCATTGTAACAACTTTAAAAATTATCATTTTATTAAAATATTTAATATATGTGTAACAATACATTTTTACTGCCTTTTAACTATGGAAATATTTTTGTAGTTCCATAGAAAATCTGATTAATCTGCTGCCTATTTCCTATAGAGGTTGCAATTTAATCTTAATCTAGAGTACAGGAAATTTACCTAACCCTTCATTATAAAAATACCAGAATTATATTTATTAACTCTACTAATTAGAAGTGTACACACACACACATGTACACTAACATATAAATTATGTACACAAAGTTCATAGGTGTACTTTTTAAATATCAAGAAAAAATACAGTTTAGTTATATACTGTGTAAATTCAGAAAATTGAACATAAGTTTTAAAATATTTTTTATGCATGTTATTTTATAAGCTTGAAAATATAGCCTTTTATATCTTAAGATCATCAGATAAACATAAATATTTTTACTTTAGCAAGTAATCAATAATCTGCTCAGTGTTTGAAAAAATTGAGAGTAGATATTTAGCACAGCCTCTGTTCTTAATATTTTTTCTTCCATAATAGATACAAACTGTGATGATTCAGAATCAACTTTTCAAGTATGACATATCATCTCTGAGTTTTCAAAGAGAACCTGAGCCACATATAAATATATTTTCTTCTGTTGTGTGACTATTTTAAAGAATCTGCTGCTTACTTAAGTATTGCTCCTATTCTAAATGTCCCAGATTATGACCATACTCGAATATGTCCTTTGGGGAAGTCTAATTAAATACATACCTGAAAGAAGGGAATAATTACTCTAGCAGTAGGCTGATGCCTTTTCCTTTGAGTTATTAGATATTGCCGGCATATATTTTAAGAGTTAAATTCATTTTCAGAACAAAGAAAAAAACACCTTTGAAGGCTACCTTTAAAAATCCTGTTTGAGAATGTAAGTAGGAGCCTAACCAAAGTCTTTTCCTGACAGGAAACCTGAAGACTTAGTCTAATTTTGGACCTGTTTCACAGGAATTTTAAGAGAGGAATGACACTTCATATAAGGTGGTAAAAGTTTTCTGTGTACAACAATTCAGGACATAGAGCTGCTGTAAATACAGGGCAACAGTAGCAAAATGGTTAACTACTGGGGGGGGGAAAAAAACAATCAAACTCTTCCTTCAGTATTTAAGCTGGGATGAGTTTTTAAAATATTAATCTTTATGTTTGGTTTTTTTCCCTGTTTCTCCCCTTAGAAAAACAAAAGTCACATTTGTGCTATAGAGGTAGGTCAGAGAAAACCAGTGAGGAATATTTGGGGATAAATGTCAAAGCGTGTTTAAGGTACAACGGTAATCTCTTGCTCTGTGTCCTAGTGTTTATAACCTGGAAGACACCATCCACTAAGTCCAGCATATGTTATTACTATAAAAACTGGAATTCAGAGAAAGATCTAATGCAGTGTTCATAAGAATATCAACCTTATGATCTAGCTCTGCTAACAAAAGAATGGCTCTGCCATACAAAGAATCTTTCTTGAAAAAAGGTGGCTTTTTTAATATAAGATTGCTGTCTCTGAAAATCTATCACCATCTTTGCTTATGAAATTTTCTCTGAAAACCACAAGACTAAATACAATTAACATTTTTTTCCTCAAACCACTGTGTAAAGCTTTAAGACTTAAAAAAATTATATGTTAATTAGATTTCTTAAATTAATGCACAAAGACCAACTTAAAAAAAGACATCAAGAAACCTTTTCCTGTCTGAAATATTTATAGTCTATCTATTTAAAACTGTATTTTCTTTCACAGGACTGTCTCTGTTCTTGACTATTGTTCTCTGCCTGGAGGTTTACTTAAACAATTAGAACCATTTCTCTTACAACCATTTAACACTTATCCAGTGTTAAAAGTCAAAGCACAGAGATTATAATAGAGGAACTTACAATTCATTTCTTAGATTTAGAATGCAATAAGGTTTCATTTTGAAAACAGGATGCTAAGAATACCTGAATAAAAACAATGAAACTTCATAATGAGGTGCCAGATGAAATACAGGCACTGTCATCATCATGTTCATCATGTTCAGAAATCCTGTTTGATGAAATATTTGTTCCTACAATAGAATACAGAGAACCTGCTGTCCTATCTCGCTGGTCCAAAAGGAGTACGGTCTGGTGGAATGGGGAGAAATCTGAACTGCTCACTACTTCCACCCCTATTCAGGACAAGGAGAAGCTGGGTTGTCACTCTCTGAGATACCTTCTTGACATGCACAATAGATATAAAGTCATCAATTAAACTAGACAATACCCCAGGTTTTTTCCATTTCTAAAATGACATAATTATGAGAAGACAGCCAATAAAAAATCCAAATGATATTTAGGAGACCTCCCCCATATTACCTTACACTTATATATAATTTAGACACTCAAATATCAACTGAGAGTCCATCATGAACATAACAGCTTATTCCCAGAAAACTTACAATTAAGACAAATATTTTATATAAACACATCCACACATCCACACACCTATACTCTATGTGATTACATTATCTCTGTGAATGTAGTAAATGTGTGTTACATGTATATAAGAGCTAACATGTGTCCAATGATATATACATGCACTAATGTAAGCAACCAGAACAGCAGCTAAGTGCAAAAGGGCACAGTGGGCCATATTTTACTAATGCCTAATCTGGAAACACATGTTCAGACTATATTTATGCCACATTTCATGTCCTTTGCCTTTGCATTGAGTATAAGTTAAGAAGCTAGGGTATCAGTGTACTTACAAAGACACATCAAACTGATTCTGAATTTTGAAGACTAACTGAATATTTGGTATTAAGAAATCAATAATAACTTTTAGGTAATGATAATAGTGTTTTGGTTACAGTTTTTAGAAAGCATTTTTATCTCTGAAAATTATATACTGAAATAATTGTGAATGAAGTAATATGACCTGCTTCAAAAATAATTCAGGGTGAGAGGAGCTAAAAAGCAGGTAAGGGTACAGATACAGTAAGATTGGCTATGAATTGGGAACTGCTGAAACTAGGTTAGGTACATTGGAGGATATTTTATCACCCTTTCTGCTTTTTAAGTACGTTTGGAATTCTGCAAAATAAAATCATAAAAACTCATCCTGATATGAGCTCAAGGAATACATCAATTTTCCAAGTAAAAGGCTCTTCCATGTTAGGATTATCTATGTTGTTTATATTTGTAGTATTTGCTGACAATAAAAGAGGGCAATTAAAGGGATCCTGGGTGGCTCAGTCAGTTAAGCATCCAACTTCGGCTCCGGTATAATCTCGCCATTCATGGGTTCGAGCCCCGCATCAGGCTCTGTGCTGACAGCTCAGAGCCTGGAGCCTGCTTCAGATTCTGTGTCTCCCTCTCTTTCTCTCTGCCCTCCCTGACTCGTACTCTGTCTCTCAGAAACAAATAAATTTCAAAAAAAATTTTAAAAAGGGAGCAATTAATCATATTCTTTCAAATGTCAGAGAAAAATTAAAATATAACCTATAAATATGTGACTAATATATTTAGCAAATTTACCTTGTACGATTATAAAATCTATGGAGTAAATTCAAAGAGCTGTAAATTGTTAACGTTTTTACTCGCTAATCAAAAAGACCAACTTATGAAAATAACTTTAGGTAAAGCTCATCACTAACAAATGGATCTATTTAACATACATCCTCTTCATTATTTCACGAGTACATGTGATGAGCAAGTTCTGCAACAAGTTTGGTCAGTAAATTTAAAAGGCAGGGCTCCAGTTACACATAAGCTATCATTTTTTTCAGACATACTGATTTTAACCAGTTCTAGATAAATACATATAGTGATACATAACATCAACATGACAGGGAAAGAACCCATCAGGTAAAAGTGTGTCTCATTTATCTTCAGGAAAGATTCGGACCTTTGGCAATAGAATACTGGTTATCAGATATTTCAGGTAAGGATGTAATAATATGTGCTATTAGGTGTTCAGGTATATGAAATTTCATGGTACTTTTTCAATTCCAAATAGTGTACATGTTGTCTTCATAAATTACTTGCATCCCCAAAATTCAAATGTTTTCATAACCAAATTACACAATCAGATGTCTCTTATAAGCCTAAGTAGGAAAATCCTTAGTTAAACAACATATCCTCTTTGTATCTGGAGAATATCATTACTGTACTTATTAACCATTTAATGAATTGGGGTTTAGGGTGACAATATTGAGCACCTCCTAGGAATCTGGGCTACTCTACGCTTCTTTACCTGGATAATTGATATTTATCATTTAGACTCAATGGAAATATCACCTCCTTTAGAAAACAAACTTCCTTGGACCTTCCCCTCAACAGAATTAAGTAGAATTCTATACTATGATGTTTTTCACAATTATATCTATGTGGTTTTTAAAGATATATGTCTCTTCCACTAGACTATAAGCTCCAAAAGGTCAGAGACCATATCACCTTGCTCACCACTGTACTTTCAGTCCCTAGCACAAAATGTAATGCACAGGTTTTCAATCCAGCCTATTCCAGAATCATCTGAGAGCTTTAAAAATATACTAATGCCTGGACTTAGAGATTCTAAAATAATCAGTAGGAATGAAGTAGAGGCCAGGAATTGACAGTCTTTATAACAGAGAATTCTGATGGGCATTCAAGGGTGAGAGTCCTGGCTAACAAAGTACACTCAGTAAACAAATGTGTAAGGCCCTTTAAATACCTCTAAAGACTACTGACTATGTATATTATTTGAGGTCATTTTTACCTGCTAAAACTTTAAAGTAACTAATGACATTACTAGAAATTTTCATGTGGCGTCAATATTTAGGGTTTTCCTAAATATCTAGAATAGAAAAGAACAAAATCACAGCTGGGAAGTACTCAAAACCAAAGCATGTATTTCATGACAAAATGATACTATAAACAAATAATTGTGACCTCTCCATTATACTTTCTTCTGTTCCAGGACGATTCTTATGTTACTTCACTTATTCCTCCTGGAAAGCTTGCCTTGTAAGTATCACTATGCCATATTTATTATGTTTATATAATCTATTTGGCATCTCATGCCACTAAAACTGCATTTACCAAGGTCACCAACAATAGCCTCAGTACTAAATCTAAAAGATATCTCTTCATCTTATTCATCTTAAAATCCTTGCTGATCACTCTTCTCTGTGGTGTCGTGACATTATACACTCTGCTTTCCTCTTACCCCAGCAGACCACTCCTTCTTTGTCTCTTCTATCAGCCCTGTAAATATTGTGTCCCAGAATTCTGCCCTAAATTTTCTCCTATTTTCATCTTCTTGGGTGAACGCATCAACTCCCAGGGACCATCTACACACAGATCACATCCAAATCTCTTGCTCTGTAAATCCAAACTACCTATTGGATATCTTCCCTTGTATGTCAGACTTCTCCAAATCAATCTCTCCAAACAAAAGGAAAAAAAAATAAGTTTTTTTCTCTATGCTCCCTAATTCAATGGTGCCTCGTCCTACCTAGTTGCTGAAATCAGATATCTGGGAGTCACCCTTGACCCCTTCTTCCTCCTCATTCTTCAATCACCAAGTCTTATCAATTCCAGTCTCTGAAAAGCTCTTGAATCTGTCTCTTTCTCCATATCCACCACCTCCATGTGAGTCAAGATGCCTAAATCAATATAGCAGCCTCCTAACCAGGTTCAGTGTTCATGCTTGATCCCTCTCATCCATTCACTACATGGAAGCCAGAGGAGTCTTTCAAAAACTAGGTCTCAATGGGTCTTCCCCTGCTTTGGACCTGTAATTGTCAGCCCAATGTCCTCTATATCAAGTCCAAACCCCTTGAAGTGGCTAACAGAGTCCATGCAAGACCTGGCACCTCCTAACTCTGACTCCCAACTCTTGCCATTTTGATTGTGCACTAAGCTCCAGCCAGAGAGAATTCACTGGCCATCTCTTGCTTGAAGCCCTATGCACATTCTGGTTTCCCTTCCTGGAGTGGTCTTTCCTTTTCCCCTCCTCTATTTCAATTGGTCCATACAGATATCATTCAAATCTCAATACAAGTGTTACTTCCTTCAGATCTTGGAATGTCACTGTGACCTCAAAACTCTGAATTGAATGCTCTTCCTAAGTGCTACGACCATGGCACTAGGAACTTCCCAGGCTTAGGAAGTAACAATGTATTCTACTAGTCCATTCTACTTTCCCTGTCCATATCACCCCACTATTTTATAAGTCTCATATCAGCCAGGCCTGGGTCTGCCATGCTGACCACTGTATCCTTAGCACGCAATAGTGGCCAACACACAGCAGGCACTGACAACATTCAATACCTGTGGAATGATAGAATTATACAAATAAAGACTGATAAACCTGCAAATGAATGCAGCGGTCACTTCTTCCTTTATAACTTACCTCAAGGCCTTTGTAAAGGTTGTTTCTTTTTTCAGAATAGAGTCAGCCCAGCAGGCTACATCTCATTCTTCTAACTCTTAGAGCACATGGAGCCTTCTCTGAGACATCTTCCTAAATGGGCCATCTAAAGTATTCTCCTCCATTCTCCTCCCTCAAAATATTATGATTTTTCTTTACATATTTACATTCTTTACAATTGTCAACAATTGCATCTTTGGTTAGTTAAGTGTTTAATACCATCTGTACTTGGCATAGTACCTGGCACATAGGGGGGCTCAACATGTATTTGACGAATAGTGAGTGGACTGCTACCATTTATTAAAGATTAATATTTCTACAACAACATGTTACTTCCTGTAATAAAAGTTTAACTATTCCCTAAACCAAACCTTTGTCAACACTGGGTGCCAACCATAAAAATAGGCATGTCAGGAGTTTTCTCCCTTGCCTCCTGTTTTGTTATTCACTCAGGTATAATGCTAACTAGGAGTAAAAACAAAACAAAAAAAGAGGTTCAAATATCAAGAAAATTAATAAATCATTCCCTTAATCATTAAGCATTTCCAAATATTAAACTGACAATAAGGAATGGCATAATGCACTAGAAGAGAAGCAGTCTTGCCTTTTAAATCTTGTATATAGCCCTCTTTGCAGCTGTGCATGAGCTGAAGGATCCACCTGTGTTGGGCACCAATACATTGCCAAGCAGGGTCACCTGGTGCATGAAGGTCAGACAGGTACCTGAAAAAACAAGGCCACGATTAACCAAGTAGGCTTCCTCTGTACAGCCATAAATAAGGACAAAAAGAAAGCTAGCATTTTTTTTAAATCATTACTTTTCTCAAGAAAACCTAAAATTTCATAGGGGGGCCCAGGTGGCTCAGTCAGTTAAGCATTTGACTTCAGCTCACGTCATAATCTTGCAGTTTGTGGTTCACACCCCATGTCTGGCTCTATTGAGTCATGGAGTCGACTTTGCATTCTCTGTCTCCCTCTCTCTCTGCCCCTACCCAGCTCATGCTCTCTCTTAAAAATAAATAAACATTTAAAAAAAAGAAAACCCAAAATTTTATCAATTAGTAAAAAAGCACCTGTTAACATTAGTCTTCAACACTTAAATTTTTTTTAGTTTATTTATTTATTTATTTGGGGGAGAGAAAGAGACAGAGACAGAGATGGAGAGAGGCAGAGAGAGAGGGAGAAAGAGAGAATCCAAGCAGGATCTGCACCATCAGTGCAGAGCCCAACACAGGGCTCAAACTCACGAACCATGAGCCAAAAACTATGACCTGAGCCTTGGATGCTTAACCAACTGAGCCACCCAGGAACTCTTTAAAGAGTCTTGTTCATTTAATTCTAAATGAAATATATTCAAATTTCTTTTCATGTAAAAATAAATAATAAAACTGTATTTTTTTAAAAATTAGGACTTTATTTAAAAAACAACAACCAAGAAAATACAACTGGCAGTAATCCTAAAAACTTAGTGAGAACTTAAATTTATATTTATATTCAGTTCACAGAATGTTTCCATACTTAGTTCTCAGTCATTATAGAAAATACAAGTGGGAGCCAGCAGAACACACCTAGTGAATATTTTGATTTCAATTTTATTTTAGTCCTTTCTGTCTGAACTATGGCCACTAGATGGCAGTATGATACCATTTTCTATACATCCTAACAGGCTATTTTATTACATTAAGAGATTGGGTGGCAATAAATACTTACCTCTAAAGTCTGAATTCTACTAAATATTTCTTTAGAAAATGTAGTATAGATGGGCATTTTTCTTAGTTTCTAAATAGTTCTTAAAATATTTAACATCTTCTTTGTACAATAAAACATCCACACACGGAATGAAAATCGAAAAATTTGAAAAATTTCTGACAAATATTATTTAAGATTTGGCCTTTGGCCATCACAAAATATATAAACACACAGTAGTCACCCCTTATCCAAAGGGGGAATATGATCCAAGACCCTAAGCAGGATGCTTGAAACCACGGACAGTACTGAACCCTATATGTAGTCTGTTTTTTCATATATATATATATATATATATATATATATATACACACACACACACACACACACACACATATATATGATAAAGTTTAATTTATAAATTAGGCACAGTAAGAGATTAACAACAATAACTGATAAAAATAAAACAATTATAACAATATACTGTAATAACAGTTACGTGAATGTAGTGTCACTCAAAATATCTTACTGTACTCACCTTTCTTGTGATGATGTGAGATGATAAAATGCATACATGAGGAAATGAAGTGTGGGGAATGATGTAGGCACTGAGATGTAGCACTAAGCTACTACTGACCTTCTGACTACACTTCAGAAGGAGGATCATCTGCTTCTGGACCATAGTTGACTGCAGGTAACTAAATCGCGCAACTGAAACCGCAGATAAGGTGGGGACTACCGCAATAAGTTAAATCCAATTAAAGCAACTCCAAAAGCTGAATTTATTGTCTTGAAATTATTCTTAAACCATAGCTTTCTGTTGCCTTGAGGTTAAAGAATTTTGTTCAATGATAAATTTTAATGAATGGTTACAAGCTGTGACTCTATCGTAATCACTGAGGGATACCAGATGCTTCTCTTCCATGTTCCTCCAGTACTAGGTATTTCCTAACTCACAAACATCTCAATTAGCAGCTAATTAGAGGAGAAACATTTTGTAATAAGCAATAAATAAAATGTTGAGACATCTGACATCACATTGAGGAACTATCTACCCTGACCATCACAAGCTAATGCAGATAGCCTGAGCTCTGAGCAGAGCCTAGAATCATCCTGCAAAAGGCCCTTGAAATAGTATGGCTCACACTGTACAGAACTGCTTCAAAGTCAGCCCAAGAGCTGACCCTTTTCCCTTTCCCTAACCATCTATTTACAGGCTGCAAATAGGTATGCCTGTGTTGAGAAAGGTACAAATCAATTAACAGCACCCAAGAATAAAACTACAATCTAACAAAACACATTTAGCCTGGCATAAATATTTCAACCCAATCTGATTCTTTCCCTCACACAAAGCTTTCTCCTCTTTTTTCATCTGGAATAAAAATATGATAAATAGTACACTATGTCATTTCTTTTCAAAAATCATGTGACTTTATTCTTTCTTGTTCGGGATAATTTGTCTTAGCATTCTCAGGTAGGTTTGTTTGGCCTCCCATACTTCTACAATACTGTCTCCTAACACTTTCTCCTAACACTTTCATTCATATAACATCCTCAGATTTAGTGTCAGTGGTAACATATAGGAATACTCTTTTAGGAAAGCTGCTTCTTTTTAATTTTTAAACTACTTAATAGGAATACAAAGGGTCCATTACAAGAGCTCTGTACAGCAAGAGAAATCAATATACTCCTTTGTTTAATAACTTTTAAAATTATAAGTTCCTTTAGTATGTTGCCTAGGTCCTTGCAAAATTTAGTAATAATCCTTTACAGCATCTTATTAATGGGTATTACATTAAACATTATATAAAGATAAATGTGTTCTCTCAGAAATTCTACAGTGTTACAGTTCAAAAGTATAATCTGTGATAGGTTTTTCCTTGCTTAAATGACTTAATCGAATAAATTTCTTCTTTTCTTTTAGTAGTAAACAATAAGTACAACTAATCCTTGAACAACACGCGTTTGAACTGTGCAGGTCCACTTATACACAGATTTTTTTAAGTACTGTACTATGAATGTATTTTATGTTCCTTATGATTCTCTCAATAACATTTTCTTTTCTCTGGCTTAATTTATTTTAAGAAGAGAGTATATAACACACAAGATGTGTTAATCGGCTATTTGCATCATTGGTAAGGCTTCCAGTCAACATTAGGCTGTAAGTAAAGTTTCAGGGGAGTCAAGTTATATGTGGATTTTTGACGGGGCAGATGGTTGGTGCCCCAACCCCCACACTGTTCAACAGTCAACTGTATTTCATTTCAAAGATCTTTGTTTAAAACATGCCACATGTTAACTACTATTTCTTCTAAAACTGTGTATCAAAGAACACTTAACAGCTTTTTTAGATGGGTAAAGAATGCTAATTATGAGCATAGCCTTAGTATTTTATAATTTAAGAATTAAACTTTTTAACCATATTCTAATATGGTTTTTAACAATTACCAGGGATAGGATCACATTCATATGGAAAGAAGTATATATGACATAACTTTGCTTCTCACTAAAGGTACTAGAATCAAGACAAAATAAGAAGAGTGAAACTCATGAAGTTTTTAACTATACAACATAGTAAACAAAAATAAAATACAGTAGTAATTTATTCTCAATCACACCATGCAAAACTTCCGAATATGTAAGAGAACGAATAAAGATATGCTTTGCTGATGATAAAGCTCTCTCCATCCCCTCTTGATGTTCACAGTACCTATCATCATAGATTCTAAAGTCCCATAGATACTTGACCTGGTTAAGATGTTATTTTTCCTATTTATTAATAACTAAAAACTTAAGAAAGATAACAGAATTAATTGCTCGGTGTCTTCTCAAAGCATAAAAAATAAAATAATGATTACAAAATAAGTAAACTACTTGACATTTTTGTTGACATTCTTGTTCTTTTCCCCTTTTAAATGACAGGAAAAAAGCACCTAAATAGGCCATCTTTAAAATAATATCCAGTAGATAAATGGTAATTCACTCTTTAAAGCTTTGTACATTCAATAAGGTTTAACTAGTACTACTGACAAATTTAATAGCATAAATATAAATACAAAGCAATATTAAGTAGCATGGTGGAACACAGACAACAAGATGCTAACCAGCTGTGTATTCCTGGACAAGAGGATTAACTTTCCTGGAGCTTTTCTTTACATGTAAAGGGGGGGAAAAAAAAAGCAGGAGAACTAACATATATATATATTTCATTTCCAGATTTAGATTTCCACAATTCTACAAGCCAGAAAAATCCCTCAAATACATTCTTTCCTATATGAATACAGCTTAGAGAAAAGCAAAGATAAGCTTTGAAAGCAGACAAACAGAGGAACCCTACTCCTAGCTGTGTGTGTTGAGCAAGAATGAAGTCTAAGGCTCAGTTTCCTCACCTATACAATGGGTATCAGACAAATGTCTATGCAAGGTGGCTGTGAGGATTAGAAATTATATACATAACACGTCTAACATGATGCCCAGATGTACTACAGACTCCAGGGAGTGGCAGTAATCAATGTTAGTACTCTCTACTCCCCTGCGAAAGCCTCCTCTCCCTTTCCTCTTTAGTAACACAAATGTGCTGAAAATGACAATGGATCATGTTGCTACTATTCTCCTGAATCACCAAGAATACAAGTCTGAGTGTAGACTGCTGTCCCCACCACCACTGCAAACACAGCAGCTTTCAGGCCAAACCTTCTTTTCATACCTGGAAATAATTTTCAATGGTCATATGGTAACAACAGCCAAATGTATCAATGTATATATTCAGTCTATTATTTTATAAGTATTGAATACTCAATAAACTTCACTAACTTAAGAGAGAGGGCATTAAGTTTGGATAGTAGCTTATTCTGAGAATAAAGGCCACATGCAAAAAAAATAATGTTAATATTTTTAAATCACAGATATAAAAAGCTTGTAACTTGTATGCTTTATCTCCAAATCCTGGTATAAACATTGTATGTGTGTGTAATACATAGACTATTTATGTGCCAGGTGCTGAATTAAATCCTTAAATGTATTCTTAGATTATCTTTACAACTACCCTGAGATGTAGATTGTGTTATCATGTCATCTCAGATGAAGAAACTGAAAAAAGAATGCAAGTAAGTCACCCAAAGGGGAACAGCCAGTTACCACTATGCTACAATGCTTCCTTCTAAGGCCCTTTTTGGGTCATACCCTGTGGTATCCACCACTTTTCATATTATTGCAATTTTTAAAATTTATTTATTTTTTCTTTTCAACACTAAAACCTTTCAGAATTTCCTCTACCACTGAGCCACAGCCCACTCTTGTGGCATGAAGAATTTCCCACCCAGAATGTGACGGTGTTGTGCTCTAAACCATACAGGGAGGCCCCTGTCTGTGATCTCTGGGTGCTCACAGAGTGCAATACCCACATTGTCCTGCTAGGTTAGGTAAACCCTTGTTGAGAAAGAGGAAGAAATGACTAAACAATGGGGCCACTCTCCCTTTCCCCAAATAATTTCTTTGCCCTGAATATTCACAAATTTGTTAGTATACAAAAGAATTTTGGTGTCCTACACTGGATACCACTAAATTTCTATTTATCTTCCCTTTCACCATTTCATCAATCTCCTAATTTTTCCCAAATGATATATCTAGTACTATACAGATACATGTGATTTGTCAAAATTCTTGGAAAAGTTTTACCTTATATAACGTTTTTGGTCATGTAAAGTTGATGGTGTCTCAAGCAATTTATCCAGAAGTAATTCTCTTAAAGATTCAATCCGTGTTTCTACTTCAGCATAATCTATTTAAAAAGGAAAGAACATATAAGATTTACAAAACGGAGACTTAAAGTCAACTTATGGCAAGTAGAACAGTTGTTGCCTTGGGGGAAAGGGGTTGACTAAAAAGAGGCACACGGGAACTTTCTGGGTGTGGGTTACATGGGGTGTTTGCATTTGTCAAACTCACTGACCTGTAATATGTAAGTAACATTTATGCATTTCATTGCATGTAAATTTACCACAATAAAAAAATGAAATTAAGTTTTCTGAGTCCTTATGGATTTCATTTAGAAATTTAATAAAGCCCTATGATATTTCTCCTAGTTGATAAGGCATTATCAAAAGACATTTTAGGTTTTTATTTTATAACTCTTGTATTAGAGATAATTTCACAAGTTGTGTTAGTTCACTTTAAAATAAGGTTAGAATTCATAAACATAATGGTTTTTCTGAAGAGGGAAGATTAAAACATAAGTTTCCATCTCTATAAAATATCTGTAATTGATTCTTTCTAGTAAAAAAGATTTTTTAATAGCATTATGGTTAACAAGCGGCACAAAATGTACAAGACTAACTTATCCCATAGCCGCAGTTGTTCGTCTTCACTACATCTTGGTAAGAAAGACCATGTTATTTTTGAAGTATTTGTTTTACATTTTAAAAAGACCACCATATAAACAAAAATTAAAATGCAAATAACTTTCTCTGCAGATAGCATTCTACATTATTCCTGTAAAAGTAAAGTAGAAGATCTAAAAGTAATAAACAAATCTTACATTTCTTGAAAACCTGCACCTCCGTTTTCCCAAAGAGTGACTTGGCCTTTTCATAATCATTAATAACCACATCATAATCACCCTTTAAAATAAAGAAACATTTTGGAAACTGTTAGTAAAGTATCATGAACACATTTGGTTACGATAAAAAACTATCTCAGTAACTTTAAAATTTATGATATCATAACCATGGGTACATAAATATGTACTCTACCTTTTGAATATTCCTTTCAATATTTAGAGGAAGGTTGAAAAGAAACTTAAATCGCTGAAGCACATTGAGTGCATTTCTAGTGGAATCCGCCTTGTCCTTTCGACCTAATACTTCTTGAAATAATGTGTCCGCAGTATTACTTGCTCCTATTTTAGAAAGACCAAGAGAAGTTTAGATAAAACAAAATGTTAAGCTGCTAATGTCGCTTTACATTAAAACTCAACAGACTTTTTTAAAAGTTAGCTACATTGGAGATCTTTTATGGTTTGCTAAAAAACATTTCTACTTTGCCCACAAATAAGTCCTTTCGTATATTAAAAACAGTATCCAATTAAAAATAACCATATTTACCAGGCCCAAATAAAATTGCTAATGTGAACCTACATTAATTTTAGCTACTCTTCCAAATTTTATAGCAATTATGGATCGTTAGATTATTTCATTAGTTCAGATAATAGGTTAAAACACACACACACACACACACACACACACAAACACACACACACACACACACACAAACACACACATGCACATGCAACTACACTAGATAAATTCTCTGGATTTAAAATCTGCATTATATGGTAATAAAACAAGAAAAATATTTTTGAGGAAAGTTGTTCAAAAGAAGTATTCTAGAACTAATTCTATTTCTTGGTAAAATTATCTTCTGTTGATGCAGCAGGCACAAAAATTACATAAGCAATTTAAATGACAAATTTTAACATATCATTAATGAATACTTGCTTCTTAAATCAGCTAATTCAAATTATACACAAACTGGACATTATGTATATATAAAATATATATAAAAGTCTTCAAACTATACAAATCACTGTAATGACAGAGTTGCAGATTATCTAAAGCAAAATTTACTATATACAAAAAATAGTTTAACTTTTTCAACTTGTGAATTATTTTTAATTAAACACAAGGAAAGGGGAGAAAAAGCATAACTGTTTTTGGCTATTTGATTGCTGCTCATAAAAAGTTTCTACATTATCTGGTCTACTGACTATACTTTAAGCAAAGATGAAAAAGTTACCTCAGTCTCACTGGGTGGCTTGCATGCCATATTCTCTAGTCCACACTGTGGGTGGCCTGATCGTGTTAAAAGTTGTCTTTGTAACATAATTGTTTTATCTAAATAATGTTTAAGTTCTGTTGAAATTTTAAAGACCTGATATAAAAACTCTGTCAAGATAGCCATTTTCTCCACATACTTTTAATGAAGAATACTAAATATCTGTAAGATGAGAAAAAATATATTCCTTTCTTCCCATCAAACCACAGAATGGTGGTTAAATGAATATTTGAAATCTGATTAAAGGTTAAAACATTTTTCTTCAAAGAAAATTATTATTAAGTATTTATCATTTAAATATATAAACTTCGTGACTTGAGGCTTCATAAATGAAAAGATACATAAATGCGACTGAATAGTTTTAAAAGGCTGATTATAAATTGGTGGGCTGTGGATATTAAATTCCCAAGCACTTTTTTTTGTGTGTGTACAATAAAAGAACTTGGGACAAAGCTGTAAGAGTTTTACTCATTGTATTTTAAAGGTAATAAAAAAAATACCAACTAATAATTTTAACTCCTCTAAAAAGTATGAAAACATGTACAAGTAAAAAATTCACTTATTAAATAAATAATTTATAGTGAAAATTTAGTAGGCAGAAATTAGACTATAAAATTATGATTTATGCAGAAATGTAGGTATGGAGAATTTTAATATGTGCACATAGACAAATAATAATTTTAATTAAAAAATAACTATCCATAAACTGTTATTGAATTGTGAATTTAATTGCATACACAATAAAATTTGGGGAGTTCCTAACTTTGATAACTGAATGATACGATCTGTAATAAAATAAATGAAAGCATTGAAACTAAGATTTCTGTGAGCAGATAAAAATTAGCAAAGGCTCACAAAATGCAGTTTAATGTCTTCATTCTCTAGGGCTACTAATAAAAAAATGAAACCACTAAACTCAGCGGTGTTGTTCACACACGAAGTAAGACTGCAGATAAACCATCAGTTAGACATCCGCCAAATCTCCCAAGAACAATTTTCCCTGCATACCAATCCATCCACATCTTCACTCCACCTTGTCACGCTGAGAACAACCAATTTTAAGACAGCTAGCAAGGGTATGAACTTCCAGTGTGTACTCACAAAACAAATCTAACTGAGCTATATGGTAGTGAAAAACATGACTTAGGTCTTACAGTTCGCAGAACCAACCCTGATCTTACAAATACCAGCCCTGGGCAACTCTAGACCTGAAACTTGGTCGTTTCTCCTCACAAGGGGTGTCTTAACTCCAGCTCACTGGACTGTGACTATGTTCATCTCAATTACAGATGCATCCCAAGCACCAAGAGCAAGGCTGTTGTAATAGCACTGTGGCTGTCACTATCATAGTCATGTAGACAACAGCAGTAAAATTTTCCTCAGTGTAAGATAGGAGAACACGGATGGACCTTTAGGGTATCATCCTAAGTGAAATAAGTCAGACAAAGACAGACAGATACTACATGGCATCACCCATATATAGAATCTTAAAAAAAAAAAAAAAAAAAAAAAAAAAAAACTCAAGTCATAGATATGAAGAGAGGAACGGCGGTTACCAGGGGCTGGAGGGTAGGGGGAATAGGGAGATGTTGATCAAAGGGGAAAATTTCCAGTAAGAAGATGAACACATTCTAAGGATCTAATGCACACTATTGTGAATATAGTTAACAATGTATAACATATACTTGAAAACTGCTAAGATTAAATCTCAAATGTTCTCATCACAAAAAAGAAGTGGAATTATGTGATGTGACAGAGGTGTCAGCTATTGCTAAGGTGGTAATCATATTGCAAGATACAAGTACATGTATATCAAATTAACATGAGGTAACACCTTACATTTATTTACACAATGCTGTCAATTATATCGCAATAAAGCTGAAAAAAAGATGACAAGAAAAGTCACTGTGGCACTGCACACTAACCAAACTCC
The DNA here is from genome assembly GCA_028646485.1 of Cryptoprocta ferox. Classification (NCBI taxonomy): domain Eukaryota; kingdom Metazoa; phylum Chordata; class Mammalia; order Carnivora; family Eupleridae; genus Cryptoprocta; species Cryptoprocta ferox. Next base: position 115,868,154 of record CM053577.1, read on the forward strand.
TATCTCCCTATTGATATTATAACCTTAATAATGAAAAAAAAAACTATGCCAGGAACTCCTGTCATCTATATAATTCTAAGACTATCTCATAATTACAACTATGTTTATTTAAACATTATACTTTCTCTTATTTTGAAGAGAATAATTTCTCTTATTTTGGTCCTTTTCATGGCACTGACACTTGAGATCATAGATCATAGAAGTAATTTTTAACCCACATTCTCTGCTTGATGTGAGTTGGGGATGAAGGTGGCTAGGAGTGTTCCTCGCAACACACACACACACATACACACACACACACACACCACAACACAATTTATTCCAGGAAAAAGCAAGTTGAATGAGATTAGAAAAGGAAGCATTAAAGTACCTACCAATTTAAAGTTACTTTAAAATGTACACTCAAATTCATAGCAAAACCAGGACCACAAAAAGACCCAACCACCTACTCTATGTGTCTCAGTTTCTCTCAACAGATTACAGAAAATGACCAGATACACTGCCATCTATAACATGATATTACATGAATGGCATCATTACCAATAGTTTATGCTTATTTAGACAACTATACTTGGCACTGGAATTCTATGGCACAACTGAAAGAACAGAGAACTGGAATCTTGGGGATGAGAAAAGAGCTCTATACCACTTCCATGAGCCAATTGTTCCCATGTCCTCAACTTCCATTCAGTAATCCCAAATTGGCAGCTTGAAATCAATCATGATGGGAAAATTTACACATTGGAAATGCTAATATTAAGGTTTTCTTTTTTTTTCTTTTCTGGAATGCCAATAGTTAAACATTTACCGGCTTACCTCTGAGTAAAATCAGATCCTTTTTTAAAAACTTGGCTTGATACTCCCTTAGTGTTTTAAATCTTTGTCTTTCTTAATTTTACACATATGATTTGGGAGAAATCATTCAATCCTATTAAATTCAACTACTATTTCCACATTAGTGACTCCAAAATCATATATAACTCAAGATGTTAGTTAGCTTAAGACTAATCATTACAGAAGATCTCTCTCTCTCTCTCTCTCTCTCTCTCTCTCTCTCTTTCTCTCTCTCTCTCACACACACGCACACACACACACACACACACACTGGTATACTACTCAGCTATAAAAAAGAATGAAATATTTTGCAACAATATAGATGGACCTTGAGATAAGTGAAATAAGTCATACAGAGAAAGACAAATGCCATATAATTTCACTTATATGTGGAATCTAAAAAACAAAACAAACAGAACAAAACAAAACCCAGAGTCATCAATACAGAGAATGGATTGGTGGTAGCCAGAGAGGAGAGAGGCTAGGGGCAGAACAGGTGAAGGGGATCAAGTACAAACTTCTAGGGTTTTTTTTTTTTAATGTTTATTCATTTTTGAGACAGAGCACATGAGCAGAGGAGGGGCAGAGAGAGGACAGAGGGTCCAAAACAGGCTCTGTGCCGACAGCAACAAACCCAATGTGGAACTCGAACTCACAAACTGCAAGATCATGACACGAGCTGAAGCTGGATGCTCAACCAACTGAGCCACCTAGGCACCCCACAAACTTCTAGTTTTAAAATAGGTCATGGGGATATAATAAATGGCATGAGTAATATACTCAATAATATTATATTTAAAAAAGACTAATCTTTATATATACTTTCACTAAATGTACAGTTATTTTTTTTAATGAATACTCATCACAAAGAAGTTCTTTATTCTAAATTATACCAAAGATAATTCAATCAGCCTTAGCTGGTTTAAGGGGATTCTATGAGAGCATTTCTTGTGACATCCCAGCATCATCTTATGGTACTAACTTAGTCCCTAAGAGGAACTTTAGGATTTCCCTTTGAGTGAACCCTAACAGAAGAGCTAAGGAGGGCGATAACCAGGACTATGTCAGCTTTAGGGAACTTGGGACATGGGAACTAGACTCTGAGTCTGGGCAGACAGCTAGTCAGGCTTCAACAGGAAGAACAGTGGATAATCAACTCTTAGACCCTCAGTTTACCTGCCTTTAGCAAAAGCTGAGCAAGTGGGATGAAAAGAATGAAGATGCCATGAAGGAAGAAAAACCATTTTAGCGTCTATGGATCCCTTATAATCTGAAGAGTTTGGGGAAGCTTTTGTGGGTGGCATAAAAACATACTAGACATACAATATGGAGTGCTTACTGTTTGTTAGGTTTTATTCTAAAAACTTTGTAAGACTGCTAAATTCTTAATTATTCTAAAAATATGCATTAATTGTTAATTCACTTCAACTTGTTTATGTCCTTAAAGGACAGGCACTATTCTTTTTGTTATCACACCCAATAAATTAACATTGATTCAGTAATATTTAATATACAATCCCCACTTCCCACTTGCTCCTAAAATATCATTTATATCTTTATATGTTGTTTTGTTTTGTTTTTAATTTACATCCAAGTTAGTTAGCATTTAGTGCAGCAATGATTTCAGGAGTGGATTTCTTTATGCCCCTTACCCATTTAGACCATCCCCCCTCCCACAACCCCTCCAACAACCCTGTTTGTTCTCTGTATTTAAGAGTCTCTTATATTTTGTCCCCATCCCTGTTTTTATATTATTTTTGCTTCCCTTCCCTTATGTTCATGTTTTGTATCTTAAAATCCTCATATGAGTGAAGTCATATGATAGCTGTCTTCCTCTGACTAATTTCGTTAGCATAATACCCTCTAGTTCCATCCACGTAGTAGCAAATGGTGAAATTTCATTCTTTTTGATTGCCAAGTGATACTCCATTGTGTATATATACCACTTCTTTATCCATTCACCTGTCAATGGACATTTGGGCTCTTTCCATACTTTGGCCATTGTCGACAGTGCTATTAACATTGGGATGCATGTGCCCCTCTGAAACACCATACCTGTATCACTTGGATAAATACCTAGTAGTGCAATTGCTGGACTGTAGGGTAGAGGAACCTCCATACTGTTTTCCAGAGTGGCTTCACCAGTCTGCATTCCCACCAGCGGTTCAAGAGATCTTTCTCCACATCCTTGCCAATATCTGCTGTTGCCTGAGTTGTTAATTTTAGCCATTCTGACAGGTGTGAGGTGATATCTCATTATGGTTTTGATTTGTATTTCCCCAATGATAAGTGATGTTGAGCAATTTTTTCATGTGTCTGTTAGCCATCTGGATGTCTTCTTTGGCGAAGTGTCTATTCATTTCTTTTGCCCATTTCTTCACTGGATTATTTGTTTTTTGAGTGTTGAGTTTGATAAGTTCTTTATACATCTTAGATACTAACCCTTATCTGATATGTCATTTGCAAATAGCTTCTACCATTCCTTTGACTGCCTTTTGGTTTTGCTGATTGTTTCCTTCGCTGTGCAGAAGCTTTTTCTTTTGATGAGGTCCCAATAGTTCATTTTTGCTTTTGTTTCCCTTGCCTCTGGAGACGTGTTGAGTAAGAGGTTGCTGAGGCTGAGGTCCAAGAGGTTTTTACTTGCTTTCTTCTCTAGGGTTTTGATGGTGTTCTGTCTTAAACTTAGGTATTTCATCCATTTTGAGTTTATTTTTGTGTATGGTGTAAGAAAGTGGTCCAGGTTCATTTTTCTGCATGTTGCTGTCCAGTTTTCCCAGCACCATTTGCTGAAGAAACTGTCTTTATTCCACTGGATATTTTTTCCTGCTTTGTCAAAGATTAGTTGGTCATACATTTGTGGGTCCATTTCTGGGTTCTCTATTCTGTTTCATTGTTCTGAGTGTCTATTTTTGTGTCAGACAGGCACTATTCTTATCCCCATTTTATTTTCTTATCCCCATTTTATAGTGCAAACAACTGAAACAGAGGTTATTCAATTTGCTCAATGTGACACACACAGTTAGGATACAGTGAGAGCTAGAAAGATATTCATGAGTACAACCCTCAGGAATCACAAACTCAGCAAGTTATAAGCGGAACTGAATGTTTTCCTCTCTACCTCTCTCCTAACGCCCCAAACCTGCTCCTACTTCCTCAACTTGAGGCCAAAAATCTGGATGTCATCAATGACCACTTCTTTTCTTCATACTTCCCACATCAAACTGGTAACCAAACACTGCCTTTCTCATCTCCCTAACATCTTTCATCTTGCCATTCATTCACTCTACCTTCATCACCTCTGTTTTGGTTAAAGTCCTCAGCACTTCATTCTTACATGACAACTGTGCACTTCTATCTGATGTCTCTAGTCTAGCTCTCTCCTAATCCATTCTCTATGCAGATGGAGAATGTTTTTTAAAAAGTTCATAATGTCATTTATTTATTTAAAATCCTTCAATGGTCTGTAGGATAAAAACAAATTTCACTATACTACACAGAAAGCTTATCATAAGCAGACCCCCACCTACCCTGCAGTCCTACATCTCACATCTGCACACTACCATATTGGATCCTGGTTCCTGGACTGCAGCCTATCTCCTCCCTTAAGTCAGGGCTTTCCTCCTCATGTTGCTTGCCCTGTCTGGTCCACCTACATCCACTTGGCTGCCCACCTGCCAACCTCTGCGTGCCTGGATACTTTGTACTCCTCTTTTAAGGCTCACATGATTCTCTCCTGATATTCTCTCACTCCACTTTTCAATTAGGTACCGCTTGTGCAGGCTCCAGATGCACCCCAGGCTTGCCACCAGCAGACAATTTTCACACAAGAATTTAATCACCTGCTTATTTGTATGTGTTTTCCATAGACTACACACTCTTAGGAATATAGCATAAGCACTATCTTCATATCCCTGGGATGAACTAACATGTGCTCAATAAACACTTACAGACAGGTGGCATAGTACAGTACAAGCCCTTTTTGCACAGTGAGCAGAACTGCATAAATGACTGTGCAAGCTGAAACCAATCAAACAATCTTAATAACTAATGGGAAAATTACAGTTGTTTTGTGACTTTTAAAAATTCTTATTACAACATTAAAAACGCCTTATATTGGTGATAAATGAATAAGAAAATGAAAAAAACAGTAAAACTGGTATTTACTTAGTACACTCCAATGATTTAAAATATTAGAAACACTGAAAATTCAAGGGTTCTATTTCTTTGTTAAAAAAAATTGTCAAGATTGCTTGCTTTTGTCATGAAATTTACCATACAAATCACACATCTTTCCTATACTTTGACAGATTATCATACCTTTCCCAACTTTATCCTTTGTGCTCTGAATGTCATGGATTGTTTCTGATTATTCTTTTAAACATCACTTCCTCTAGGATGTCTTCTTCCTTTTCTTCATTTCCACTGATAAAGTCACCTTTAACCGAATTCCTCTGGCTGTACAGCTCAAGTCTCTTGAACAGTGGCAGTACCCATATCCCCACTGTCAGCTACCTTCTGGAACTCCAGTCATGGTAGATTTGAATCTCACATTGCACTTTTTTTTAAAATGCACTTTCATCTTTGTGGGCCAATCCCCTCTTTTGATTATCCATTTCTATAAAAAGCCATGTGAGTTGATGTCTGGGACACAAGGAGGCCACACAACTATGTACTTTGTTGTCTGTGAATGAACACCTGTATAGTGACCAATCACAGAGTCTGAAGAAAGAGAGGTAACTGGTCACTGATCACCTTGCACATCTGTTATTTATGGAGTGATTTGTGGAATGAACAACTCAGGAACCACTTTTGTACTTGATGCAATTATGACAAATATACTGTGATGAGAGAAATCTGAACTGTGTTCCTGGAGGACAGGTGTATTTAACTGAACTGTGGTGACTGAAATTTATGCTTATCAAAACCATGCACAGCAAGCTTTGTCAGTAGTTACAGATTTGAAGCCAGATTTTAGATATAAATCCCAGCTCTGCCACTTACTACTTATATGACTTTAGATAACTCATTTAATCTTTGGGGGCCTCAGGTTTTTTGTCAGCACAAACCTCACAGAGAACTAAATATACATAGAATGTTTAGAGCAATACTTGACCCTTAGTAAGCACTGCAAAAGTTTTAGGTATTATCACCACAGTTGCTACTATAAATACTTAAATAACATTGTCTATACCTGCAAAGTCTAATATAATATGTAGCTACTAGCCACATGGAGCTATTTCAATTTAAAGTTTAATTTGTTAGGGATGTCTGGGTGGCTCAGTCAGTTGAGCTCTGACTTCAATTCAAGTCATGATCTTGCAGTTCATGGGTTTGAGTCCCACATCAGATTCTGTTGTCAGAGCCTACTTCGGATATTCTGGCCCCCTCTCTCTCTGCACCTCCCCTGCTCATGCATTCTCTCTCAAAAATAAACACTAGAAAAATATATTAGAGTTATATTTGTTAAAATTAAATAAAAATTAAAAATTCAATTCCTTAGCAATATAGCTACATTTTAAGCACTCAATAGCTACAAGCACAGAAGTTCTATTGGACACTACTGTTCTATACTCTTGATACAGGTTAAGAACATAGAGTTGGGTAGGTGAATTTGGTATAAATTAACAGTCATCCTTCATCCCTGGCTTGAAATCAAGAAGGAATTATTAGGTTCAAAGGCAAATATAAAAAACACATTGTCAAGGAAGAAAAAAAAGAATTTCAATGAAAGGTATCAACATTTATATATTCTGAATAAAATGGACTAAGTTTCTCATAGTCAACATTATCCTTTAGAAACTTAAAATGACAAAGGGTGCCCTTCTGAATTCTGAAAACTTTCATGCAAAATAACTCAAAATTTAATGCATAAAAATTAGTATATAATTATACATAAGATTAAAGCACTAATAATAAAGCAAACTAAACTATATTCATATTCATCTATTCTTTCCTTCCTTTCCAAAAGAAATTAAATTTTCCACAGAAGAATTATATAGAAGAATTACTTCTATAATTTCCTGATTCCCCAATTCTATAGCCTCTGAAGTGTCGGTAACTATGACATACACACCTGGACAAAAGACATGTGTACAGGGCTGGAGGCATGCTTTATATCTCACACTGAACTAAACACGGTACTTTCACACAACCAGTCTTAAATAAATGTTTGTCAAGTTGACCTGAATTAGCAAAACCTTATCCTAAGATAGCAAACATCAATATCAAGTTCATAAAACATGCTTCTAGAAAAAAAGGGTTACAAAGGAATATATTTTAAGAAACATTTTTACACCAGGAAGTCCTGAAGGATAGTCTCATTGAGACGTGACTATTTAGTTAAGCCCAACTTTATCCAAGAAGAGCAAACGTCAGTAAAGTTAATATAACACATTTCTAGAGAAAGTTTGTGGTTATAAAAGAAGTGAAATTTCCCTTACAAATTTTATACCATAAGTCCAAGGAAGGTTTTCCTAAACTACTCTTTTTTTTTTTTTAAACTAATCTTTAAAAGAAAAACATTGGGGCACCTGGGTGGCTCAGTCAGTTAAGCGTCTGACTTCGGCTCAGGTCATGATCTCACGGTTCGTGGGTTTGAGCCCCGCGTCGGGCTCTGTGCTGACAGCTTGCTCAGAGCCTGAGGCCTGTCTTCAGATTCTGTGTCTCCCTCTCTCTCTGACCTTCCCCTGCTCATGCTGTCTCTCTTTCTCTCAAAAATAAATAAAAACATTTTAAAAATTTTAAAGAAAAAAGTTATATTAACACACTATGCTAAAACTAACACATGACACAAATCTCATTTTTTTCCCAAACCTTAGTAAGTATCTATTTTCTTTTACGGATACAATTATATAATTACAATATCAACTTGTTCTTACAAGTCACTTTTTTAAAGTTACTGAAATAATATCATTTTTTATAGGTATCATGGGTTGATGACAATTTTTCCAGTGAAAATAGCATCTATGAGTAGAAATATCTTTCCAAGACCTTAAAATGTCTGACTATACTAATACAGAAATAGCTTTAGTAAATGTTTATTTGGGTTGAATTCAGAATATATTAATTTCAACCAAGCTGGTGACAGTTCTCAAACAAAAACAAGGCAAAATCTTAAGGCAAAACAATAACAAAAACAACCACATTCCTCCCCCAAAACCACCAGAAGGAAAAATATTTAAAGTCCTGTTAAACTCATAAATTTAGGATAAAATCAAAGTACTCAAATTCTACTACCAAGGAAAGCCTATATCAAATTAAAGCTTTGTTCCAGAAACTACTTAATCAGGGATCCCTGGGGTTTAAAAATAGATACTTACAAAAAAGTTCAGAAAGTTACACTCATAGGAGTAAACTGAGGCAGAAGTACAAAACTAAGGTGGTATCACAATCTTGCATTCACAGAATCACTACAGATATGATGTGAAGGTTCTTAAGTGTTTTAGTTATTATTAGCCCTATTTCATGGGGAAATCTAGCAAACGATTTACATACTTACATTTAAAAACAAGGAGATTCTCCTGGGCATTATTGCTCTTTGTCAAATGTTGATTATATGAGTGAAAGAGAATAATTTATTTTAAGCTGCTAATATTACAATAGGGATCAATTCATCTGATTAGTTTCTTCCAGATCATTAGGGTAAGTAGCTGGGAACTAGGATATCGGCGGGGGGGGGGGGGGGGGGGGGGG
>CM053577.1:115876779-115963445 GCA_028646485.1 Cryptoprocta ferox
TTCACTTCTTAGGAAGCATACTGGCTTATTTTCCAATTATGATTTCTTATAAACAAAACTCAAACAGAAACAGAACATTCATTTTCAATGTTTTTATTCCCCTTTATATTTATTAATTCATTACTATTCAGAAATAAATATTAAAATGCAACTCAATGTCATGTTCTGTGAAACCAGGTCAAAGAATTATATTAACGCTTGTTATAAAGTCCATAAATAGTTTTGGGTAGTAGGACAAAACTTACTGTTCAGAACATTCTCCAGTTTTTGCGTCATGGATCCTTCTACTTTTTCCGTCCCGTCCGCTTCTAGTTTTTGATGGATAGCTAAAAAAAACATCTCGTTAAAGTGTGGGCTATTTTAGTGGGTGGGAACACATTACATCAAAATGACATTTTTAAACAACTTTAAAAAAAGGTCATATTATTTTCACTGCTGGGAAGAAGCACAAACATGCAAAAACTCTGCAAAGTAACCAGCAGGCACCAGTCTAAGTAATTCATAGTTTAACACTATTAAAATAGTACATAGTACACATATTCAATCATCTGATCATCCAGGCTGAGTGGTAAACACGGTTAAATTAAAAAAGAAAAGTGAGATGTAAGTAACTAATATCTCTGATATTTGGCCACAGGAAAGTCATTTTTCTTTCTCAGTTTTACCATCTGCAAAACAGAAATACTAGTATTTGAAGTCTACCAACCTCAAAATATTTCATTTCAGCCTTGGACATAACATGGCAAAATACATATTATTCATGTTCTACTCATTCTATTATTATTTCCTTGAAAGTTCTCAAGAACTATCTAGTAATATCTAACAATATATCAATTTGTAGATATACAAATTACATTGGTGTTTTTTGCTATTGATACATGTCTGCATGGTTCTGATACACATTATGAAAAATTACTTAATTTATATTTAAAAACTGTTTTACCTACTAAAGGGTAGGTTTTAAACAGAGCAAATCAAGCTTACCAAGGTAAAGCACTAAGAAATTTACAAAATGATATAACCAAATGCAATTTCAAATCAAAACTATTACATAACAAAAATAATAAAATTAGAAAGGTAAACATTAATTGAGCCATGACCATAAGTTAAGCACAATGATAAATTTCTAATGCATGCTGCTCATCTGGCAGGAAGTCAGTGATGCATGTTCTAATATTTTTATTTCACAGATGAGAAATCCATGGCTCAGTGAAATTAAGTAAGTTGGCCAACTTCATAAGCCAAACCCAAAATTTGAACTCAAGCTGTCCAGTCCCAGAACAAAACTTCACCCCATACTGACTATATGCATAGGCATGCAATTTAACCTAAGCCTGTTTTCACGTTTATAGAATGAAAAGAATAGACTTACTGTTAGTTGAGAACTGCATTCAGATGCAAATAAAAGAGATCTCACTTCCAAATAATAGTTACTAAACACCCAGGACTTTATTCTTTCACATAACTTCCTTTAGCAAAAACTCAAATGTAAGATGTGTAACTCCAAGGGCTTCACAAGCCAGTACAATAAAATTAACATCACCCGTATAGTCCTTATTCTCCAACATTCAAATAGAATTCCAAACTCTTATTAAAAAGAATTTAAAGTTCTGCTTCAACCCATCAGTCAAGCATGGTAGAATTATTGGGGGGGGGGGGGAGTCTGCTTAAGGAAAAAAATGAAGTGTTTTGTTTTAATCAATCACAATTTGATTTGTTTCCCTTGACTCATTGATTAGAAAATTCTGGGCAAATTCAGTGCTCAAGTGCACTATTAAAATATTCTCAATGCATAATAACATCTGTTTCTCTCCTTCTTTTAATTACTTCCTAATTTTGATCCTGCCTTTTAAAAAAAAAAATAAGAGAGAGAAAGAGAGAGTGAGAGAGCACAAGTGGGACAGAGGGGCAGAGGAAGAGAGAGAATTTTAAGCAGACTCCACGCTCAACACAGAGGCCCAATGCACGGCTTGATCCTATGACCCTGGGATCATAACTTGAGCCAAAATTAAGAGTCGGATGCTCAATCAACTGAGCCACCTAGGCAGCCACTGCCCTTTTTTAATACCTCTTTATTTTTAAAGCAATTTCAAATTTTGTTTGAACTTTATAAACAGAATGCTTTTGTTAGAGAAACACATTCAAAGAAAGACAAAGAAATACATTTCGAAAGCAAAATCAACCAGTATATCCTTAATTGCCTCGGTTGATTCAGGAGTGAAAAGAAAGTTATTTCATACTCCAAAACTGGATTATGCAATAATGGTGACATAAAATGTTTCCACATATCAAAACCTAAACTTAACTTGAACTTGTTAAGGTAAATGAAAAAGAACTTCCCTATCTTTAAAGAAAGGAGATAAAAATGCCCAAATATAAAAAGTAGAAACTAAAAAGACTGTACACACTATTTACTTAAATGCTGGTGTAATTTTCTGACAATTTTGTTGCAAAAGAACATGTGGCATACATTGCATTTTACCAAGGTGGTATTACAAATGGTTCTTCATGGCAATAAGACATTGTATCTTACAGTAGCCCTGCTTCAAATGTTGCTTTCTAAGTCAAAACCATTAAAGAAAACCATGCAGCCACATTTCTGTTACTGACAAAACCCATCACTGATCAGCAGGTCAGAATGAGGTAAGTCTGGCTCCCCTCAGCTCAGTTTACAACCCGTTGTTTGCTGACAAAGCAGCTTCCTGCAGCCCATCTCCAGCATAGCAGAGCCACTGTCAAGCTGTCACCCAAGCATGAGGACCAAGAGACACAGGATCTGATAAAGACAATCCTATTTTCCAGAAAATTAAACCAAATAACCCAATGTCTGATTCACTTGACCTTTTATTTTCTCTGAAAACATTTTTAAATAGTATAACTCAATAAGCAACTTGGTATATGATCACAGGTTTGTTATTGTTTCTAATCTATTAAAACTTAAATATGTGAAGCAGTTGCACACCATAAAATTGTATTTGGGGAACAAAAAAGTATGTATATAAAAGTTCTATTTAAAGAAAAATCAGAGTTATAAAAAGACTGCCTATTTATTCACTGAAATTATTTGTTTTATTTAACTCTCTAAATGTGGACATCAAATCTGCAGAATTCAATTAAAAAATTCATACTATTTTTCCATGCATTTATATAATGCCATTATTAAATGAGGTACTAGAAATGATATGTGTGTATAGGCAATGTCTGTAAGATTTAATTTTAGGTATACTATGATCTACACACTCTAACCACTATATATTACAACTAGCCTATATGAGACAGGAATATTCAAATTAGGTCAAAGACTAGCAAACTATGTCTTTTTTTTTTTTAATGTTTCTTTATTTTTGAGAGAGAGACAGAGAGAGACAGAGTATGAGCGGGGGAGGGGCAGAGAGAGAGGGAGACAGAATCCAAAGCAGGATCCAGGCTCTGAGCTGTCAGCACAGAGCCCAACAAAGGGCTCAAACTCATGAGCTGCAAGATCATGACCTGACCCAAGTCAGATACTTAACCAACTAAACCACCCAGGTGCACTGCAAACTGTTTCTATAAAGAACCACACTGTAAATATTTTAGGCTTCATGGGCCACATAGGGCCTCTATCACATATTCTACTTCTGCTTTCCTTTTTTTTTTTTTCTCTTAAGCAAACCTTGAAAAACATAGCCATCTTTAGTTCCTGGCCTATACAAAGACAGGCGATGACCTAATCTGGCCCACACGCCAATCTCTGAGGATATTTACTAAAATAGGAGACTAGGAAGAGTTAAAATGAGATCTCTTAAAAATTTAAATTTGTAAAGAACTTTTCAAACATTTAGTTTTAACTTATTATACCAAATTTTTATATGAGTGGTTAAATTATATAAATTACATTTAAATAGGCCAGGTAATCTTTGAATCCTTTCTTTCCTCAGTTATACTCGGGAAAAAAATCCCAATAATAAAATAATTGCAAGGATTATATAGAAGGGTAACAGGTATAAAGGATTCTCACTTTGATAATTGGATCCTAGACAACCATACCTAATTAGATAACCTTCATGTACAGAATGTGCCAAAAAATCAGTTATGGCTACACTGCCTCAAGTAACGGCAATGAAAGTAACATGGGAGGGAAGGTCAATTGTGTATTGAGCACCATGTGTTATTTATTCTGCTGTGGCCTCTTTTCTTAGGTATTCTTTAGTAGAACATGAATAAAAATAACTCATATAGTTTTGGTCCCTAATTGTTCTCAAAAACGGCAAGTGATAATGTTGGACTTGCCCATAAAAACAAGAGATTGAACAGGTAACAAGCTCAAGGGGCAGTCAGGGAAATGGTCACCAAAACAAAGATGACAATCAGAAGGCACTAACAAAGATGACAATCAGAAGGCACTGAGGAGGGGCACCTGGGTGGTTCAGTTGGTTAAGCGTCCATCTTCGGTTCAGGTCATGATCTCACGGTTCATGTGCTAACAGCTTGGAACCTGGGGCCTGCTTCAGATTCTGTGTGTGTGTGTGTGTGTGTGTGTCTCTCTCTCTCTCTCTCTCTCTGCCCCTACCCCACTCACACTCTCTCTTGATCTCAAAAATAAACATTAAAAAATTTTTTTGAAGAAGGCACTGAGGAAATGAAGAAGGCCTTTAATGACATGAAAAGCTCCACAAACATCACCATGGCCTGCGAGAACTGGTGTGAACTCATAACTGGTAAGAAACTATGGCTCATCAAGACTTCAAGGGATTGAAGGGGTGCCTGGTGGTGAAAAAACCCTACCCAACATCTTTTCCATGATATGTCTAAATCTATGCTAGATCTATTTAATATAATTGCTCTCCAATATAAAGATGACAAAATGGATGGTGGACATTTAACTATTGTGTATGAGGTTCATGGGGTGATGGCTGAAAAGAATGACATCTTATCATCAGTCCTTTCCACACCAAACACACAATGGATCACATTTACAGAATTAGTCACATGTGTAAGATATTGATGGGTATAAAAGGATTTTTAAAATTCTAGAATTTTACCTATTGGGATTTAGTTTCTTATCAGCCCTGGAGATTGGCCATTGTGGAGAGGCAAAGTAGTCTCCTATTTCACATATGTACAATGGGTCAACAAAAGCCTCAGAGACAAATATTTAAAGTACCAAGCCTTCAAAGAGATTCCAGCCTGGTCTGCAACAAATATTTATGGCACATTTTAGATCTCTAGTTTTATAAATACAGACTGAATGTCACACCCCGTAAACACTCTGCAAATGCAGTGTTGGGTTTCTGTTGTGGAAGCCCCAGCAGATGGCTCTGACGGTCACCTTACCTGAGAGGGCATCCTGGGCTTCAAAGAAAGTACTAAGACCTCCTTTCACATATGCCAGGCTGCCTTCACTTTTCTTGTTAGCCTGTCTCTTCAGGTTGGTGACTGCCATTTTAAGCTGTTCAAAACTGAAATGAAATTAAGAAACCAAAAGTTAAGACTCCTAAAAAGCAAAAAAGAATTCAAATAATGCATTAAATGTAAAATACTGAAGCCTAAGTTAAGAAAGACAGAGACTGACCCAATATGTCAGATGGGTCAGATGAAAACAAAAAACTTTCAAATTCTTATCTATATCTAAACTTTTTTTTTTTTGATAGAGAGAGAGAGTGCAAGTGGAGAAGAGGAGAAGAGGGAGAGAAAGAAAGAATCTTAAGTGGGCTCCATGCTCTGTATAGAGTCCAACGCAGTGCTCAATCCCACACGAAATCAAGAGTAGGACATTCAACCAACTGAGCCACCCAGGAACCCCTACATCTAAACGTTTTATTTATTATGAATAACAAAATTACAGCAACTATAAAACAGATGTGTAGCCCTCAAATGGTCATTCCAAATACATCAGACACCTAAGAAATGAATATACATATAAGATATTTCTATAAGCAATATATATTATGTATATGATTTGCCAGGGAAGGAGTCTTGAACATCATGTCCCTGTGCACAGACCTAGATCAATGCAGTGATTATCTAAGTTATCTAAGGCAGAACTCTTCTGTATGTTCATTTCCATATTCTATATCAAAATTAAAAATATCATGATTCACCACAATCAATATTCAGTCCTCTGTCATTAACAGTGAAATTATAGAAAAATCTGGGGAGGTCAACTCACAATTTAAATAACTAAAAAACACCAAAATATTTTATCTCAAGAAGAGAAAACTGGTAGTCCTCTATATTTCAGAAGTTTTATTTCCAGCTAGGCTAAGAAAATCTGACTATAAAACTTTGAATATATTTTTTGTTTTCTTTTTTTTTAATTTATTTTTGACAGAGAGAGAGACAGAGAGTGAGCAGGGGAGGGGCAGAGAGAGACGGAAACACAGAATCTTAAGCAGGCTCTGCAGACAGCTCAGAGCCTGACGTGGGGCTCGAACCCACCAACTGTGAGATCACGACCTGAGCCAAAGTCGGCCTCTTAACCGCCTGAGCCACCCAGGCACCCCAAAACTTTGAATATATTTTTGAGTGCCATGATAGCCCTATGCAGAAAACAGAGATAGATTCTGAAATATAGTAATAAAAAAAGCACATCCATGATGTATAAAATTAGAACCATCTTCTGCAATTAAAGATTTGACATTCCCTTTAAAATTTACTCTCTTTATACATATATATATACACACACATATATATGTGTATATATATATATATATATATATATATATAAACATATAAACTTTTCCTCGTGTTTTCTAATGGTTTTCACTCTAACTAATGAAGGAAAATTTCTCCTAAGGTATATTTTAACAAATTAACTTTTCAAGATTGTAAATTTTGAGCAATAAACCATTCATTTATTCAAACACTGTTACTAAATTTAATTGCTGCAAATAAAGTTACAAACCTACTCTTGTACAGAGTGTGGCAAAATGTAACTGGCAGACAATAAGGAGCACTTTAATTTGGATATAAGACCTTGACTATTTTTGGCTAATTTGAAGGCAAGTCTTTGCAAAATGATAAATCAACTCATCTTCCTTTGCTCTATGGTCAGGAAAAGAAGTATGTTCTCTATTTTACACCAGGACTTGAAAGTTTTGTTACCTGAATAGAGAGAGATCACATCACTTTAGGTACCCAGCTGAGACTCCACAAAGTTTTAATGGGTTGCACAAATATGAATCATACAGAAACAACAAGATAGCAGGAAATAAGGGACTGCTAATTAATAACACCATTTCATAAATAGGAGAAAAGATACCCTGAGATATTTGTGAGCTCACCCAAAGTCAAAGGACTCCTAAGTGGCAGAGGCCAGCCTAAATCCCATGTTATCATATAATCCTATTAGGTACATCCACATGAAACAATACACAGTCAATAGTCCAACATCCACTGACCTGGTAGTTGAGTGGTTTTCTATAAGATACCAGGCAGCTGAAAAATTCTCACTTGTAAAATCAGCACTCATTCCAGGAAACAGCATTTCTAAGTCCTTCTGGGGAAATTTACTTCTAAGGGAGAAAAAAACATTTAAAATATACTTCAAATGCTATACTATACATCCTAGAGTACCTAATGTAATAAACATGACTACAAACCATTAAAACTATACATCATACATTATGGAATCTATATTTACATGTGTATACAAAATATATTCCCTATACCTAAGCTCATTTCTTATTATATAAACTTAATGTGTAAGAAATTAGTTAAAATACAGAAATTACATCAATATAGAGTTTAAAGAGGCTGAGTTGGTAGTTTATGATATCTATCCAAATATGCAATCATTCTCTATTCAATGAATAAAAATCAAAATTTGGATACACTGAAATTTAAAAACCTTAGTTTGTTAACATGGTTTTTGTTAAAGATTTGTATGAAAGTTGTTTTAAAACATACTAATGCCTACTGATAAAAATTAGAGCTCACTATATAATACTTATATTTATATGTCTATATCTAGAATAATTTTAAGAAAAGCTTCTAACAGACAATCCCTAATCTGCAGCTGACTTTATTGCCTGCATTTTTAAGGTCAACTTCTGGAACATTTCATTTATGTATCCATTCAAATAATAACTAAATACTACTACAGTTCAGACTTCATACTGAAAGTCAGACATTTGTATCTAAGAGCAAAAGTAATAGGGCAAATCCTGCTATGGGCATATGAGCTAGCAGCCCTCACTATATCCCCAACTCTTCATCTGTGCAGGATGAAGTCCAAGTTCTATAGTCAAGTCTCTCCATGCGTCAAACCTGCTTACCTCTCAGGACTCATTTCTGCTACTCTAATTCTCAAAACTGAAGATCCAGCAACTTCAAAGGGATTACACTTTCTTGCACAATTTTGTTCATTTTACTTCATTCCTCTGATCTTGGTGTCATCTATGACTGAAATGTGGTCCTCAGCCCCATACACTGGATAAGCCAAACTCATGGGGTATGGACAGCGCACAGCACTGTTTTACAGCCCAGTGTATTCAGGGTAGTGGGGAGGTCGGTGGAGGGGAGGGGTGCGGAGTTGTCACCAACCTGGAAGAAAATGTGAGCAGGTCCAATGACTTCTACTCACTCTTTCTGAGAGAGACTTGATGTCACATTATTATGAACACAGCCTCAATTCAGAAATTATGCAGTGTGGTCCACGATATACACTCCATCTTTACCCACAAGTACTCTGTGATGGAGCTCTTTGACTTACAGGCAGCCTTACAGACAACTTACAATGGCCTGGGCCCTGTTCTCTCCAGTGAGATGCTCATCTGGTCCCAAGAAACATCTTTCCCAGGGAAGATACCTTTATTGTCCATGTGCACTGTTCTTTTGCTTTCAGGTGCCACGATCTCTGTTTCACAAATGCAGGGAACACTCCATGGAAGCCAAACTCCCCAGTTATGAGTGAAGAAAAGCACATGTTTGTCATGCCTCCCCTTCACAGCCTAGCACAGCTCTTGTCAAAGAATCTCACAAACCTTCCCCTTCACACCTGGCTCCCTTCATTCCTTCATAGTCCCTAAAAGGGCAAGAAATGCAAAGAGCAAAACCAGTTCTCTCTTATTTCCTTTGTAAACCCTACACTTTAATCTAGAATCCAACATCTATTTGTCAGTACCTCAGTCAATAGAGAGAGACCCACTTTATTTCCTATTACACTTACCTTTCTCACTATGACACTTTTTTTTAATGTTTATTTATTTATTGAGGGGGGAGAGAGAGAGCAAGTGAGCGAGCATGTGGGGGCGGGTGTGATGGGGTCAGAGAGATGGAGACAGAGAATCCTAAGCAGGCTCCGTGCTGTCAGGCTCTATGCTGCTCTTCCAGCACAGAGCCCAATGTGGAGCTTATCATAACCTGAGCTGAAATCAAGAGTCAGATGCTTCACCAAGTGAGCCACCCAGGTGCCCCACAATGTTTTCTTTTTTAACCGGGGGGGGGGGGGGAAAGCCTTGCTTAGCATTACAGTAACAGACAAGATAAAATGAGACTTTAAGAAAATCATGGACATCAAGCTGGCATTACCTCAGTATTAGTAACTCAGAGAGTAAGTCAATCTCACTGGCTCCAAAAGTTAGCAGATTACAGTCTGAATCTTCTTGGGGTTCATATGTGTTCCACAAGCTTGTTGGTCATTTTAACCAGACAGAATCTCTGAGAGGAGGCTGGAGAACTCTGCATTTTTAGAAGTTTATTTTGGTTTGGATTCTTCTTGCTGGTTTGGTACTTTACTTAAGTAATAAAATCCTGTCACCTTGGGAAGTTTTTCTCATTTTATTTATTTGTACATCATGCCTCCAAGTTAGAACTTTGGGGGAATATAATGACTGAGTTGAAAGGGCTGAGCCCTAGCTAAGTGACTAGAAACACTTCCTTATGATATGCATAGGCCATACCCCATAGTTCTACCTGAATTGGTGGGCAGTGTCTGTCTAGAGTGCTGTGTCAAGGATCATATGTCTAAACTGGAAAGAACAGCATAATGAATTAGTGGGGTCTGTCAATGGTGTGAAGGAAAAGTGCATGGAGAAATGCCTACAAATTTTTTTTGTCAACCTTACTTCTTTTTGACACTTAAACTGGTATTCTATGTAGTCTAACACTTTGCTTGTTCAGAAAGTTAAATCATCTTAACAGAATCAAAAAGTACTATAGAATCATCTGATATCAACTAAATCCCTACTATTAACAGTCTTTATGAATTATTCAACTATGTGAAATCCTCTTCTAACAACGGTCAGTTCCAAACTCTCAGATTAAAGACACAGCTAACAAAAAAGCAGCAAAAAGGGACTCTGAGAAGCCAAACTGAACTTCTTTATGCTTCACTCAAGCCCTGTAGTTTTATTACGATTGTGTGGTTCCCTACCCATAATCAGAGCAGAAGTGTAAAGAGGGATTAACATCAAAAAAGGATAAAAAAATGCAGTCACAAATCCAAAATATACAGAGTTGTAGGTGTTGATGAAATGGCTGAGACTACATAGTCCCCATGGGTTTGACAGTTAAATCATGCTCAACATCGTTTAAAAACAAACAAAAAACCGTATTTGTTTTTCTCTGTGTGGTATAATAAAATCAAGGTCCATTCATGTTGTTGTAAATAACAAGATATCCTTCTTTCTCATGCCTGAATAACATCCCACTGTACATATATACATCTTCTTCATCCATTCATCCATTAATGAACAATCAGGTTGTTTCCATACTTTGGCTATCATGAATAATGCTGCAATGAACATGGAAGTGCAAATATCTCAATATCCTATTTTCATTTTCTTTGGATATACACCTAGAAGCAGAATTGCTGGGTCATAATGGTAGTACTATTTTTAATTTTTGAGGAATCTCCATACTGTTTTCCAGAGTGGCTGCACCAGCCACTTATGCCCTCACCAATAAAAATAAATAAATAAATAAATAAATAAATAATAAAACTTTAAAAAATAAAAAAAAATATGTGAGGTGTTGTATGTATTAGTTACCTTCATGGTGGAAATCCTTTCACAATGTATACGTTTATAAAATATCAAGATGTACACTTTAAATATCTTACAAATTTATCTGTTAGTTATGCCTCAATAAAGCGAAAATGTATAAAAACAAAAACAAAAAAAACCTTGGATACACACAGTATATATGAAAAAGGTCACATCCTAAACAGTTAAAATGCTTAAACTGGTGATACTGAACAATGCAAATATGTAGCTATCTACAACTTCCATATTTAAAATTCCGTATCTACAACTCCATTTAAAATTCCATATCTACAACTCCCATTTAAAATTCATCCAATTCTTTCACTTTAATTTTTTTTAATGTTTCTTGATTTTTGAGAGAGAAACAGACAGAGCTAGAGTGGAAGAGGGGCAGAGAGGGAGACACAGATCCGAAACGGGCTCCAGGCTCCGAGCTGTCAGCATAGAGCCTGACGTGGGGCTCGAACTCGTGAACCACGAGATCATGACCTGCGCCAAAGTCGGGTGCTCAACTGACTGAGCCACCCAGGCGCCCCCAATTCTCACATTTTAGAAACATCTCACTTACAATCTACTAAACTGTTATTTGACAAATATAAATAGACCTGTCTTATCACAAGATAAAGAGCGGATATCTGGTAAGGCTCTAGGAGGTGAGCCGTTAAGAAACTCTCCTACTCCAGTAGTGCCTCCATATCTCCCTCCGCCTCAAGAGGGAGCAGAAATGGGCCTGGCCACATTACTAGTAGTGGAGTCTCTTGGTGATAAAGAAAAGCACATAGGACACAGCCAGGCCTCCACAGGCTTTGCACCCTCATCTCTTCAATCATAGGCACAGCATGTCACTGGCAGGGCAAGGGTGAGAGGAAGAGAAGATCTTGAAATGGAGCTTTGGAATTAGAGTGAGTGGTGAGGAAGTACTTTGGATATTTGGAACAGGCTATGTGGTTCTACAAGAGAGCTCTATGGTGAGATTTGAAGCATTAACCTACTAGTATCTCATTTCTCATGGACATCTATTATTTCTCATTTATATAGCTCCTTCTGGCACCTAAATGAGTCAGAGTTTGAAAGTACTGGATCTCTTAGTCAAAATACTGTCTCCTCATAATCACCCCTAAGACTGAGTTTACAGTGATTTCCTTCTGAAGACATTAAAACTCATTTACCAATGTTACTATATAAATTTAAATTGGAAGAAGAGTATTGAGACCTACGCTAAGAATCAGATTTACAAGAATAAGAAATTATATTAAAGAAGACAAAATTCTAAGAGAGAGGTCAAATGATTTGCCCAAATCACACAATTAAGTCTACTTTTGGCTAGTGATCCAACATGCATTCTCCACCCTCAGACCAAACAATCCCACATAGCAGCACAATCATAAATATCAATTATCCTAAGCAAATCATAGTTTTCATATTTCCTTTGCTATCTATTGAGTGATCTTGTTTTGACCAGTGATGTCTGAGGAATATTTCTGGAAAAGGTCTCCAAACGTTAAGGAGAATAAAGAAGAAATAGTGTCCTTCTGCCTCTAGACATTATTGTATTTTATTAATTATTGTGTATTATGGCTTCCATATTAGATTTTTATATTATTACTTACCGTGTGTTATTATTGCTTCAATACCCGAAACTGCTTTAGGGACTTGGCAATTACAAAGAAAAAAAGTATTATGGTAAGGGCTACAGAATAGTTCATCGAGGTTCCTTACATCTTGGTGACATTACTAGGTCACTGACTCAACCAACAATAGAGTCCACCATCTCTGGACTCAGTATATTATGAGAAAATAAATATTTTTTTTTGTTTAGGCTTAATTTTCATTTTCTGTTACTTATAGCTGAAGGCATCCTGAGTCAGTATTTGATCCTAAAATATATGCCTAATATATCCTTTACACAAATACCTCAAAATGAATGTGAAAGAAAAGATCTAGAAAAAACACACTGAATGACAATGTCTAGGGAACATAGCTACAAAAAGCAGAGATGACTCAGCATTATATAAGTGGGAGGCATTAATAATAAGTAGCAGTTAAGAGCTCAGGCTCTAGGTTCAATCTCAGAAGTTTGCTAGATTTGTCTGTATAACCTTCGAGAAGTTATTTACTCTAAGGTCCCAGTTATTGGATAATGGGATCATAATATCTTCCTCCCAGGAATGTTCTGAGGACTAAAGTAGATAATGTATGTGAAAGGCTTAGCAGTTTTAATACACAATACATTTTCAAAAATGTTATTGGCTGTTATTGTTATTCTTTATATTTGGTTATTTATATTTCACAGACTATTTTCATAAGTATCATTTTATTTGATTGTCATAACAATATAGTGAGTTATATATTCCATATTACAGTAAGGAAACAACCTCAGAGATGTTGCATGTAAATAGTTGAGATTTGTACCTGGTACTTCTATTGTCAAATAAAAAACCAGTGCCTCTGAAGTATAAAATAAAACCACAACTACACATCTAGAAAGATAGAAATTTAAGGAGAGAGTGAAGGGAATATTGTTTTAGAATGCAGATAATTGTTAATGGTCTTTAGAACAGTATTAGGAAAGGAAGAAGCACTGTGTCAATGGAGCTGACAGTATAGGAAAGTTAAAATTTAAATGTTCGTTCACAGTAACTGGATTTTAGGCTAAAGCCCACCAAGTGAAGTGATGGCTTAACAAGTCAGTAAAAGCAAGGTATATTCTGAGTAATTTAAACTAAATTTACACTTTAAGTCTACTACCACAGAGTTGGGAGACTGAAGGCAACACATATTCTACTATGCAAACTCATGAATTTCTGGAGGTGACAACTTTTGCCACCCCTAAAATATATGTGTTCCATTAGATGGCAGTGTAAGCTCAGATTTAAATCTTCTGAAAAGGTTTAGCCCAAGCCATGGGAAGGTCCAGGTATATACACTCAGTGGTCAGATTTAAAACCAACAGGAATGTTTTTAACATACCAGAATTCGCTTTCAAATACGAGAACAATCTGCAGCAATGACCCTTAAGCATGCAAAACAAAATCATTTTGAGAAAAATTCTAACCACCCCACATAGAGTGAGGCCAGGTTACAGTTGTGTTACTTTGTGTTTGCATTAAAGAGAACATGTTTTCTTGATTTGGCAGATGGAAAGATGAAAGGCGGGGAGGCTAACACAGTAAAAGTGGGCTTATATAGTTCTTTTGAGAGTGTGTATATTATACTCAATTCTTTTGGCTCTCAATTTTTAGCATCACTATTTTCACTCTGTGTTGTATTAAATATTATGAGGTTGTTTTTGGTTGTAGTGTGCTGTGTTGTTGTTTCTTTTCTTTTTCTTTCTTTCTTTCTTGCTCTCTTTCTTTCTTTCTTTCTTTCTTTTCTGGGAGTAGGGTGTGAGAGGTTCTGGACTTAGGCACTGTATCACAGCCCATAGGCTGTTTTATAAAATTTCTAAGAGGTAAATTTATCCAAGGCTCTTCTCTTCTACACTCATACTAAGAATTATTTTGCCACCTGTCCCTGGTTTCTAAATGTAGTAGGAAGACTGGTCACCTTTTCTTTCTACTGAAAAACCAAACTGATAAGAAGAAAATCAGATCTGCATTGCCTATAAAATCCGCATGGAAATAAAACAGGTAAATGGTGCATCGACTGACTACTCTAGATAGCCTTTCCTAATTATTTCACACACAAAAATTTGTAGACCATGTAAAAACAAGAGCAAAGTTCCATTTTTATGTCCTGACCCCCATATACATACAATGTCCAAAAACATTACTTATAAATATTCCATTAGACAAATATTTATTTTAAGAAATAAAACCTGTTTTACCTTCTCTTTCAATTTAAATGGTTTGTCTCCCTTACAATTCAAGCTGTGCTAAGAACACACACATCTGTGACAATCAATATAATAAATCAGAAATACACACTTTTTACAACTAAATCCTAGTCTCAGTTCAAAGTGAAGTTATCTTTTTTGAAGCAACTGGTAACATTTTTATAAACATCAAGGCACCATGTGTGCAAAACATCAGTAAAAAATTTAGGAATATGAAGGACTTAAGGAGGCGAATGAAGCCAATTAATTCCAGTTGTTAAATGGGTAGCTGAAAGACAATAGGATGCATGCTGGGCACAACAATAAAATGTTTATTAAACTCTGACTCACACCAAAGAGCAACAAGAAAACTATATTCTGCTACTCTTACTTGCTTTTTCAAATTCAGATGAACTAGTAACAACACAACAGTATACCCCACTGTTCCACATTGTACATTTGACTGTCAGCTGAAGACAATTTCATAAACAGTCAAAACGCAATTACCAGCAGCTGACTCATCTCCCAAAGTGACCTGACCACCTTAATCTGATAATTCATCAGGACCACAGTATTTAATAACAAGCAATCATAATTCTTCAAACCTTCTCAATTAAAATATTTCAATAAGCAGGTAATATTAAAACCTTGTTATTCATTCACTGATGAAGTTTTTTTTAAAAAAATTAAAAGTAGGTCCTCTTCCAACCTTTTAAATAAAAGAATCCCCCAAATGACATTAATATACAGAAATAAAAACCAGTAAGGAAATGCTCTTAGGGTTTCTAACCTGAATGTACATCCTTCTCTATGGACAGCAAAGCTCTTATCTAAAAAATATTGAGTCAGGCAAATAAAATCCATCAATATTTTCACATCTGCTTTTCCTTTCCTTTTCTCTTTTTCTAAAATAAGATTTCTATCTGACGTCAGAGAATTCAATAAAATAAATGCAGTTTTCCTGGCAGTACTTTTAAAAAATAAGAAGGAACCTGAAAAAGCATTTGTCTAGCCAAAAACATTCTCTTCTCTTGTTTTCTATGACTCTTCCTACTTTTACCTTTCATTTTCTTGCTTGTTAGTATCTGAAGTCTGTCCTTCTTTTACTGGAAAATTTTCAAAAGACTTTAAATAAGCAAAAGGATTACTGGGTGTCCTTTCACTGTCTGGAGACCTTCCCAGTATTTTCTAATTCTTATAGGGATCTGTGCCTTTCTCTGTACCTATTTTGCAACTCTGTTAGAGATGCAGAAGTTAAATTGTGGAAGGCTGATGGTAACCAGGAATACCTGTCAGGTGAAGATGTAACTGATTACCAACTAATTACTATACAGTAGAAGTGGCCAGTCTGCATCTTTTAGTATTCCTCATTACCTATTATGTCTACCCTCTAGAATTCCCCCTGAACTGGTTTTAACATTTTACTAGTTTTCCCATTAATTAATGAATTAAATAAATGCTCTTAAAATGTGTTCATTTTATACTTGTATGAGAGTCATGATTTTACCTTTTCAAAAGATTACCTTTAATTATCCCATGGCTGAGCAAATTATTATTTGAAATTTAATAACTTGAAAGAAATATTAGTTTTATCACCATTTAAGCACTTCTTAAATTAATGCACATAATACTATTTTAAGATTTTAATACAATCTATTACCCCAAAATCTTAATAGTCATTAAAAAGAAATTCTCTTCCTAAGTAACAGAGCAGAGTCAGGAACAGTGTATTATGCAAGAAGCGCAAAGAATCATTGTAATAATGACAAACATTTTTTAAGCATTTGCTATAAGAGATACTCTTCTAAAGCATTTACTCACTGACAACCACCCTACGACACAGGCACGGCATGTTCTACCTAAGGAAACTGAGTCAAAGAGTAGTTAAGTAACTTGCTCAAAGTCATACTTTTATGACTTTATAAATTATAAGCGGTAGAGCTACGATTCAAACTGAGTTTGGCTCTAGACTAAATTAGACTACCTCTCAGAAAAGAAAAAAAGAACTTTTAAAGAGGCATGCGCTTTAAGTGTCATTATTCCTGGCTGCTGTTACCAATGTTACCAAAGAATAATTCTGACCTGTATTAAGAAAAAGTGCTATTAGAGAGAGTTCAATCCTAACTCCTTTGCAGGTAGCAGCAATAACAAGAATAATAAAGACAATCAAAAGGTGGAAGGACCTAGGAAGGTAAAGAAGTCATAGAGGGAGTGGGTTATATGCCAAACTGAAAATTAAGAAAATCTATTTTATGATAGTAAACATTCAATTTAATCCTAACTTTGATAGTTTTGTCTCAAGCTCATACAAAATTCATACAATACTCCTAAACTTTATTTTCCTTAAGAAAGAATAATAATACAGGACCTCCTGCTCTACAATTCTTTTGTGGCAGGCCTCGGAAAAGAGCTGGGTTTCAAGGGTATTGAACCAGGCTATTAAAAGGCTTATTACCAACTGTGAAATCTATTCATGCTTGAAACTGTGCTCAATTAAATAGCTAGTAATTACCATTCTTTTCTAGACTTTCTTGATTCTCAAACTCTTAATATACAGAGCACTGAAATCCTTAAAAGAGTTCCAGAATGACCTATTCTGGAGAGTTTCAAAGATATGACCTAGGATAGTCCAAGCTCACTAAAAGTTGCTAAACCCAAGGATTTCTCAACATGTGGTAAATTCCCAAGACAAACACTTGCTCCCTTCCTCTTAGCCAGAGGTAAAACCCCACTAGGTGAAAAAGAAGCTTACTATTTGAATTACTAATGGTCTTCAAGTGTAGGTGTGAAGGTTAAATATATAAAGAATAAGTAGAGAATGTTCCCCATTCTTAGAAAAACTTAAAGCTATGGTTAAAGTGTTAACAGAACTAACTTGTCACCCTCAGTAAGTGTTTATAAAGCAACACTCAGTATATAACTTCATGAGCAGAATCACCAAGGCTAGAAAATAAACTAGATGCAATTAATGTGTTAAATGAATTGATTAAGATGTAAGAATAAAGGTACTAATTACAAACGTTACTGAACATTGTCCCAGCAATTAAGAATAGAAAACTACAGATTCGGTGTCATCTTGAAAAATATCATTTACCTGTCACAATTCTGATAAAGTAAGTCTGTATTAAATATGACTTATAAGCAGGGATTGTAAACAAAATAAAAAACTACACTGGGCCTAATTGTTCTAAAATATTTCATCAAAACATCAAACATATGGAAAATTCTGTTTTGAAAAAAATTTTGTTAATGTTTATTTATTTTTTAGAGAGAAAGGGAGCACAAGCGGGAGAGGGACAGAGACAGAGGGAGACACAGAATCCAAAGCAGGCTCCAGGCCCTGAGCTGTCAGCAAAGAGCCCCAAGCGAGATCAAACTCACAAGCCACGAGATCAAGACCTGAGCCAAAGTCTGACGCTCATCTGTCTGAGCCACCCAGGCGCCCCGGAAAATTCTATTTTGATTTCAAGTACCATCTAAATATTTAAACTCATCAACCTCAGATAATGCATTCTCATATCATTCAAAGTATTAGTTATTAAAAATTTCAAGATACTTTTCTTCTTCATGAAATATAAACTCAAAAAACTAAAAGAGGTAGATAGTTTTCACGAAAAGTTTTAACTAACTGGAACACTCACAAGCAGCAAAGCTGACAAGGCTTCAGAAATAACACTTGTCTCCCAACAATAGTGGTGTCTTCAACTGTGCTTCCCTGGATGTTTCTGGAGTTTCACTCTCCCCACTCTTAAGCATATAAAATTTTTCAGCAATAAAGAAAACTGAAGGTAAAATGGTACTCACTTTTCAATCTCAATGCCAAGTGGATTAGCAGGGCGCAGAGACAAGGGAGGAATTCCTTTATTCCTGTCAGTACGCATATCATAATAATTCATTTCATCAACCCACACAGCAGACTGATCCAAAATACCTACCAAAATGAGGAGCACATCCCTAATAAGATACAGACTAAGTCTTTCCCTATGGCTTCATTTTTTAAAGACCTAAAACAAAATGCACGCTAAGGTAATTTTGAGAGATTTGAGAGCACAAAAGCTCTGTTTTTTTGTTTTTTTTTTTCAATGGCTTGTGGATTGATTAAAAACGCTAAGAATCTATAAAATGGCAAAAATAATATCTCTTGGTTCATGGTTATATTGTACATTATTCAACAGAGAAGACAAGCTAAGCCTCTGAGAAAAAATTCTGTTAAAACAAATATATTTTATAAAAAATAAACAGTACAATTAAGTTAGTTAATTCAAAAAAATATCCAACAATTCTTTGTATAAAGAAATCAGTCAAACACTTTCCAAGAAATGCATGGCTTGAGTAATGGAAATGACTGGGATATTCAGGAAAAATGGGCAGACACTGTGAACAAAATATAATCTCTGAAAATGGTACTCTCTTTTATGTGACGAGATCCTTGACATTCACTTTGGCATAAGACTGACTAACAGGCTTACCACTTCTGGACTCGGGTTGAAACAGAAAATGGGCAAAGGGCCAATGAGTGGCTGGGGGCTGTGAAGACTTCATGGAAGGTATCTGATCCCAAGCAACTTCTTAGCTGTATGAACCTCTGTGAACCAACTAATTCTATTAGTACCCAGAGTTCTGCCAGAATGCAACAAGAGGCTTTGTTAGAGGTTATGCTCAAGTCTAGATACTCCTGAGTTTAGTTTGATAAGCACAGGACTGTGCTAGATCCTGCGCAGGATGTTTTCAAATAAAGTTAAAACTTTCAAATAAGTTGTCTTTATCTGTTATATAAATATGATATAAGATATTGCTGGATTCTGCCAAAATGTTTTAAGTTCCTTCAGAAAACTCATAAGTTCCTGCTTTAATTTTTAATTTGTGATGTTAAATAAAAATAAAAAAAGGAATATTATATATGTACATACGTATGCATACACGTGTGCACATGTGTATTTACATGTATATATGTGTGTATATGCATACATATATATACATAAAATTGCATTTTGAATTCTCCCCTTAAATTCCTTACCTAAGTTTTTATTTATGGAAAAAAAAATCCAGGAATATAAGGAAGATAATACCGTAGAAAAACTCTATGCTTTAAGATAGAGAACAAAAACAATTTGCCTCAATATAAGAGAGATATGTGACCTGGGCTTAATTAAGCCTGTAATATTCCTACTTTAAACAAATATTTATCAAGTACAGACCATGTACAACACACTGCAGGACCACAAAGATGAATCTGACACTATTCTTATTTTAGGAGAGATGGCCATGCACAGAAATAACTGTGAGAATAATTTAAAATGATAAATTAATTAAACACTTACTTAGAGTAAGGGTCTATACGAAGCACTATACAATACATGCTCTAACTCATTTAATCCTGTGAGGTAGGTAATACCGATGTTCCACTTTTACCCATGAAAGAAACTAAGCATTCAAGTTCCACAGCTCATAGTGCTAGAGTGCAGGTTTGTATTCAGAGTCTGGCTCCTCAGACCAAGTTCTTAACTACCGTTAATTTGAGGAAGCAAGTGTTAAGTGCATAAAAAGTAACATATAAAGTGCTGTAGGATAAAACAAAGAGTGATTATTTCTAGTGTGGAGAGCTAAAGGCACATTCTGGCAGGCAACAGTGTGTCGTGGCCTTAGAGGATGGAGAAAAAAAAGGAAACAAGAACATTATTTAAATAATATTATTGCTAATTTGGCCACATCAGGAGGATATTTTTCCTCAAATCTCAACTGCATAATAGAAACAAATGCAATTACTGTGTTCAAGATCAAGGAACTAAAATTGGCAAATCAAAATGGTAAATAAACAGATTTTATAAAGAATTTAGGATGATAATTCTCTCATGACCATCATCTTTAGGTTTTACTGTTAGCTCACCAAACTGCCTTTCCAAAAATAATGCAAATTTTAACCAATATCTCATTCCTGTCAAAATAAATATAATCTAAGTTAATGAGATGTGAAAATAGGAGCATTTTATACAAATCTACCAGTTTTAGATTTTAAAAGACAAAACCCATTTCCATTTTCCTCTTTAGAAAAAAGTCATGAAAGATGGATACCTATTTTTTCAGGTTTGAGTAGCTTGAAAGACACTGTTGAGGTTCCTTTGCCACCTGACTTGGTTGTGACAATAATGTCTCCTTTGTCATTTTTAGCTTGTCCCACTCGGCATACTATTTTACTTGCAGACATCCATTCTGCCGTCAGGAGGCAATTATGTCCACAAATTGTCAAACCTGAAAATAAAAGCATGCATATAACAAAGATAAAATCTTAGACATGTCTGTTACATAAAAAGACAATCCTTCTGTCATTCTTACCAGGCCTTTTCAATTAAGAGAAAAATAAATCTAGAAATAACATTTCTCGTTCAATAGTTATTTCTACCACTGAATATACCCAATGTTATTTGCAAACATACTGTATTGATTTTTGTCTGATCTTTTTTCTCTAATATTAAAGACTTATTTAGATTATACTTAAGTTTCTTCAAACATCAATGGGATTAAAAAATAATTATGTGTAGGCATTCCAGATTCCTCAGACTATGAGAATCTTAAATTACATTTGTAGGCTTTAGAAGGGGAAATTATTACTATTATTAGAAATCTAAGTTACTGATATAAAATTCTACAGTGTAGAAAGAAATGTATATATCATTCCCTAAAAACAAATATATTTATCCATCTTCTTAAAAATAATCTGCACTTACTTTTCTTAGTGTTTAAATTATATATGGTGTACATGGTGGATATTTTATTTCAAGCACAGCTTGAAGTCAGGTAAGTGCAGTTAATGTTCTGTGGCATTACTGGATTACTATTTCATTTTTTATATCTTTATATCCTATAAAGGTAGTTCATGCTGCCTTAGTGTCTTCCTAATGATACTATCACTATACTACATTCTGTTCTCATAGTAAACCAACACTCCCAAAATCTCAACTCATGACTGGCATCTCAGGTCCTGATACCAAGTAAATTACTATAATTCAGGCAGTAGCACTGAAAGACTACAGTGAGGAGCATGTGACCCCAGACAGAACACCAATATATCACCATGTGGAAACACTGCCAGCTCTTCTACTAACTTATTTCCCATTTCTGCAAAACAGAGAAAAATGTAATAAATATCTATGGAAAAAATAACCAAAATGTGTCAAAGGCCCAGACACTTTGCACTTTTTTTCTCATTATTTAACTTTTTATACTGTTCCACAGTCAAGTTTGGCAATTCCAATTTTTTTTCAGATACCAGGATTAATGCCTCAATTTGGTTTAATTAACCTCAATTAATGCCAAATTTGGTTTTAAAAATGTAGGAAGGGAGTCAAGTCATCTTCTGTTAAAATGAAAGCACTATTTAGTAAGAATGTTGTATTAACCACTGAAAAATAAAAATAAATTTCAAAGATGCATTTATTGAAATAATGAATTTTAGAGATTTCCCTAAAACAGCTATGATTTATACATGTATGGAATCCTGTCTGATAAGAGCATTTAAAGGCTTCTTTAGGACTAAGTTTCCTTTGGTTTTTTTTAAATGTGTAATGACATTTACACATTTTTAATGCATTCCTAATTCAAAATTATTTTTTCAAAATGGGAACGTCTTTGATATCATTCCTGAAAATCAATTTTGTTTTGAAAAATGTAAACAATTGAAGAGATTAAGAGCACCCCATCTTTAAGATAAGCACTGAGAGGGGAGCTTGGGTGGCTCAATAGGTTAAGCGTCAGACTCTTGATTCAGGTCATAATCTCACAGTTTGTGGGTTTGAGCCCTGCATTGGACTCTGTGCTGACAGTGTGGAGCCTGCTTGGGATTCTCTTTCTCTTCCCTTTCTCCCGTGCTCGCTCTCTCTTTCCCAAAATAAATAAATAAACTTTAAAAAAAAAAAAAAGATAAGCACTTTGTGAAACACTTCAATGAATATTTGCTCAAATAATTTTAATGCATATATAAATCAGTATGTATTTTTAAATGAATGGAAAAGGTTTTAATTAATAAACTGAATAGTTTTAGTGTTATAGATGTTGTGTATTTTGATAATACTCTAAGTCAATACATTAACTTAATGTTTTTAAACTTTATACTATCAGAAAGATTCTTGTCATTTTAAATATTAACTCATTTCAGAAAGGAAAAGCACTCACAATGATAAATATTAGGACTTAATATATGAGTCATTCCTAATACAGGTACCTTGCTAAAGAACAACCTTATGATTAGAACTGAGGAATAAGAGGGGCACCTGGGTTAAGCACTGGGTACAGCCCCGTGTTGGGATTCTCTCTCTGCCCCTCTCCCACTCACACACTCGCACACTCTAAATAAACGAATAAATAAATAAATAAATAAATCTTTTTTAAAAATTAAGAAATGGAATTAGATTTCCAATATACTGACCAAAAGCCTTAAAAACATGTTCAGATGAACCAACATGAATGATATCCATGACAGTACAAGTTGGAAAAAAACTACCCAGAACAAGTTCATTCATCTAGTTGTAGCTGCTATAAAGTTTTCTCTGATTTAATACCTGCTCTGCATTTTAACTAAAAAAATTAGCAATCCTCATTTAATTTTAAACACAGATTCAAACAGATCATTTTAAATGTCACAAAAATTAAATAAGATCATAAGACCAATTTCTTAATTTCTTAAGCACATTTTTACTGAGTCACTGCAAGCTAAGAAATAGGCTCCATACAATATAATATATTTTTTTAAGTAACTTGTAGAATTTCAAATAAACTGTTTTTATAATGCTTGACTTGGCTAGTATAGACCGCATCTGAGCTAAAAACACTCAAATTATTTAGCAGGTTAAGTTTGCTTTTTTATAAAATGGTTTCTTGGCAATATATAGGCAGGTTGAAAGCTCAACTAGTGAGGTTTATAGAAGTATACACACTTAGTCAAATAAGAATAGCACTGCCTGAAGCTAAAGCAAGATTAAAATTTACATAGAATAGTAACTGTCCTGTTGGGAGCTCCAGTTAAAATGTAGGACAAAACCTCCATCTGCATGGTTTATTTCCCTGCATTCTAGGGACTTTTTTACTTTGGATAAAGAAAAATCTAAAATGAGCTATATCAAAAAACCAAGACAAAAAATTAAATAAGACTATCTTCATAAGAATAATTAAGTTAGAGGCGCCTGGGTGGCTCAGTGGGTTAAGCGTCCG
This sequence comes from Cryptoprocta ferox, assembly GCA_028646485.1. Lineage (NCBI taxonomy): Eukaryota > Metazoa > Chordata > Mammalia > Carnivora > Eupleridae > Cryptoprocta > Cryptoprocta ferox. The sequence continues at coordinate 115,900,762 of CM053577.1, forward strand.
ACTTCGCCTCAGGTCATGATCTCACGGTTGGTGGGTTCGAGACCTGAGTCGGGTTCTGTGCTGACAGCTCAGAGCCTGGAGCCTGTTTCAGATTCTGTGTCTCCCTCTCTCTCTGCCCCTCCCCCACTCGTGCTCTGTCTCTCTCTCTCAAAAATAAATAAACTATAAAAAAATTAGAATTAAGTTAAATTTTGTTTACTGAAGAAACAAAAACTATAGCTAGAGAAAATAATATAAAATAAAACATTTAAATAACACTAGTGAAAAGAATTAGCTGGGAAGTACAAAAATCAGTTATTGAACATAGTGCTGAGCTCCAATTTACTTTCTCTTATCCAAGGGTTTTCCAGATGGCCAAAAAACAATATATCAACCTGCACCAATAATGCAAGAAAAACAACTTCCAACTCATAATCTCCAGTAGTTTACTAATGGGTCCCTCATAAATTAAGAAGAGTCAAGTGAATGTCTGAATCCAGAGAAGTTTATATGGGAAACTGGCATATACATGCAGTAGCATATACTGAAGCCTCTCCCTTCCTCATTCTGAATGCCGTCTACTCTGAATGCACCTCAGAGTTCACAGGAAAATAATCCTAACTGACCATACAATTATATTTATAATTTGCTCTCTACCCTGGCTGTACGACATACTCATTTATATTTTCAAAAAAATGATTAGGCTCCATCTTTGGACTGAGACATAGCAGCCCAGAGCATTTTTTTTTTTAAATTCTAGAGGAGATTAAGACAAGCCAAGGGATGTACACCAATGTTTATAGCAGCAGCATCTACAATAACTAAATTATGGAAACAGCTCAACTGTCCATCGACTGATGAATGAATAAAGAAGATATGGTGTGTATATATACATATATATATATACACACAGTAGAATATCACTCAGCCATAAAAAAGAATGAAATCTTGCCATCTGCAATGACATGGATAGAGCTAGAGAATATTATACTAAATAAGTCAGAGAAAGACAAATGCCATGTAATTTCACTCATATGTGGAATTTAAGAAATAAAACAAATGGACATAGGGGAAAAAAGGAAAGGGAAAGGCAAACCAAGAAACAGACTCTTAACTATAGAGAGCAAACTGATGGCTACCAGAGGTGAGGTCAATGGAGGGGATGGTTAAATAGGTAATGCGGATTAAGGAGGACACTTGTGATGAGCACCAGGTGTTGTATGGAAAGTGCTAAATCACTTAAATTGTTCACCTGAAATGAGTATTACACCGTTTGTTAACTAACTGTAATTTAAATAAAAACTTAAAAAAAATAAAAAAGACAAGCCAGGGATGAGACCACTGACAAACATGAATGCTTAAATAAGCCAGCAGTAACAGGTCTCCATGTTATAGGGTGAGAGTGCAGGGGACAGACACTATACAAACCAATAACTAAAAATATTTATATGGTACCAACTGGATATACAGCATTCTACCATTCACGTCCTTGAGCTTAAAAAGATTAAAAAAAAACATAAACAGATCCTAAAAACTATAATTTAGCTTACCACAAATATATAAACATTAGAGCCCAAATAAAAACATAGATGAACATGGGTGGGAATTAGTTTGAAGAGCTTTTTTGTTGTTCCAAGCCTCAAGTTTTGGCAAACAGAGTCTATTTGTATTTCAGATTCATGATGAAGCATCAACGTGGCAGAGAAAAGGAAATAAATAATATTCATAGGTCACAGTGAGGATATACACCTATTGAGAGCAGACAGTTTCTCTAAGGTGTAATGAGGGTAAGAGCCAAGTGGTACCAAGGAGAGAGAGTTTAGGTTTAATCTGAAGAGCAATAAGAAACAGAAGAGGCATAATTCACAGAGCACTAGAGAAAGAATACAGACGGTTGTACAATGGAGGGAAAACTAAAGACAGCAAAAATAGCTAGGAGGCTGTTTGAGCAATCAAAGCAGGAGACATCAAAACTGAGGCAATGGAGGCAAAATCTCACCTGCAGGAAACTTTCTGAAGGACTTAGTGAAAGGCAATTTTGACAAGATTTGATAAAATAATGATTTTAACAGAAAAGTCATAAAAACAAATTCTTTAACCTTTATTCAGATCATTCTGTACAGATCACAATGTTGTTTTTATATCACCTTGCCTCAACTGCCCACTGGAAAAATGCATTCACCATGGAAACACAGCACAGTTCTTGCTCTTACCAATGAGGTCAGTTGGGCCAGTCCCCAGGTTTTCTCCTCTAATTATGACCTTTGTCCATGGTATTCCTTCATTTGGAGAGATGCCTGTAACAAGGGGGGGTTGTCGCAATCGGGACATTCTGCTTTGTTGAGCAAATTGGAGATCTAGTTACAGAAGTAATCTGTTAAAAATGAAAGAAAAGAAAAGGATTAAGTGAAAACTGAAATAAGCATTGACTAAGAATACAAGAATGCTAGACATTCAGTACCAAAACATAAAAACAATTATTAAACATACAGTTCTGAATTTTTTAGCCTATCTGCCAATATCTAATGAACATTAAATTTACCAAGGACACTGTAGCTAGTACTGTGAGGGAAATGTCAGAAAAATAATAGACAACTAAGCCCTTGGTTCTAGAACTTTCAATAAAATGACAGAACCTAATGTCACCATTTAGCTCTATGCCTACACCTGCAGAATCCCCAAAATATTCTAGAAGTTTTTCTACCCTCAAAGTTGTTAAAGGAAAATGTTCTGATTATTCAAGTTCGTAAATATTAAAATACCTCCATATTCCCATAGGTGTACTGAACTTCACTTTATTTTTGTATAATACTTAGTATAACAACTTTTTTTTTAATGTTTATTTATTATTGAGAGACAGAGAGAGACAGAGCATAAGCATGGGAGGGGCAGAGAGAGGGGGAGACACAGAATCTAAAGGAGACTCCCGGCTCTGAGCTGTCAGCACGGAGCCCGATGCGGAGTTTGAAACACAGCGAGATCACAACCTGAGCCGAAGTCGGACACTGAACCAAATAAGCCACCCGGGAGCCCCATAACAACTCTTTTTTAATGTGATCAAATCAATATATTGACATTTTCACAAAACCTAGAATGTCTATAGACGTACCAGCAAAAGCATGAATTTGCCAACTGTTCTGGGTATAGCAGAGTTGGTAAACGTGCAGTTTCTGAGGTCAAATACACTTGTATTTAAGGCCTGGTGCTCCAATTTACTAATTCTGTTCTAAACCTTCTGTTTTCATATATGTAAAATGGACCTCATATAGAACCTTTCAAAGATTACAATTAAGGTTACATAGGATAATCCTAGCAAAGCACAGTACCTAGCATATGGCAGGCAACCAATACATAATAAAGCCTCACAAACAAACCTCCGAAGAACTCCTCAGTTGCTCAAGGCTTCAGATGCCCCAGAAGATGAAGGCAAGGTTCAGAGCAAAATAGCAAGAACTTGCTGGTTTTCTATAACTTCACATACTGAGAAGTTAAGACACCCTGGCCTCTGCCTTCACCTTGCAGTCCTCAAGAGATCAGAAGTTTAGTCTCTGAAGAAGCCAAGCTGAAGAGGACCTGTAATCAGTAATACCAGGCACAGTAAGGGTGATTAAGTGTCAACTGCACAGCTAACTGTGGGACTACTCAGGCCTCTTCCTTCTCTGCTCTTATACCCCTATCAGCAAGGTGTGGAAGCCCACCCTGCAATAAGTCGAATATTATTCTCTGGGGAAATTAAAGGGGAAAAAGACAAAAGATCTTGACATGTAAGACTCATCCCCCCAAAAAGAAGGGCTATTTGCAGTCATATCACCCAACAGAAAAGCCACTTACAAACTCTGCCCATATACAAACTAAACAAACCAGCTATTCCCAGACTCTAAAATATACAAGAACAGCTGAAGACTATAAGATGGTCAAGGAAAATACTTAAGAGAGAAATGGAAGGCAGATAAACCAAAAAAAATCCACAGGAAACAGAAATAAGGTAAATGTAATACACTGAACTGTGTCCCCTACAAAATAGCATGCTGTAGTTCTAACCCTGGCTACCTCAGAATATGACTTGTAGAAATCAGGCCTTTAAAGAAGGGATTAAGGGGGGGCGCCTGGGTGGCTCAGTTGGCTGAGCAACCAACTTCGGCTCAGGTCATAATCTCGTGGTTTGTGGGTTCAGGCCCCGCATCGGGCTCTGTGCTTGCTCGGAGCCTGGAGCTTGCTTTGGATTCTGTGTCTCCTTCTCTCTCTGCCCCTATCCCGTTCATGCTCTGTCTCTATCTCTCAGTAATAAATAAATGTTAAAAACAAAAAAAAAATTTTAAAGAAGGCATTAAGGTAAAATGAGTTTATATAGGTGGGACCTAATCCAATATGACTGGTGTCCTTAAAAGAAGAGGAGATTAGGACACAGACACACATGCAAGGAAGACCATCTGAGGACACAGGGAGAGGTCAACTATCTACAAAACAAGGAGAGAGTCCTCAGATGGAACCAACCCTGCTGACCCCTTGAACTTCCAGCCTCCAGAATCAGGAGAAAATAAATTTCTATTGTTTAAACTTTTCAACTACCCAGTCTATTGGACTTTCTTATGGCATTCCCAGCAAACAAATACAGAAGAAAAAGGGGGGGGGGAGCCTTCAAAAGTATCGTAATCTTTGATCCCAAATTAATATCTGCAGAGGGAGAAATTTTTTATCTTAAAGAATAGGATGTCATGAAAAGGAATCAATCCAAGAGTAAAAGCTCTTGAAACTTTCAAAAGAGGCAAAAGAAACAAGATTTATATTGTCCTTTTAATGCAGGAACTGATGCTGGTTTAACCAAAGGGAGCAACAAGGCTGCAAACAGGCAGATGTGTGTTTGGGAATAGGAGAGGCAAATAAAGAAGGAAAGGGAATTGGAATATACATTTTATCTGAAACTATCAAGATAATGTCAGATTAGGCACAGAATCTGGAAATGTGGAGGTAGATGGCAGAAGAGTTATAGGATCCTGGGGTATGCTGTATAATAAAAATGTTACTGACCTTTGTCCCTAGTTTCTGGGAGACTCAAAATCCAAGAATTATTTTTGTTATTCATGAGCCTTCAATATCATATGTATGTAACATTCATGACATCTCAATATCAAAGCCAAACCAGAAAGAGCAACTATGTGATTAGATGGTTGGGGTTTTGAGCCATCAAAACATCAGCTTGGCCTCTTGAAAAGGGGAACAAGGCTGGAGATTGAGTTCAATCTCATGGCCAATGAGGCAATCAATCATACCTACATAATTTAATACAATTAAAACAACAACAAAGGATCAGAAAGACATTACCAATCACCCAATAAACCAAATGAGAAAATTCAAGTTATCTTGAACTCCGCCCCTTCCCTATCCTACGTCCTGAATCAAATAGTCAAAATCTTTCTGTTAGAATCCAAAGTAAACTATTCATCTCAGTTCTTGTGGTTTTCTCAGTTAAGACATTCACCTTCTCAGGGTGCCTCGGTGGCTCAGTCAGTTAAGTGTCCGATTTTGGCCCAGGTCCTGATCTCATGGTCCATGGGTTCAAGCCCCACATCAGGTTCTATAAAATTTTTAATATAAAAAATCCTGTTTAAAAAAACATTAAAAATTAAAAAAAAAAAAAAGAAACTCATCTTCTCTCCCTGGATATTGTAATAGACTTCTAACTGGTTACTCAGCCCCTATTACCTCTCTCTCCACTGCAATCCACTCTCAGCAAACAGCTGTTAATTCTCTAAAATACAGATCTAATCAACATCTTCCCAGATTAAAAAAAAAAATCTTCTATGACACCCCACTACTCCGAAATCTCCAGTGCCCACAAAATCCTCACCATTTTATTAAAACCCTCACAACTATTCTGTATTTCCCACTTCACTCTCAATTATTTCCTTCACTCATTTGATACTAACCATATAAGCCCATTCACCTTTTATGAACCATCAAGAACTTTTATGCCTTCATAATTTCATTTATCTTATTCTGGCTAAATAGAAAGTCTTTCCAAGTTTGCTAAACCCTTCCAATATTTCAAGGTCAATCTAAAAGAGTCTCCCTGATCCTCTACAATGTTTCTGATACATAATTCTAATATTCACTGTGTTAAATCTTAGATATCATGTTTATGTCTCCTCTTTGAAAACACAAGATGTTTAACCAACTCTGTACGACCAATACTTGTCATATACATCTCACAAAATAAACATATATGACTGCTGAAAGAAATCTCATAAGTGTTTTCTGAATGTTTCATGGTATCAGTGGAACACTGGAATTAAAATAGGACAAAGAGAAGAAATACAAGGGGTAAAGTATAGAGACATAGTCTATATATCTATTGGGTATATAGACATGTATATTAGGTATATCCATGCAAAATTTTTTTAAAGTATAAAGGACACCTGTATACAACAGCATCACAAAGAATAAAATAATCAGGAATAAATTTTACAAAACTGCAAAACTAGTACTTTGAAAACCACAAGACAATCTTGAAAAGGATTCAAATGATAATTAAGTGGAAAGACCTGGACAAGAAGGCTTAATATTGTTAAGATGACAATACTCCTCAACTTGACCTATAAATAAAATGCAATCCCTATTAAATTCTCAGCTGGCTTTTTTGCAGAAATTGACAAGCTGATCAGAAAACTGTATGGAAATGGAAAGGAACTAGAACACCTAAAGACACCAGCAGATTGAAAGTAAGGGGATAGAGAACCATCTATCATGACAACTGTCATCAAAAGAAAGCTGGAGTCGCTATACTTAGATCAGACAAACTACATTTTAAAATAAAGACTGTAACAAGAGATGAAGAAGGGCATTCTATCATAATTAAGGGGTCTATCCACCAAAAATATCTAACAATTGTAAATATTGAGGCCCCTAACGTGATGGCACCAAATATATAAATCAATTAATCACAAACATAAAGAAACTCATTGATACTAATACCATAATATAGGGGACTTCAACACCACACTTACAGCAACGGACAGATCATGTAAGCAGAAAATCAACAAGGAAACAATGGCTTTGAATGACATGCTGGACCAGATGAACTTAACAGATATATTCAGAACATTTCATCCTAAAGCAGCAGAACACACATTTTTCTTGCGTGCACATGGAACATTCTCCAGAATAGATCACATACTAGGTCACAAATCAACCTTCAACAAGTACAAAATACCTTGCATATTTTCAGACCATAATGCTATGAAACTGGAGATCAACCACAAGAAAAAACTTAGAAAGACCATGAATAGTTGGAGATTAAAGAACATCCTACTAAAGAATGAATGGCTTAACCAAGAAACTAAAGAGAACATTAAAAAGTACATAGAAGCCAATGAAAATGAACACACGACAGTACAAAACCTCTGGGATGCAGCAAAGGCGATCATAAAAGGGAAGTACATAGCAATCCAGGTCTTCCTAAAGAATGAAGAAAGCTCTTAAATACACAACCGAACCTTATACCTAAAACAGCACAGCAAATAAAGCCCAAAACCAGCAGAAGAAGGGAAATAATAAAGATCAGAGCAGAAATCAATGACACCAAAATTAAAACAAAAGTGGAACAGATCAATGAAACCAGGAGTTGGTTCTTTGAAAGAATTAATAAAATCAACAAACCCCTGGTCAGACTGTTAAAAAAAAAAAAAAAAAAAGGAAAGGACCCAAATAAATAAAATCACGAATGAAAGAGGAGAGAGATCATAACACTGCAGAAATACAAACAATAAGAGAATATTATGAGCAATTATATGCCAAAAAATTGTGCAATCTAGAAGAAAGAAATAGACAAATTCCTAGAAACATCTAAACTACCAAAACTGAAACAGGAAGAAATAGAAAATTTGAACAGACCCATAACCAGTAAAGAAATTGAATCAGTAATCAAAGATCTCCCAAAAAACAACAGTCCAGGGCTAGATGGCTTTTCAGGGGAATTCTACCAAACATTTAAAGAAGAGTTAACACCTGTTCTTTTGAGGTTGTTCCAAAAAATAGAAATGGAAGGAAAACTTCCAAACTCATTCTACGAGTCTAGCATTACCTTGATCCCAAAACCAGACAAAGACCCTACAAAAAAAGGAGAACTACAGACCAATTTCCCTGATGAACATGGATGCAAAAATTCTTAACAAGACACTAGCAAATGTGATCCAACAATTCATTAAAAGAATTATTCACCAAGGCACTTCGGTGGCTCAGTTGGTTGGGCATCTGACTTTAGCTCAGGTCATCATCTCCTGGTTTGTGGGTTCGAGCCCCACATTGGGCTCTCTGCTGACAGCTCAGGAGCCTGAAGCCTGCTTCGGATTCTGTGTTTCCCTCTCTCTCTGCCCCTCTCCTGCTCATGCTCTGTCTCTCAAAAATAAATAAACATTAAAAAAAATTTTTTTTAATTATTCACCACAATCAAATGGGATTTATTCCTGGGATGCAGGACTGGTTCAATATCTGCAAATCAATCAATATGATACATCACATTAAAAAAAGAAAGAATAAGAACCTCATGATCCTCAATAGATGCAGAGAAAGTATGTGACAAAATATAGCATCTTTTCTTGATAAAAACCCTCAAGAAAGCAGGGATAGAAGGAACATACCTCAAAATCATAAAGGCCATATATGAAAAATTCACAGCTAATATCATCCTCATTGGGGGAAAACTGAGGGCTTGAGGAGTAGGAGGATGGAGCTTTGAGCTAACAGTAACTAGAAAGAGAGGAAAAAAGTCCTGGAGCAGATGGAGCCACAGAGACAGAAAAAAATATTACTGAAATCCTTGGCTGACCCCTGAGAGACTCCAAATAGCACGGTAGAGAGCAACAGCTTAAAGAATGAAAGAAGTAAGCAGTGATTTCAGTTGTTGCCCACCACAGGGGAGACAAGAATTTGAAATTTGAATCTAGTCAAATTAACAATGCCTGTTAAAAAAAAAATTTAATTAAAAAAATTTTTTAAAAAGCTAATGCTCTTCAGAAGAATACAACAGAATCCAAAGTCTTTAAAATGTAAGATCCGTATACCTACGATACAATAAAAATGACTGGATCCATTTAAAAAAAAGTAAATTCACAGCCCCTAGTCAAGTAACAATCCAGACAAGAGAAACAAGATGAGCCAAATCTGAATTAGTAAACAAGAATCTGAAAGAGTTTTTAACAAATAAGCTATTAAAGAACATATTAGCATAATGAATGGATATATGGATATTCAAAATAGCAGAACTGAAATGGAAATTCTAGGTACAATATATGAAATGAAAAATACACTGATGAGTTGAACAGAAGATAGTTGAAGAAACAGTGAACAGGAACATAGATCAATAGAAACTATATAACATCAAGAAGAGGAAAAAGAAAAGGAACAGAGGTTCAGGGACCTATGGAAAAAGTATGAGTGGAGTCTCAGAAGGAGAGAGAAGAGAGAATGGGGCAGAATATAATACTTCAAGAAAAAAAAAGGGTGAAATTTTCCCAAATGTATTGAAAACTTATTTTCTAGATACCCATGACGTCCAGCAATAACCAAGCAAGATAAAGAAAATCACACGGAGAAACACTAAAGTCAAACTGCTAAAAATCACAGATAAAATCTTTAAAGCAGATGTGAATAACAGTGACACATAACAGTGATAAAAAAGAATGACCATATGATGATAACTTCTAATCAGAAAAACTAAAAGCCAAAAGCCAAATGGAACATCCTTAAACAGCTGAAAGGGAAAAAAAAAGTCAAAAATGAAGGTTTTTTAAAAAGGAATTTTATGCTGTTGGGAAAACTGAATAGCCACGTACAAAAGAATAAAACTGGATCTCTATCTTACACTATAAATAAAAATCAACTTAAAGTGGATTAAAAACTTGAACATAAAACCTGAAACCATAAAACTTGTACAAGAAAACACATAGCATAAGATTGACGTTTGGTCTTGACAATATATTTTTTTTTGGATTTCACACCAAAAACAAAGGCAACAAGAGCAAAAATAAACAAGTAGAACTACATCAAACTGAAAAGCTTCTATATACCAAAGGCAACCAACAAAATCAAGGCAACTTATGGATGGGAAAAAATATTTGTAAACCACGGGATTTGGTTAATATCCAAAATATAGAAGGAATTCATATACCTCAAGAGCAAAAAAAGAAAAAACAAACAAAAAAGACAATAACAAATAACCCAAATAAAAAACTCACTAAAGATCTGAATAGACACTTTTCCAAAGTACATGTAAAGGTACTCAAAATGACTAATCATCAGGGAAATGCAAATCAAAACCACAATGAGATTATCATCTTACACCTGTTAGGATGTCTATTATCAAAAAGACAAGAGAGGGGTACCTGGGTGGCTCAGTCGGTTAAGCATCCCACTCTTGATTTCTGCTCAGCTCATGATCTCACAGTTCATGGTTTCGAGTCCCACACCAGGCTCTGTGCTGACAATGTGGAACTTGTTTGGGATTCTTTCTTCCTCTCTCTCTCTCTGTCTCTGTTTCTCTCTCTCTCTCTCTCTCTCAAACTTAAAAAATTCTTGGGGCACCTGGGTGGCTCACTCAGTTGGGCATCTGACTCTTGATTGTGGCTCAAGTCATGATCTCACAGTTCATTAGTTCTGGCTCTGCACTGGGCTCTGTGCTGACAGCATGGATCCTGCTTGGGATTCTCTCTCTCTCCCTGTCTCATGCCTCTCCCTGCTTACTTGCTCTCTCAAAAATAAATAAAGCTTTAAAAATATTCTTCTACTAAAATAGATAATAATGTTGGCTATAGACAAAACAAAGCACTTATATATTGCTGGTGGGAATGGAAATTGGTACAGCCACTATGGAAAACAGAAAGGAGGTTCCTCAAGAAATTAAAAATAGTTTTTCACAATGGGTTTGCCACCAGAAGTGTCATGAAACCACTAATATATCTAAGCCAAAATGGATAAGGAAAAGGCTCAATTCAACAGCATCATCATTAGACATTTGGATTTGGGCAAGGTTACCACCCTTTGACAATCTCATCTACAAATGTGGTGTGATCAATATAAGAACCATCACAATATTTGAGAAGAAGCCTGCTGAGATGAGAAAGAGCTTCTTCAAGTATGCCTGGATCTTTGATGAACTGAAAGTTGAATGTGAGTATGGTATCACCCCTGATATCTCTGTGGAAATTTGAGACCAGCAAATGTTATGTGATCATCGTTGGTGCCCCAACACACAGAGATTTGATAAACATTTGATAAACAAACATTTGATAATATATATACACAGAGATTATATATGTGTATATATATTATATATAATATATATACACGTATATAAACATATATTGATAAATACATAAAACATATATATATATAAACAAACGTGTGTGTGTGTGTGTATACCTATGTGATTACAGGCACATGTCAGGCTAACCGTGCTGTCCTGGTTGTTGTTGATAGTGTTTATGAACTGGAAGCAGGTATCTTCAAGAATGGGAATGATGAGGGATAGAAGCAGAAAAATGTTCATCTTTAGCCAGGAATGTTGACCTCTAGCCTGCATAGTTCTGATAAGGATCATATTATAAGTAAGATCTAAGGACTATACCTGATAACACCATATTGTATATAACAAATTTGCTGAGAGAATAGAATTTATGTATTTTCACCAAATAAATAAAACAAAAAAGGTAAATACGTGAAATGATAGATGTGTAGATCAACTATACTTGTAGAATGTATATATCACAATGTATATAATATCAACTCATTATGTTGTACACTTTAAGTATAGTATAATTTTATTTGTCAATTATATACCTCAATAAAGCTGACCAAAAAAATGAATAAAGCTGGTTGTTTTCAAATAATGGAATCTCACTAGGAACAAATATGTATGACAAGAAATGCTGAAGGAATTTCTTTAATCTGAAGGAGAAGTTAAATCACACAGTAACCTGAAAGACTTTATAATGAGAGAGGGTGAATTCATCAGGACAAAACCATCTAAACTGTGTATACAGCTAATAACAGAGCTTCAAAACACATGAAGCAAATGCTGAGTGATAGGGCAAAAGAGATAAATCCACAATCATGGTTAGAGATTTTAATATACTCTTTAAATAGGGATAACAATTAAACAAAAATATAAAAATCAGTAAGCCTACAGAAAATATGAAAAACACTATTGATCATCTTGACCTGACATTTACCAAAGCTCCTTTTCAAATGGCTAAAGAATGTTCACCCTATAAACAAACTATATGCTGGGCCATAAAGTATGCCATAATGAATTCCAAAGACTGAAATTCCAAAGACTACAAAGGAATTAAATTAGAAAGCAAAGCAATACAATTTATCCAAGTTATTTGATGATGTGGAAATGTTGGGGTTAGGGAATGAATGGTCAAAAAAGAATTCTTGAGATGTCTTCAGTGCAAAAAGGTGGTTTTATTAAAGCACAGGGACAGGACCAGGCAGAAAGGGTTGCATCAGGGTTGTGAGGAGTGGCTGATGATATACTTCCAAGTTGGGAGGGAATTAGGAATGGTTAAGTCTCTAAGGAATTTGGAAAGCAAGCTTTCCAGGACCGTGAGGGGGCTAGCTATTGTAAGGAAAAGGTCATTTATTACTGTCTACTAAAGCCTTAGTCATGAGACTAAGCCATATGCTTGAAGGATGACTGCTAACATATATCTTCAGGGAACAGAGATAAAGGAAGTTTCCAAAGGAATTTAACAGGATCTTGGAGGTCAGGATAATGTGAAGCTAAGATTGCCTTTTGCTCTTAGCAAAAAGTATTAGCATCAAGGCAGTTGAGTTCCTATAGGAAGGTCACTCTGCCTGTCTCAAGGATTTGTCAATGGGCTGTAAGTTGTAATGAAAATTTAATTGTTCCTTTTGCCTTTGTTCCCCCACATCATTTGGAAATTAAACAACACAACCCAACAGTCAAAAAAAAAAATGGAGAAATAAAAAAAATGTATGAACTGAATGTTAATGAAAATATAATCAAACTTTGGGGGATGTAGCCAAAACAGTGCATTAAAAGCTTATAATAAGAGGAGAAATATTAAAATTAAGGATATATGTTTCCATATTAAGAAATTAGAAAAGGCAAAAAAGCAAAGTGGCAGAGAGGAAGAACAAAGGAAGAAGAATAAGGAAAATAACAGTGGTAATAAAAAAAATAATAATAAATAAATAAAAAGAATTGAGAAAAAATTGTAAAGCCAAAAGTCTTTCTGCAAAAATTGGTCAATTAACGTTAGCAGAACTCTCTTCAAAAAAAGAAACACAATTACCTATTTCAGAAATGAAAGAGCAGATAACTATAGATACTAAAGATATTGTTAAGGAGTAATGAAGGAATATTACGAAAAACTTTATGTCAATGAATTTCACAAGTTGGATGAGGAGAAAAATTCCTTAAAAGGACAGGTTACCAAACTAACACAAGATAATAAGAAATCTCTATACCTTTATCTTTATTAAATAAACTGAATTTGTGGTAGAGCCCCTCCCTAAGGAATATGGTGAAAACGTGAAGATAAGGGAAGGCAACCTGGCTATGTGCACCTGCACAACATTCTTCATGACTCTGTAACATAGACAACCAATTCAGACTGTATGTTACCATATATGGGAGACAAAGGAGCAAAAATTGTACAAAAGGCAACCCCCCACTGTGCTCAGGGCTCAGTTTTTCGGGTACAAACTCACTGAGCCTGTGCTGGCACAACAAATAAAGCTGCTTCCTGGACAGAAAAGCCTCAGGGTCCCATCTCTCTGTGCAAGAATCCTGCTACATTTCTTGGGGGCTCACATCCAGGTTTCAGAGATGGTGCATTTCCACCTCTTTTGTCACCGGGGTGCAAACCTTGGAGTGCCAGGAGAAGCAACCTCGCCTGGTGCCAATGGACCACTTGATCAATAGGAGACAAGCCCCTAACAGCATGCTATGGCGAGGACCCCAAATGCACAACAGAACCTGGTGAGGTCCAAGAACCAGTTCAGGGAGCACCGCCTGTCAAACCGGTAAGAACCGGGTTCCTCTTGGTAGACCTGCCCCTAAGAGGCAGAAGGGGTGCCTGATCATCTCCCAGAGTTACCTGAGTAGTTCCATAAGGAACGAAACCACAACTCCAAGACACTGGGCGCTGGCTGGCAGGTTGGAGTCACTGCATGACTCTGTGTGAATGAGACAGTCAACAGAAAGTTTCCAACCTGACCTATGTGCCGAAGTGACTGTGAGGTCCCGATCCGTGGTTCCATGGCAACTTCATTTGGCTTAGGGCGGCATCAGACTTCCTCAAGAGTCTGATCTGGGTCAGGGCTTGAAGCTGAACCCACCAATGCTAAGAGGCTCCTGAACTATCTCTGAGAAAAGAGCAGCTGAAGGATGAAGCAAGTGTGCGTCCTCTCCAAATTAGTCCCTCGCTTCCCCCTTTTTCCTCTTCTGTGCATGGAACTCGTCCATTAGGGGGAGGAAATGGGTGGAAAGAAGAGTACACTGACTCCCCTAGAGTGTATGTTGAGGAATTTCAAAAAGGGATATTCAGGAGATTATGGTGTAAAATTAACTCCCGGAAAGTTCCGGACATTCTGTGAAATTGACTGGCCATCTTTGAGGGTAGGCTCGCCCTCTGAGGGCTCACTTGGTAAGGAATTAGTTGACTGACTATTCAGGGTCATTGTGGGGGATCCAGTCCAGCTGACCAATTTCCTTACACTGACTGTTGACAAGACCTGGTCCTATTCCGGCAGCATTGGCTAAAAGTCTGTATTGAATAGAACTGTAAAGTTATGATGGCTTGTGTCATGGCTTCCTCCAAATGCTGGCCAAAAACTGAAAAAAACCCATACTGTCAGGGGACCCCTGAGGGGACCCAGCCGCCATATGCCCCACTGTACCCCTCACTGTCACCTGCACCTCCAGCCACCCTGGCTGCCAAAATCCCACCGGAGCCTTCCCCTAGTCCCAACTCCTCACCATCTCTAGCACCACTGGCCTCTCCAGATACGACCAGCTCTCCAGGACCACTGGTCCTAACCTCATACACCCCTCCTGGAAGGCAGCTAGATCAGGCCAGCAGAGACAGTCCCTCCTTGCAGCAACACCAGGGAGCCCTACAGATGCCACTGAGGGAAACTAGACAACCCATCTATTATGATCAGGAAGGGCAGAACTGAGGAGGCCAGTGTGTTTTTGTGTACCAACACTTTACCACTTCCTAAATTAGAAGTACCATATTCCCTCCTATATGGAGAAGCCCCAGGCTATGACTGAACTAATGCAGTCCATAACTCAAACCCATACACCTACCTGGAACAACTGCTGCCAACTCCTCCTGACCCTCTTTGACATGGAGGAGCGTCACCAAATTACCCAGGTGGCTCTAAAATGTTTAGAGAATGCCCTGGCTGGGACGCGAGACACTAAGGCTTATGCTAGGGCTCATTTCCCTGAGGAGGACCCCAAATGGGACCCAAATTACTCAAGTATAGATGGAGGGTTTGCGAGGACTGAACGTTATCAAGAAGCCCTTCTAAGTAGACCTTCTAACTGCATTAGTTCAATCACAGCCTGGGGCTTTTCCATATAGGAGGAAATATGGTGCTTCCAATTTAGGAAATCTGTAGTGGTAAAGGGTTGGTACACAAAAACATTCTGGCCTCCTTGGATCTGGCTTTCCTGATCATAATAGATGGGTCCCCTAGTTTACTTTTTTATGGAACAAAGACCATAAATATGAGTAAAACATCAGAAATGCTCCAGGGACCCAAGGAAAGCCTGAGCCAGTTCTGGGACAGACTATGTGAGGCATTTCATCTCTACACCCCTTTTGATCCAGAGGCACTGGTTAACCAGGAGACGGTCAATGTGGCTTGCATGGGTCAGGTCCACGGGGACATCTGGCGCAAGCTGCAAAAGATAGAGGGTTTCGCCAACATGAATGCCAGTCAG
Organism: Cryptoprocta ferox; assembly: GCA_028646485.1. NCBI lineage: Eukaryota > Metazoa > Chordata > Mammalia > Carnivora > Eupleridae > Cryptoprocta > Cryptoprocta ferox. The sequence continues at coordinate 115,916,720 of CM053577.1, forward strand.
TTGCTAGAAGTAGCAACTAAGGTGTTTGTCAACCGTGACCAGACGGAGGGAAGAATGCCGGAAGATGCAGAAAAAGGCAGACTTGTTAGCTGCTGCCTTGGTGGAGCAGTCAGAATGCTCCAGGAAAAGTGCCCAGCAGGGCCAGGGCCAGGGCCAAAAAGGGGAACAGCAAAGGAGGATCATTTCGCCCAAAATCAAAGTTAGGATGGAACCAGTATGCTTACTGTCATCAGGAGGGCCACTGGAAACATGAGTGCCCCCTGTGGCTGGGTAATTTTCAGCAGGGCTCTAAGCAAAAGGAAAGAAGCCATGTGGTCCAGGGCCGGTATCAACCAGCATCACGGCCTCATGGGGCCCCAAAGATGATTCTTTGGGGCTACCCGCCATAGAGGACTATGAGGAGGACTAGGACAGACTCTAGTCCTAGCCGATAGTCCCAATGAATGTGGAAGGCCAACCCACCGACTTCATGGTACATACTGGCAGAACACTTGGTGGTGGCCCAACCCATGAGCCCCTTCTCACAGAGACAAGCCACCATTATGGGGGCCACAGGCAATAGGACATGCCGTCCCTTCCTACTGCATTGGTGATGCAATTTAGGTGGCCGTGAAGTCAACCATGAATTCCTGTACATCCCCAACTGCCCTATGGCTTTAATGGGCCAGGAACTATTGGGAAAGCTGCAGGCCCAAATAACTTTCAACTCCCACGGACAAGCTGCTCTAACCCTATGAAAACTAGAAGCAAAGACTATGACTCTCACGATTCCCCAAGGGGAAGAATGGCACCTCTAGTTTCATGGACGAGCCACAACAGGGACCTGAGCTGACCTTCAGAGTACCAGGGGTGTGGGCTGAGGACAACCCACCAGGATTGGTCCAGAACATACCTCCAGTAATTGTAGAACTAAAGCCAGAGGCAGGGCCCACCCGCCAAAAACAGTATTTCATCCCTCATAAGGCACAGGTGGGGATACAGAAGCACCTGGAGAGACTTTTAAAATATGGGAACCACTGACCCTATTGGTCATCTTGGAACACATCTCTCCTACCAGTCCAGAAGCCAGGCACCGAAGATTATTGGCCAGTCCAAGACCTGCACACAGCAAACCAGGTCACCATCACGCTGCATCCGGTTGTCCCAAACCCATATACTCTCTTGGGTCCTATCCTCACTGAAGCTGCCTTCTTCACATGCCTAGACCTCAAGGATGTCTTCTTCTGCATCCACCTGGCCCCCCAGAGTCAACCAATCTTTGCCTTCCAGTGGGTGAATCCTGAAAACGGTGACATGGTCCAGTTGACCTGGACCAGATTGCTTCAAGGGTTCAAAAACTCCCCAACTAATGAGCACTGGGTATTACATGTAAGTGATGAATCACAGGAATCTACCCCCAAAACCAAGAGCACACTACACTGTATGTTAGCCAACTTGACAAATTATATTTAAAAAATTAAATTAAAAAATAAACATTGGAAAAACTTAAAAAAAAAAAACCCACCACTTTCCCCCACTATTTTCAGCACTACATTAGCCTCAGACCTATAAGCCTTCCCAGCAGATCAACATGGCTCTGTATTGCTTCAGTCCGTAGATGACTTGCTACTGGCTGGAAGGTCTCAGGAGGATTGCATGGAAAAAACTCAGCAGCTCCTTGCCCTCCTTACCCTATGGGAAACTGGCTATAAGGTCTTAAGGAAAAAGGCCCAAATCTGCCAAAAGAAAGTACGTTGGCTTTCACTTCTCCCAGGAGCAGCACCAACTCGACCCAGAGAGAAAAGAGGACATTTGTTCAATTCCAGTCCCATCGACCTGACATCAGGTTCAGGAGTTTCTCAGGACCACAGGTTTCTGTGGAATCTGGATACCTAACTTCTCGATCTTGGCCTTTTATGAGGCCACAAAGTGGGGAGAGTGGGAACCTCTGTTATGGGAGCAAGTACAGCAAAGGGCCTTTGAAGAGATCAAATGGGCCCTTCACCAATGTGCCCAGTTTGAGGCTCCCAGACATGTCCAAGCCCTTCTTCTTGTATCCTTACACACGTACTAGCATTGTGGTGGGAGTCCAAACCCAGATGTTGGGGTCATGGCATCAACCAGTGGCATATCTCTCCAAGCAGCTTGACTCCATTGCCCAAGGCTGGCCACCCTGACTACAGACACTTGCAGCCACAGCCCTCTTAGTGTCAGAGGCTGACAAGTTTAACTATGGGACAAGAACTGACAGTCCAAGTGCCACATTCAGTATTGACATTATGGAGTACAAGGGACAATAATGGCTAACCAATGTCCAGATGATCAGATATCAGAGAGTGCTATGTGAGAACCCACGCATTTACCTGAAAGTAGTATGGCCCTAAACCCTGCAATCCTACAGCCTGCCAGGCCAGGTCAACCGGATCATGACTGCACTGAAGTGTTCTGAAGTGCACTGATGAGGTGTTCTCCAGCCAACCAGACTTGAGGGATCCTGACAGAGTATTTCACCAATGGCAGCAGTTTTGTGAAAGAGGGAGAATGCCTTGCAGCGTACTCCATGGTGACCCTGAATTATATCACTGAGGTCAAACCCCTGCCAAAGGGGACTTCAGCACGGAAGGCAGAGCTCATCGCACTAAGTGGTGCCCTACAACTGGTGGCAGGAATACGTGTTACTATATACACAGACTCTAAGTATGCCTTCACCACCCTCCATGTACATGGGCTTTATATAAAGAGAAGGGTCTAATAAACTCAGGAGGAAAAGACAGAAAGTATGGTAAGGAAATCCTTGACCTCTTAGATCCTGTGTGGGCCCCTAAAAGAGTGGCAGTCATGCACTGTTGGGGATATCAAAGGGGAGACACCACGGCTACACAGGGAAACCGTAAGGCAGACTGAGAAGCAAAGCTTGAGGCCTCCAAAGGAACAGTGGAATCAGCAGCTTTAACCACTGCACCGTTCCCTAGTCCACTGGCAGAATGGGACCCCAATTACTCACAACACAAGAGTACCTCTTTAACACAGAAAATGGAAGCTACCTCCCAGGTGGATGGTGGAAATTTGAAGACAGTTGAGTAGCAATTCCTGAGGCCCCAGCTCCAGCTTTTGTCAAGCAGTTCCATCAGGAAACCCACATTGTCTGGACAGTTCTCAAGACTATGTTGAGTCGACATTTCTACATCCCTCGACTCTGCAGTATAGCCCGAGCAGTATGCCACCAATGTGAAATGTGTGCCCAGAATAACCCACGCCAGGAATACAAGGCCGCCCCTGGGGTGCAGAGTGTTGGAGAAGCCCCATTTGAAAATATGATGGTGGACTTCACTGAGCTTCCCCGGGTCCAAGGCTGCAAAAATACCTGTTGGGCTTCACGTGCACTTTCTGAGGCTGGGTGGAAGCCTTCCCTACTCCCACAGAAAAGGCACATGAAGTGGCCCAACTTCTTCTAAAAGAAATCATTCCTTGATTCGGGATTCCTATCACTATGGGATCAGGTAACAGGCCAGAGTTCATGGCTAAGGTGGTGCAGCTAGTGGCACAGGGGTTAAAGATCACCTGGAAGTTACACATGGCATACAGACCCCAAAGCTCCAGGAAGGTAGAACAAATGAACTGAACCCTGAAGCTGCAATTAAGAAAATTTTGCCAGGAAACCCACCCACACTGGGACCAGGTGTTGCCAACTGCCTTGTTAAGAATCAGGTGTAGCACCACTAAGCAGACGGGGCTCTCCCCTTACGAAATCCTTTATGGGCACTCTTTCCCCATTATCAAGGGCACAAGGGGGGATCTAAATGAAACACACGATCCAACCCTATGGCAATAGATGCGACCCCTTGGCTCTACCCTAACCACCTCACACCACTGGGTTAGCAATCAATGACCTGTGAGTCTGACCACAGAAGCTCACCCTTTTAAACTAGGAGATGCTGTATGGGCAAAGAAGTGGAATGTCCAACCCCTAAAACCCCTCTGGAGGGGCCCATTCACTGTGATTTTGTCTACCCCTACTGTAGTAAAGATAGCTGAGGCACGTTCCTGGATTCACCATAGCAGAGTGAAGCCAGCATCTTGAAACTGGGAGCTGATTCACCAATGCCATGCAAGCTGACCATACGGAAGAAGCAATCTGCAACTCCAGAGGCTCTGGGAGCCTGTTGGGACTCCAGGGAGTTATTTGGAGGATGGTTTTCAACTCTTGGGGGATTCAAAATCCTCAGTATTATTCTCTTGATCTGGGGACCTTGCTTAATCCTACCTTGCCTAGCTCCCCTGGTTATGCAGTCTATCTCCAGCCTCATTGAGGTAATGGTCAAAAGGAAAACGGCCACGCATGTGAGGATATTATGGAAATACAAACCCCTAAACCAAGATGATGCTCTGTGATCCAAAATATGGGGTCTGAGCATCAAACGGGGGAATGTGGTAGAGTCCCTCCCTAAGGAATGTCACGAAAGCCTAAAGACAAGGGAAAGCAACCTGGCTATGTGCAGGTATGTGACATTCCTCACAACTCTGCAACATAGACCATCCATTCAGACTGTATATTACCATATATGGGAGACAAAGGAGCAAAAATTGTACAAAAGGCAACCCCCCAGTGCGCTCGGGGCTCAGTTTTCTGGGTACAAATCCACTGAGCCCGCGCCAGCACGATGAATAAAGTTGCTTCCGGGACAGAAAAGCCTCAGTGTCCCATCTCTCTGCACAAAAATCCTGCTACAAATTCATGATCAAAAACCTTCCTACAAAGAAAACTCCAGAAGGGCACCTGGATGACTCAGTCAGTTAAGTGTCCAACTTCAGCTTAGGTCACCATCATGCAGTTAGAGCCCGGCATTGGGCTCAGCTGACAGCTCAGAGTCTGAGGTCTGCTTCAAATTCTGTGTCTCCCTCTCCCTCTGCCTCTCCCCTGCTCGCGCTCTTTCTCTCAAAAATAAATAAATATTTTAAAAAGAAGAAGAAGAAGAAAGAAAAGAAAAAGAAAACTCCAGACCTAATGGTTTCACTGATAAAAGCTATCAAACATTTAAGGAAGAAATAATACCAAGCCTACATGAATTATTTCAGAAAACAGATGCTGTGGGAAGACATCATGACCATGTGGGGTTTATAAACTCTGCTGTGCAAAGGCAGTTTCACTTTCAAAACTCAATCACTGTAAATCACATTAAAGTAAAAAGAAAAACCATGTATTTATCTGAATAGATGTAGAAATCTTTGACAAAATTCAACACCTAGTCCTAATTTAGAAACCTCAACAAACTAGGAATAGAAAGGACCTCTTAATAAAGGAAAATGGAGTGGGAGGGACCACCTAACATTACACTTAATGATGAAATATACAGTGCTTTTCCTCTCAGACCAGTAAATAAGGGGGAAATGTCTCATCTTGTCTATCTAACACTGCTCTAGAGGTCCCAGCCAGTACTATAAGACAATAAGGCTAAAGAAATAAGTGGCATAAAGATTGCAGAGGAAGTATTTTTCATTTGCAGATGTCATGATTGTTTATATAGAAAATCCTAAGGAATCTGCTAAGCAACTAATAGTACTAACAGCTGAATTTAGCAAGATATCAGTATTCATTCTTAATATACGAAAAGTAGCTACTTTAAATTCTAGTGGGAAATAATTACAATCAAATTTTTAAAAATTCTGTTTAAGAACATCATTATAAAAACCAAAATAATTAAAAATACATTTAATAAAAATGTACAAGACTTCTTGAAAACTTTAAAATATAACAGAGGACAAAAAAAGAACTAAATAAGTGAAGAACTATACAATGTCTATGGGCCAGAAGATTCAACGTTACTGAAATATCAATTCTCCCCAAACCAGAAGAATAAGTTATGCAAGCGTATTTACATAAGAAAGAAACTAGCAAGCTGATGCTAAAATTCCTAAAGATATTCAAAGACCTTACAATAGCCAAAACAGTTTTAGGAGGGGAAAATTTTTTGAACTCTTACAGAACATGATTTCAAGACTTATTATAAATCTACAGTAATCAAGACTGAGTTGTTGGCATAAGGATAACCTAATGAATGAGAAGAACAGAGTTCAGAAATGGACACACGCTTATATAACCAGTTGATTTTTACAACACAACAAAACAATTCAAGGGAAATAAAAATATTTTCATCAAATGGTATTGAAATAACTAGGTATCCACATTAGGGGGAAAAAAGAATCTAACTATAGCCTCACACCACTTACAAAAATTAATTCAAGATGGATCACAGATCTAAACATAAAGATTAAAATTATAAATAAAGAAGATAAAATAAGAAAGCAACTCTACATATAGAGTTTTTCTCCAACATGGCAAAAATAACCATATATTGAAAAACCTAATATATTTAGACTTCATCAAAATTGAAACTTTCTCCTCAAAAGAAAATAAATAGGCAACCATATACGGACAGAAAAAATTCTCAATAGATTTATCTGACAAAGGACCTTATATCAAAAACGTTAAGTTTTCAACTTAATAAGACACGCAACCTGATTTTTAAAAAATGAGCAAAAACTCTGAAAATCCTCTTCACGAAAGATTAACTCAGTTTTATAAACATATATAAGACATATATGATGGACAGATACACAGATAGGCAGATGTATGTGTCTGGTAGATTGTGAGTATGTGTTTCCTAGCTCTGTACACACACAATGAGAGAGGCTACAAGCAATATTACCAGAAGAGCAATGAGCATACCTAGCTTCTAAGTACCACTATCCAATAAAGGGAACCAGAATCCTTGGGAAAATCTGATTCCAGGGCCAAAACAGGACAACTACAAGATAAACCTTAATCATTTTGTTATGTCAGTAAGGAAGCACTCACGGAAGGGGCCCCCATTACCCAAATCTGAGACATTTGAGCATCAAAAACATTAATGATAGCAATGAATTATAATCTATTATATAAGAAAATATGCAAGTCCATCCTATTAACATAAACCAATAAAAAGAATAGAGAAGAAAACTCTCCTTACTACAGAATGTTAACTAATAATAAAGTTATGATGCAATTATTATCAATTGATGCTAAAACTAGTATTTAGCTTAAAAATGAATATTTACATAGTCTCAAAGCATCTCTCTACTAAAAAGGGAAAAACAGTAATTTTACAGAAGAAAGATCTGACACCTATCACGTTAACCAAGTGATCCAAATTAAAATCACCGATGTTGAGACAAACATCATGTCCTTGTTGATGTATTACACTGGGAAGAATCTGACATCACTTCTGTGATAGTCCTGCCAAAAATGCATAACCCAAAACTAATCACCAGACAACTTGAATTCACAGACATTTTATAAAATTAATTGGTCAATACTCTTTGAAAATGTCAAGGTCAAGAAAAACAAAGAAAAGCTGAAGAACTATACTATATTAAAGGACACTAATGAGACATTACAATTAGAGACGTCTGGGTGGCTCAGTCAGTTGAGCATATGACTTCGGCTCAGGGCATGATCTCATGTTAGGTGAGATCAAGCCCCATAGCTGGCTCACTGCTGTCAATGCAGAGCCCACTTCAGATCCTCTGTCCCCCTCTCTCTCTGCCCCTCCCCTGCTTGCACTCTCTCTCAAAAATAAATAAAACATTTAAAATAAAAGAGAAAGAGACATTACAACTAAATGTACTGTATGATCCTGGATGGATTCTAGAAGAGGAAAAAAATACTTTCTATAAAGTACAAAATCAAACAAATTATCACCATCTGAATTTGAACTGCCGTTTACATTGGACTTTGATAAATGTACTGTGGTAATGTAAGAGAATGCCCTTGTTTTTAATAATTACATACTGAAGTATTTAGGAAAAGAATGTTGTTTGCACCATATTTTCAAATGATTCAAACAAATATATACTGATAGACTTACAGAATAAGAAAAATAAATGGGACAAAAAGTAAATATATCAGAGGTGGGGGTTGGGTTAAATAGGTAATGGGGATTAAGGAGGGCACTTGTGATGAGAACAGGGTGTTGTATGGAAGTGCTGAATCACTAAATTCTTCACCTGAAATTAATAATACACTGTATGTTAACCAGCAGGAATTAAAAAAAAAAAAACTTGAGAAAAAAAGAATAAAAAAGAAAAGTAAACAATTGGTGACTCCAGCTAAAGAGTTTACAGTTGTTATTTACCACAATTTTTTTTTTATGTAGGCTCCACGCCCAACATGGAGCCCAACATGGGTCATGAACTCACGACCCCGAGATCAAGACCTATGCTGAGTTTGGACTCTTAACTGACTGAGCCATCTAAACACCCCACTACTGTAGTTTTTTTAAGTTTACAGGAGTGAGTTACTTTTACTATTTTTTTTAAGTTTTCTATAAGTTTATTTTATCAAAATAAAACGTTTTCAAAAATAATGCTTTAATATTTTAAAATAAAGCAAAACTTAATCAAATTAATATTCTACTAACCAATGTATAAGGTCCACCGTTAGTCAAGACATTTACTTTCACATTCACATTAGCAAAATGCACAGATAAGCAATGAATAAACAGTTATTAAAGATGTGCTAAAACTAAGGTTTGGTTAAAAAAAGAGTATTTACCAAGTCCCATATATTTAACTGTATTTAATAAATACACTAAAATTATAAAAATTTCAAAAATAAATATTCTTTTAATGGATCATACTAGTACTCTCTTTAAACATGTTTCTAAGTATGTACAAAAGAGTATAAAGCTTATTTTGAGAATGTGCTTGAAAACTATTATAAATTGATAAGCCTGAAATTTGGCTAGGTAACACATATTAATAAAAATTTTCAAGAGATCGAAGACATATTTCAACACAAAGTTCTGACAACTGCTTTAATAAACAGAAATTATATTGTTCCCAAAGATGCCATTAACACTGCAGGGAAAACAAACACTAAGGAAAGAGTAGGTAATTAAGTTGCCTCATTGATTAATGTCTACAGTTCTGGACAAAGGTAAATGCTTCATTCAATTGGCATGGAAAATTAGATCACTGTTGAGTGGTGATTTAATTAATTTATATTATTAATCCCTGTCCTTAGTATTAGACTATAAAACAGATAAGCATGTGGCTTCAACTGATTACTTTCAGAATCTAAACAACAAATTTTTAAGCAGAAATATCCTACAATCTTTATTTCCAGAAAAAAAGTAGGATGAAAACATTAAGAATATTACTGAAAAGGTGATTAATAAGATATTAGACTGTCAACTACCCTTCACATGGTGGTGGTGATTATCAGTAGGACATGCCAGTATTCAAGAGAATCAGAGCCAAGAGACTTGATCCAATCAATGTTCAGACCCCTCATCTACAGAAATTATAACCCAAAGATGTCTAATGATTATTTCAAGGTCATACATCTAATTACTTATAAAGCAGACCAGATCCTTGGTTTCCTGACTCCTAGGAAAGTCACACTGCAAACTATGAGGTCATTTTTCTATCTGATAGCCCACATTCTGAGAACCTTAGTTGCTTCTTATATGACTGAGTTACTGCTCATTCTGGTGTGAAAAAGAATTGAAATTAAAATAACTCTAGTTTAAAAAAAAAGAAAAACAAAAAAAACAAAAAAACAAAAACAAAACAGCTAGGACAGAACATTTCCAATTTCCAATATTTCAAATCCATTTTGAGGGCATTTACAGAGGATCATAATCTTAACTATGTTACCCTCCAAGTGTATCCAAGTAAAACAAAGTAATGTCTGGTAACAATAGGTAATGTCTGGGCCACTACTAATAATCATGAATCAAAAAGTATGATCTATTTTCTTATTTATGATTGAGTACAGCTGTGTTCCAGACATTCAAATCAGAGGCAGCTAAAAATCCAGCATTCATTATATTGGCTCATATGTAAAAATTAATGGTATTTCCTTATCATGAAACATCATTTACATGTCCCCAAACATGGGCAAACCATTATCTCAGGAAGACCATTAAGCCATTTAATTCAGAAATATAAAAATATCTGCTTTTTACACTACAACATCAAAAACACATACAACAGGGCCCACCACATAGTATGCACTCAGTATTTGTGAAATGAATTATGGAAAGAGATGTCTCTTTTCAACCTAAGCCAAATTTGAAAAATCCTACATTATAATGTTGTGTTTAGCATCCAAATAAATAATTTATCACTATCAGGAAAGAGTCTAAAAGCCTTAGAAAACAGAATTCGTTTCCAAACGTTTTCAGTTTCACAACCCATGCTAGACTAACAGGAACATTTTTAAAGGAAAATTTTCATCTATACCTGTCATTAAGTGTCTACAAATTTTCCTCACAAAGATTTTCCAAATGTAACAAACCAGTAGTCTTTGAAAATTTGTCCTAAGGTCTTTCTTATGTAAATATACTAAATAGAGGTTAACAAAAGTTTGACTTTGCCTTGTCATAAACCTCATTTAATTAAAATAATATAGTATTTACATTACACAGCCACTTAAGATCAGGAAAGAGGTAATGAATAAAGTGAATAAACCTACCCTAAAAGTACACACACCACAAGCTAATTTTATCTTCTGAAAGCTGAATGATAGCAACAACAGGTAAAGTAGCTATTATTCACATAAGGAAAATTATTGCATATACAAAATAGGCCACTTTTATTAGGCAATATCCTCACACAGTACACTGATTAAACAGGATTAAATGACACAAACGTGCAAATGATAAAAGTTGACAGTACTGGATACCTATTTGGAATTTCGCATATATTTATAGGTAGGTACATATAGATGGGCTGCAAATTATGTAGTACACCATATCCTGTCAATTACCAGAGTTACAAGTTTGCTTAAAAAGTAATCATGATTCTGATGTATCTCCAGACTCATGTTAATTTACCAAGCATTTTTCAACTACCTAGACCTGTATGAGGATAAATAAAACTAGGAGGACCTTTACAGAAATTAACCAGCTAATAGACACTTGCCTGATTTCTTTTGATATTGGTGTAGGATACTTATACATAAGTAAGTATATATCACTGATGGTATACTTATGAGCGATCTTTTTAGTAGTGGAATAAAAAAAATAGTACAAGTGTATCATATGAATAAGCAAGTATAGTTTTTACCACATATTTAGTGAGAAAATAAAAACTACACTGCAGCACACATTTTTGGATATAAGGAAGCACTTTATAACACATTTCATCAATGATTTATTTTCTAAAGACAGAATGAAACATAAAAGCATAAGTGCTTCTTAGTAGTGTTTCTCTAAAAGAAAGACACAGAAGCTGAAATAATTTCTAAATTTGATGCCTTGATTTTTTAATGTGAGGTATTGGTCTTCCAGAGAATTATCATTTTCTGGTAGATAAATTCCTTCCTACATGCAAGAATAAAGGACATCTTCACACAAGGACAGTATGACAATGGCTTTTAAAATGTTTTGGACTTTTTGTTATTTAAATTCTACCATTTCAGATAAGTAATAAGTTCACATGGCAAACTAGATTTATTCCAACAAACAAAAGTATACCCAATCTGTTAAGTCTCTGAACTAAGCGGTAATAGACCAAGCTCAAAAACTTAACATATATAGTTTGTAGATCTGGGTTCTAAAATGGGTTCTGGAATAACAATTAAAAGCCCTGGGGTATCTGGGTGGCTCAGTCGGTTAAGCATTCAACTTCAGCTCAGGTCATGATCTCAAGGTTTGTGGGTTCAAACCCCAGTTCGAACCCTATGTCGGGCTCTGTGCTGACAGCTGAGCCTGGAGCCTGCTTCAGATTCTGTGTCTCCCTCTCTCTCTGCCCGCCCCCCGCTTTCAAAATAAATAAATATTTTTAAAAAATTAAAAGCCCTTAGTTACTTTTATGCTCTCTCAAAAGGTTTTCTCATCTATAAATAAGGTGGCTAGATGAGGTCATCCCTAAGGATGATTCTATAAGAATCTTAGTTATTGGACCAGGCTTTTAAATTCAATTACTAATGTAAGACTAGAAACTAACTGGCAGTCTCTAGCTTTTCACAATTAAACTATAATAAAAACATGTTATTTAAAAATTTTTGTGTTCATTATAAACATGTTTTACTAGATCATTGAAAGAATCTGAATTTTTAAGATTTTTACATTTAGATGTTACAGTATGAGATGGTCTTTTAATTTTTCTTTAATAGCAACATATCTGTAGGTTAAGTACAGGAATAAATTACACCTCTCGTTTTCAAAAGTTACATTACAAAGACTAGGCTACAAAACTTTTATAGATACTGTTAATGAATTATTAAAAGTTAACCATTATAATAATTCACCATAAAGTACACAAATATGTATTTTCCAGAAATCATAGTTTTTTTTTCATCTTCCTGGTTTTATTAAATATAGAGAAAAGAGACACAGACTGAGACAGAGGGAGAGGAAGAGAGAGAGGCAGAGAGAAGGAAGGAGAAGTAAAAAGGCAGACTTTTACTACTGCTTGAAAATTCTCATTTAATTAATAAACCAAAGAAAAAAATTGAAAATGATACTAGAAACAAGTATGATAAGTCACTTCAGTGTTATGCACAGAAAAAAAAGTGCACATCTCATAATTTTCTCACTGAGTTAAAATATTTGTTTTACATTTTCATCTTTCATTTAAACAGCTATAAAATATTTACCAAGCAATTGTGTATGACTCAGAAATTAGAAAATGACTTAAGCTATAATTCTGAAATAGTTATGTTAATAATTTAAAGATACATTTGAAATAATTTTTAAAACAATTGTTTAATTTTCCTATATTGAAACCCTCAGAGTACTGAAACAGAATCTATTCAAACTGAAAGGGAACTTAAAGAGCCAGCCAGAGTTCAAGTGACTTGCCTAGGTCTCATGTTTGTGTTCTTTCCACAACACCATGAATGGAATTTATAAATCAGCAAAACAAAATAAATTAGTAAATTTAAGCATTTTATCACCAAATCTAGTAGGAAATTATTCATTAGTGATTAAAATGTAGTCATGGGAATTCACAGAGTCTGCAAAAATAAAGGCTGCCAGGTTAAAGGCTTGTCGTATTGCATAAGCCATTAAAAAACTAAAATTTTAAATGAAAGAATATAAAACTTTCCTCTAATCACTACAGTAGTCCTTTATAACCCCTCCTTCCTCTTCTCAAAATAATGAAACATTAAGAATCACTTTCTATTAGAATAATGTAATACTATGGGGAAAAATGAACACTAGGTTTATATAAAAGTTACCCATAAGAAACATCTTGGTAAACATAAATTGCCTATTTCCTTGAATGCTTGTAAATAAGATCCATTATTACTGAACCTAATAACCAAGTCAAGCTTCATAGATGTTATCATCGACATCTAAAACCATGAATATACACTAATATATACTTAGACAAAAAACAGCTTAATAAAAAACTATGTAATATGCACAAATGCTAAATACCTTTCAGGTATCATATCGAGCTTTCTAAGAAAACTCCCTCAGAAAATTATACTTGCTTTAAAAGAATGAAGTTCCCATTTCACATGGTAGCATTTTGTAATAAAAACTGACCCAATGTTTCAGGATTCAAAGTTTTTATTTCTTTTGTTACAATCCTTTTTGTTAAAAAGAGTTAAAATAGAAAGTCTTTTTCTTGTTGGCATCTTTAAAAGTATGAAAAAAAACTGACAAAAGTCCAGAAATATAAAAATGAACTATCCAGTTCTTTAACCAATGATTTTTTTTTTAAATAAAAGCTTTGTAAAGGGAGAAGGGCTCAACACAATGCACTTTCTGATACAGGCCAGTGAGGGGCAGACTTGCAACCCAACCAACTCAGGGTCTGTTTCAGTTCTGAAAAGACCATAAGCTTTAAAAAGAAAAAAATAAAATACAGGCTGCTTGAATTTTTGTGAGGCAAGAATAAAATACTGAAGAGAGACATCTTCATGAACTAAAAACACGATGAACAGTATTGCTCGAAACATTGCATAAGGCTGTTGTAGGATTTATTTGCTGTCCCTCGAAAAACTGCAGAAGCTTCCTACTCTCTACTAGTACTCGAACCATATTCCCCAGGTTTCTGTCTTGAGGCATATCCTGAGCAGACTTTGGAGGATTTCCAAGATTGTTAAAATAACTCTTAATAGACACAACTTCAGTTTGTACCCTCAGTTCATTCTGCCATTTAGATTTGCTTCAACCAGCACTTGATCACCCAAGTTTGCTATCCTTTCTATAGTGCTCTTCAGAGTCTTCAAAGCAGGAAGATAAACACTAACATCACAGGCTTGCACACTGGGCTCGGGGAAATCTTCCCACACCCTCACACACGATCAATCAACTGTGTACCCCAAGAGTCCAACCTGTGGGCAGTGGCAGCTCCACAGCCACAGTGAGGTGGGGAGGTTGCTTATTGGTCAACTGGGGCTTCAGGGCAGAGGCATTCCCTCTGCTTCTCACCATTCTGAACAAATGCTCAGCTGGCAGCTCTAAATAAATCTCATTAAACTCCTCTGAAACATCTTTCGTGCGAAACCAATGGAAGAAGTCTCCTCGCCTCACCTCACACCACACCACACTCTGGCATCATAGATGACCCTGCAGTCTTCAGGCCTGAAGCACACACTTGTCCTGGCACATGTGGAGCACACAGACTCTCTCCAGCTTTAATATGGTGTTGCTGATGTGAATAAAGAGCTCCATAAAATCTTTGCCAGCAATGTTGGCACAAAACTTCATGATGCCATGAGGATGGCATCCAGAGCTTGGTCAGCAGGGCACGACCCCAGTTGTGGTAGGTCCCAACAGAGCCAACACCCAGGTTCCACTCACCTGCAGGCCCCCTAAGAAGGGCGACAAGGCATGGCAGACCTAGGGCCCTAAAACCAAGGCCTCTGTTCCCATCTTCATCTTCCCTCTACCTCCTCCCTTAAAAAGAGCTTCACTGTTTCCACTCTGCTGATTAAAAGGACAGACATTCCACCACAGAAACTTCTAAATATTCTTTCTAAACTGTACGAAGAAAACTGCAATCATCTTTCACAGAACCACTTTTAACCCTGTTCATATATGCATTAATATGGTCTTCATCAACCAGGACATTTAAGTACATATAGTTATATGTGCTTTCTAAAACTGTAGCATGCTTAGACATACATTTGCAACCCGATTTTTACACATAAACAATAAGATAGACATCTTTCCTCATTGGCATATATAAATCTACATCATCTTCAGGCTACTTAGTATTCCACTGTATTGATGTATAATCAAAGTGACACATAATTTCCAATTTTTGCTATTATGAACATGACAATGAAGATTTTTCTATAAAACTTTTTGCACATTTATCCAATTATTTCCCTAAAGTACATTCAAAGAGGAATTACCAGGCAAAAGTTGTACATTTAAGATCCTAACATGTACACATTACCAAACTGGCCTGCAGAAAAGGTTTATCAAATACCCTTCCACCAGGAACACTGGATAGTAGCAATCTGTTTAATCTGTAGCAATTTGATAGGCAAAGTAAAATAAATGGTTTCAACCTGCATTTGTGGGTGAATTCAATTTTAATGAACATTGCAACTTTTTATCAAGTTTATTTTCCTCGATTTTAAGACCTCTGGTAAAAACATTAACTCTCTGTCCACTATATACACTGTGAATATCTTCCCCAGTTTATCCTTTGTCTTTTCACATCGTTTATGGTGCTCTTTGCTCTTAGGAAATTGAATCTTTTTTAATGTCAAACCTATCAACCTTTTCTTTGCTACTTCTAGAATCATGCTTTCAAAGTTATGTTTCTGGTACTGTAATGCTGTTTTATCTACTTAATTACCTAACTCATTTGGAATCTACTTTGGAGTATTAAATAGCTAGTTGAGCAAATACCATTTCACTGAACAATTCACTGTTTTCTCCACTGATCTGAAATGCCACTTTTATCAATGACAAAAATCCTCACTTTGAGACTATTTCTAGACTCTCTATATTTTGTCCCACTGATCTATTTTGTAACTATAACATAGTTATTTTAATGAAATATCCAATAGGACAAATAATCTTTAATAAGTTATCTTAGCCATCCTGTCACAGGTATTGATCCAGATGAACTTTAAAATATTCTGTAAGATTCTAAAAACAATCCTACTAAAATTTTGATGGGATTATCATGACCGTGACATACTATATTCCTGTGTCTTTCTTTATCTCTACTAACCAGACTACAAGTCCCAGGAGAAAAAGGCTTTTTCTATTTCCATACACTGCTATACACCCAGCATTCAGAACATCCACCTGGATATAACTGACACTCAACACATATTTGTTAAATGAACAAATGTATCAATTACGTTGACTGACTAGATAATCTCAGGACATTTAAACTATCTACAATACTGAATCTTCCCACGTATTCAAAAAATTTATAACTGTCAATAAACTGTTCAGCTCTGTTCACAGAGAAGCCCATGTAATTTATCTTGAAGACAGGCAACTTACTGAGCACTGAATCTCTCTTAATTGAAGTCATTTTTCATATGATTTTATGTTTTCTCTATAGAAAATCTTATTGCCTTCAAATCATAACTTGGACACTTACTCTTCAATATTTATGTGTCATTTATTTTAATTGACTTACTGCATTTGCTATAACTTCCAAAACAATGCTAAATAACTCCAGTATTAGCTAGTATCTTTGTCTTACTTCTAAGTAAAGAGAATTTTTAGGTTTTATCCTCATTGTCCCCCCAAAATTTTAATATCATAAATACACATTTCTGTACTTTGTGCATAAAAATTAAGATCTTTTTGACCCCTCACGTGCTAATTTTCAATTACTGTTCCTGTTGAAATCCAGCACTGTACCATTAGGTAGGTGGTACACTTAATTATGTTACAGAACTAACATTATGTTACAGAAACATAACAATGATGTTACAGAAAACAGCTTTCTGTCCTTTCTTCACTGAAAGTCTATTTTTAAAATTAGAAATGGACATTGAAATCTATCAAATATTTTCTCAGCATCTTTTGAAATAACTTTATTTTTGCCTATTAATATAGTGAATTGAAATAAACTTATTAATGAATTAGTTCATATTCTAGGAATAAACATTACTTTGTTCCATTTTATCAATCCTTTAAACATTCCTGAATTGATTTGCTACTACTTTAACAGTTTTATATCTTAAATCTTATTTTCAATTAGTCAAGAAATTATCTTTTCTTGTACTTTGCTCATTTGTTGTAATATCAAGAAGCATTCAGTAGTTTACAAATTTTACTGAGCATCTACTATATCCGGAGTGCTATGCTGGCCTTACAGAAAGAATATGAAGTTTTCCTATTTGCTATCTTATGGTTTTTTTAAATATTATAGAAATATTCTATTCCTTGTATGTTTCCTGTTGCTCGCTTGTAAAACAATCTACATCTAGTGCATCATTAGCTAAGATTTGAGAATTTCCTTCATGATTATGGGACCATATTTTATAAACCTTAAGATAATTAGTATGTTTCAGTAAGTTAGATATTTCATTCTGATTTTCAAATTTAATATCACACTACTTTCTTGAATAGCTGTGGTTTTATCACTTTTTTCATCGTCTTCAGTATCTGTAAATATCTTTTTTTCATGGTTAGATTTGTAAATGCTTACTGTTTTAATGATCTTTTATAATAAAAGACCTTGATATAAGTTATAAATTCTACCTTCTTTTTTCAGGAGAGGTGTTCATTACCTATAGCTTCAACCTACAGCTTCAACATTTGCTTAAGTCCTCTTCCTTGCATTTTATTTTGCTTTGCTTTTCCTACATGTCCAGATTGAATACTTAGTTCATTTATTTAGTCTTCCTTTAATAATAACTTCTAAGGCTGCCATTTTTCCTACCTATAGCTTTGGTCACACCATAGATTTTGACATGCAAAGGGTTCTTTTCTTGAATCCCTTCATTTACTTATTCACTGAGCTTCTCTGGTGCCTATTTTAGATCAGGAGTCAGCAAAAATACAGCAACCAAGAAATTCAGTCTGCCACCCATTTTTGTAAATAAAGCTTTATTGGAACACAGCCACGTGAATTCATTTCCATGTTGTTTATGACTGCCTTCTCACTGCAACAGGAGAAATGAGTAGTTGTGATAAAAACCTTAAGGCCAAAAAAGCCTAACATATTTACCATCTCACTTTTCAGAAAAAGTGTACCAATCCCTGTTAAATGATGGCAGGGCAGGTCAGCATCCCCTATCTCAACAGGATTCTAATCTGAAAGACTTGCAGCTGAAACTGTCTGAATTTCCAGGGATATGTTAAGGTTCGCTTCTGTTTCTAGCACTGCCATTTTCCTCATAGTGTTTAGAATATATAAGAAAATAACACAGAAAGTAAAAAATATTGGCAAATGCAATGGTATCTTCTTCCTCTAAGTCCTACTGATACAAAACTGAATGAATCCTCCAAATACTACTTATGCTTACAAAAAGAATTTCAAAATTTGCTTTAACATCCCTTCTAGAAATTAAGGTCTATTAAACCAGAGTTACTGCACAGAACTGAGAGAGCTGGTGCTTTGCTTTAAGACTTGACAAGTTGGATGTTCTTCTTAACAGACTTTTTAATAGCTTTTGGTTTACAGAAATATTAAGTAGAAAGTACCGAGAACTCCCATATACCTGCAAATATTAATTAAGGGAAACCTCATTTAGGATACAGTTAGGAAGCCCTGAAGGAACTTTCCATCACAGCTTACTTCGCATTCCTGGGCAGGAAGAAATTCAATTTACTACCCCAGCAGGCAGAAGATTTTCTCCTTGCCCAGCAACAGCTCAGCCACAACTCAGCCGATAAGAAACCAGCACTGTTAGGCAGGAAGCTAAGCATGAGTGACAGGATGATGGACCTTAGACATCTTGATGGAAAGACCCAACAGAGGACCACCCAGAGACAACCCCATTCCACCCACCTAGCTGGCTGTTTATGGTTATAAGATCCTGGCAAAGGAAGAGTTAAGTTTGTTGTGCTTGCCCTCATTTAACCTATGTCTCTTGAATAAAAATTATGTTGCAGTTTCACAGAAGAGGGCATGCTTAGTTAGCTATTTATTGTATAACCCAGGACTGCCATTCAAATGTTGCAACCCTAGGATCCACACAAAAGAAACAATTGGAGTTTCCAGGGCCTTTGCCTCTCCTGATTGGCCCGCTTCTCCCTTGGAGCGTACATTAATAAAACTTTGCTCACTTTACTTTCATTTCTCTGTCCTATAATTCTTTACTGTGGCAGCAAAAAGAACTGAGGCTTCTTTCCTTTTCCATCTAACTTTCTCAGTAGCATCACCACCTGAACTCTTGCTTTCCTCCAATAGACTTTACTTCAAAGCTGTCCCTCCTCTTTTTTTCCCTCTATAAATGGTCTGCTCCTTTGTTCTCCAGACTTGCCTATGGTTTACCACAGCTTACATGTCCTGAATTGCAATTCCTCTACTATCCCCAAATAAACATATTTTGCTGGTAAAATAACTAGCTTTTTTATTTTGAAGGTTAACATACCCCTTCACCAGCCCCATACACAGTTTCATCTATTATTAATATCTTGCATTAGTGTAGTATATTTGTTATAACTGATAAACCAAAACTGATACATTAACTAAGTGCCATAGTTTGCTATTAGGGTTCATTTTTTGTGTTGTATATTCTGAGTTTTGAGAAATGTGTGTATTTACCATTACAGTATCATATAGAAGAATTTCAGTTCCTCAAAATTCTTTTTTTCTCCTCCCTTAGTGTATCAAATCATACTTCTTAAACTTTTTCAATGGTTGCCCTAAAGTGTGCATTACACATGTAAAATTAAAACAAGTTGACTTTCAAATAACACTGCACCACTTTATGGATAGTGGAAGGATCTCATAATAGAGTATTCCCAATTTTCCTTCCCATGCTTTATAACATGTTGTCATTAATTCTATTATCTATGTGCTATAATTATCAAATACTTTGCTCCTGTTCCTAAACAAACTATTGTTAGATCAATTAAGAATTAGAAAAATTATATTTTATCTTCATTTATTCTTCTCTAATGCTCCTTTCTGTAGATCTTAGTTTCTGATTTATATATATCATCTTTCTTTCTGAGGAATTTCTTTTAATGTTTCTTGCAAAGTAGGCTTACTGGAGACAAATTCTTCCAATTTTTGTTTAAGTATTTCTCATTTACTTTTGAAGTTTAATTTGATAATTCTGCTTGTACACAGGATTCTATGTTGATTTTTTTTCTTTCAGCACTTTAAATATTTCACTCTTTTCTTACTCGTGCTTTTCTTGCTTATATGGTGTCTGAAAAGGAACCCAATATAATTCTTATCCATTTCCTATAGGTAAAGTGTTTTTCCTCCAGCTTACTTCAAGATTGTCTCTTTGTTAATTTTCTGCAGTTTGAATATAACTAGGAATAGATTTTTCTTTAGTATAGGTCCTGCTTGGGTATCCCCTGAGCTTCCTGGGATCTGTGGTTTGTTCCCTATTATTAATTTTGGAAAATTCTGTCATTGCTCCAAGTCATTCCACAGACAGGCCCTCATGCACAGCACAAATGGAGACTCACTCACCCTGTCCCCTACTGCACAGTGAATAACAAAAAAAGAAAATCACAAGATGTTAAAAAGACAGGAAGGAAGGAAGGAAGGGAAGGAAGAAGGGAAGGAAAGAAGGAAGGGAGGGAAGAGGGGAGGGAGGGAGAAAGAAACAAGCAGAGGAAAAAAAGGAAAACATAAAGTGAACAAAAAGGCAAAAGGGAAAAAGCTAACTAGAGTCTAAGTCCTTCAGGTCACTGAACAGCAAGCAGCTTCCTGGGTTAAAAGGACCCAAACCTAGGTGCTTAGAATTCCCTACCAATGGTTCCTCATGAGATCTTAGCAAGAAATGAACCAATCACAACTAGATATAATCCACAGTGGTTTTCTCATTTTTTGATCTCAAGAACTCTACTTTTAAAAAAAAAGGGGGGGGGTGAGGAGGGAGATACCAAAGGGCTTTTTATAAAGGAAAACCTCTTAGAATTCAGGAGGCTGGCAGGGGGGAGCTCTCCTGCCTTACCAGTCCTGTCAATTGCAGACCCAACAGAAAGAAATGGCCCTACTTTACTATCCCAGCAAGATGAAGTTTTTTCTCCTCTCCCAGGAACAGTCTAGCCAATGAAGTTTACTCCAATGGACTTTTTGTTTATAACAGCATACTAACTCTCCTTTTTGCTCTATAAAAGAGAGTTTCTTTCCTTGTCCATGTTCTCTGGACACGGCTATGCTTTTGCAATTCTCTGCTATTCCTGAATAGACCTATATCTGCTAGTAAAATAACTGGCAGTTTTATTTTTTAGATTAATATCATTAATATTTACTTTATTAGAACTAAAAACTTATACGATGCTCCGGGGGGAATTCATTTTTAGTTTGAAAAGCTGTAATAGTTCTGGCTAAATTTAAAAAACTCAGTCTGGGGGAGCCTGGGTGCTCAGTTAAGTGTCTGACTTTGGCTCAGGTCATGATCTCATGGTTCATGAGTTCGAGCTCCACATCAAGCTCTGTGCTGACAGCTCAGAGCCTAGAGCCTGCTACGGATTCTGTATTTCCCTCTCTCTCTGCCCCTCCCCACCTCAAGCTCTGTCTCTCAGTGTTAAAAAATTTTTTTGTAAAGAAATATACACCTTCTATGGGCTAGTAAATGAGACAACCGAATTTAAAAGCCAAATGGGAAATTAAAGAAAATGTTGAAAATAAAACATGAATAGCTTTATTATAAATACATCTCACAAAATCAACAGGAAAACACTAAGAATCAAAACAGAAATCGAGAAAGGCATAAGCAGAAAATTCACAAAGAGGAAATGCAATCAATAAAGAAAAATATGGGAAAAAATTAAACCTCACAGAAATATAAATTATAAGAGATTCCACTGTTGCATATTAATGAAAAATATTTAAGACAATCATGATTGTCCACTGAATCTGTGTAGTGCTCCCATGTACTGCTGGCAACAATATAAACCATTCCAACACTTTGGAAAATAACAATTTGGCAAAATGTGTCTAAGTCTTACAAATGCTTGGAATATATTCTCTTTTTTTCCCAAACATATTGACTCAACAACTCTATACCGTATGCTATGCTCACCACAGGTATAGCTACCATCTTTCACCATACAACACTATTACAATACCATTAACTATATTCCCTATGCTATACCATTCAAACTGTGACTTATTCCACAATGAGAATTCTGTACCTCCCACTCCCCTTTACCTGGTTTACCCATTCCTCCTTTCTCCCTCCCCTCTAGCAACCAGCAGTTTGTTCTCTGTATTTATAGGTCTGTTTCCACTTTTTGTTTGTTCATCTGTCTTTTTAGATTCCATATATAAGTGAAATCATATTGTATTTGCCTTTCTCTAACTTATTTCACTTAGTATAATGTCCACTAGTCTATCCATTTTGTCACAAATGGCAAGATCTCATCCTTTTTATGGCTGAGTAATGGTCCACTGAATATACATACCACTTCTTTATCCATTCATCCAATGGTAGACATTTAGGTTGCTTGCCTATCTTGGCTATTATAAATAATAGTGCAATAAACATTGCGGTGCATATATCGTTTCGAATTAGTGTTTTCATTTTCTTTGGGTAAATACCCAGCAGTGGAATTACTGGATCATATGATATTTCTATTTTTTTTAATGTATGTTTATTTTTGAGAGAGAGAGAGCATGCACAGGGGGAGAGAAGTACAGAGACAGAGGATCTGAAGCGGACTCTGTGCTGAGAGCAGAGAGCCCACATGGGGCTCAAACTCATTACCTGAATTGAAGTCAGGCACTTAACTAAGTCACCCAGGCAGCCCTCTACAGTTTTGTTTTGTTTTTTTGAAGAACCTCCATACTGTTTTCCACAATGGCTGCACCAATTTACATTCCTACAAACAGTACACAAGAGCTTCTTTTTCTCTGCATGCTCACCAATACTTATTTCCTATCTTTTTTATTTTAGTCATTCTCACAGGTGATAGATACTATCTCTGTGGTTTTAATTTGCATTTACCTGATAATTAGTATGCTGAATACGTTTTCATGAGTCTGTTACCCATATGTATGTCTTCTCTGGAAAAATGTCTATTCAGGTGCTCTGCCTATTTTTTAAATAATTTTTTTGGTATTGAGTTTTATAAGTTCTTCATATATTTTGGATATTAGCTCTTTATTATTTACAAAAGGCACAGAAGTTGCCTGTGTTGTTGGTTGCCTTCACTGTGCAAAAGCTGTTTATGTGATGTAGTCCCAGTAGTTTATTTTTGCCTTTGTTTCCCTTGCCTGAGGAGACACATCTAGAAAAATGTTCCTAAGGCCGTCAAAGAGATTACTATGTTTTCCTCTAGGAGTTTTATGGTTTCGGGTCTCACATATAGGTCTTTAATCTATCTTGGATTTATCTTTGTGTATGATGTAAGAAAGCAGTCCAGTTTTCCCAGCACCTTTATTGAAGAGACTCTCTTTTCCCCACTACATATTCTTACCTCCTTTGTCAATAGATTAACTGCCCATGTAAGCATGAGTTTATTTATCGGCTCTCCATTCTGTTCCATTGATTTATGTCTATTTTCGTGCTAGTACCATACTAGCATACTGTTTTGATTATTATAGCTTTATAGTATATCTTGATATCTGGATGATATCTCCAGCTTTCTTCTTCTTTCTCAAGACTGCTTTGGCTATTTGGGGTCTTTTGTAGTTCCATAACAAATTTTAGTATTATTTGCTATAGTTCTGTGAAAAACGTTGTTAGTATTTTGATATGACTGGATTGAATCTGTAGATTGCTTTGGGTAGTAGTGACATTTTAACAGCATTAATTTTTCCTAAATGTGAGCATGGTATGTCTTTCCATATGTTTGTGTGGTCTTCAATTCCTTTCATCAATGTTTTCTAGTGTTAAGAGTACAGGTCTCTTACTTCTCCAAAGAAGACATCCAGGTGGCCAACTGATACATGAAAAAAATGTTCAACATCGCTCATCATCAGGGAACTACAAATCAAAACCACAATGAGATACCCTCTCACACCTGTCAGACTGACTAACATTAACAACTCAGGCAACAACAGATGTTGGCAAGCATGCAGAGAAAGAGAATCTCTTTTGCACTGCTGGTGAGAATGTGAACTGGAGCAGCCACTCTGGAAAATAGTGTGGAGTTTCCTCAAAAAATTAAAAATAGAATTACCCTACGACCCAGCAATGGCACTAGTATGTATTTATCCAAGGGATACAGGTATGCTGTTTCGAAGGGGCACACGTACTCCAATGTTTACAGCAGCACTATTGCCAATAGCCAAAGTATGGAATGAGCCCAAATGTCCATCAATGGATGTATGGATAAAGAAGATATGGTGTGTGTGTGTGTGTGTGTGTGTGTAGTATTACTCAGCAATCAAAAAGAATGAAATCTAGCCATTTGGAACTACGTAGATGGAACTAGAGGTTATTATGCTAAGTGCAATTAGTCAGAGAAAGATGAATATCATATGACTTCACTCATATGAGGACTTTAAGATACAAAGCAGATGAACATGAGGAAAGGGAAGTAAAAATAATATAAAAACAGGAAGGGGGACAAAACATAAGAGACTCTTAAATATGGGGAACAAAGAGGGTTACTGGAGGGGTTGTGGGAGAGGGGATGGGCTGAACGGGTAAGGGACATTAAGGAATCTACTCCTGAAATCATTGTTGCACTAAATGCTAACTAACTTGGATGTAAATTTAAAAAATTAATTTAAAAAATATATATATATACACACACGCACATACACACACATAGGCAAAAAGAAAAAAAGAGTACAGGTCTCTTAGGGCATCTGGGTGGCTCAGTCAGTTGAGCGTCCGACTTCGGCTCAGGTCATGATCTTATGGCTCGTGAGTTTTAGCCCCGCGTGGGGCTCTGTGCTGACAGCTCAGAGCTTGGAGCTTGCTTGGGATTCTGTGTCTCCCTAACTCTCTCTGCCCTACCCCTGCTCGTGCTCTGTCTCTCTCAAAAAAATAAACTAAAAAAAAAAAAATTTTTTTTTTAAAGAGTACAGGTCTCTTACCTCCTTTGCTAAGTTTATTCCTAGGTATTTTATTCTTTTTGGTACAATTATAAATGGTTTTCTAAATTTATTTCTGCTACTTTGTTATTAGTGTATATAAACACAGATTTCTATATATTAATTTTGAATCCTGTAACTTTAGTGAATGCATTTATTAATTCTAAAAGGTTTTTGGTGGAGTCTTCAAGGAATTCTTTTGTAGAGAATCATGTCATCTGCAAATAGTGACAGTTTTTCTTCCTTAACAATCTGGATGCCTCTTATTTCTTTTTGTTTTTGTTTTTTCTTTTTGTTTTTGTTTTGTCTGACTGCCTTGGCTGAGACTTTCAGTAGTGTGTTGAATAAAAGTGATAAAAGGACATCTTTGTCTCATCCCTGATCTTAGGGGAAAAGCTCTCATTTCTTCACCACTGAGTATAATGTGAGCTATAGGAATGTCATATAAGGCCTTTATTACACTGAGGTATATTTCATTTAATCCCACCTTTTTGAGAGTTTTTATCATGAAAAGATGTTGAATTTTGTCAAATGCCTTTTTTGCATCTATTTAGATAAGTATATTTTTATTCTTCACATGGTGATTGATGTGGGAATACTGAACCATCCTTGCATCCCAAAATAAATCCCACTTGATCATGGCAAATGATCCTTTTAACATATTGTTGAATGTGGTTTGCTAATACTTTGTTGAGACTTAAAACATTCTTGAAAGGTGACCAATGGATAAAATAATCCAAACCATGGGGATTGTTATTAGGCATGAAGGTTTCCATAACTGCAATTATTTATTACCACAAAGGGGAAAAAACAGAAACATCCCAAACAACTAGAAAATGACTTACATAAAATATGAAGGTCCATCCAAGAAAAATTTTATTTATTTACTTTTGAGAGAGAGAGCAAGAGAGAGAGCACCTGTGAGAGAGAGGGGAGGGGCAGAGAAAGAGGGAGAAAGGAGAACGTGAATCCCAAGCAGGTTCCACACTGTCAGGGCAGACCCTGATGTGGAGCTCAAAACCACAAACCATGAGATGGTAACTATAGCTGATATCAAGAGTCAGACACTTCACTGACTGAGCCGCCCAGGTGCCCCATTCAAGGAAATATTATGAAGCAAGTGAAATATTACAAAAAGATGCCAGAGCAAGAAAATACTTATAACAAATTAGTTTTCAAAAGGAAACATATACATATATGTAAATATGTAAATCTAGATTTAACAAATCATTTAGCATTTTAGAATACTTACTTCCAGCAACTTTGTTATATATTTTAAAATCATTTTGTGTACGTATGTACACGTTATATTATATATAATATATATTATAAAGCTTCCGTGGGACAGTCTCCTGACTAGATGTTTAGAAAAATTTCAGCCTGCTTATCAAATGCAGAAAGGGAAAATTGACTCAATGGACATCACTCTAGCACAGATGGTTTCTATTAAAAAGGTCACTATGGGGCACCTGGGTGGCTCAGTCAGTTCAGCATCCAACTCTTGGTTTCAGCTCAGGTCATGATCTCACTGTGAGTTCAAGCCCTGCAACTGGGCTCCCTGCTGTCAGCACAGAGCCCACTTGGGGATCCTCTGTCCCTCTCTCTCTGTCCCTCCCCAACTTGCATGCTCTCTCTCTTAAAACATTAAAAAATATATTTAAAAAAGAAAAAAGCTGCCTTTGTACAAGTATATATGCTTGTATGGATATGGGAAAGTCTGAAATGGATAGATAACAGAGGTTAACATTATTGGGGGAATGAGACTGGAGAGGTTAGAGGGATCAGAGAAATCATGTTTTTTATATATTTTTATATTGCTTTCCCTGGGGCAGTAAGCATATATACAAATTTTTTAGAGATATAGTAAGGCCTTGGACACAGAAAGGTCAATTCCAGAGCATGGTATGGAGTAACCTTATGAACAGGGATATAAGGCAGTATATAGCTTCCTTGGTAATGCTGACCATATAATGTTTCCTCTTGGCAGTTCCAGAACTGTTTATTTCTCTTATATATTGATATTCTTATGAAAGAGATAACAATATTCGCTACATTAAAAAAAAAAAAAAAAAAAAGGATGGGGCGCCTGGGTGGCTCGGTCAGTTTAGCATCCGACTCTTGATTTCGGCTCAGGTCATGATCTCATGGTTTGAGATCAAGCCCCACATCAGGGTCTGCACTGATAGCATGAAGCCTGCCTGAGATTCTCTCTCTACCTCTCTCTGCCCCTCACCTGCTTGCACAAGCATATACATTCTCTCTCAAAATAAATAAACATTTAAAAAAGTGAGAAGAATTACTGTACCCTGATAAAGAACCATACTCAATGGGCTTGGCTAAGACTGTATAATGTTCTTTTCTTTACTCCTAGAACCTAATCCAGTACCAAAACAAAGCAGATACTCAGTTAAACAGTGGGTGGGCTGAACAGACCTAGGAACGCATGGGCTAACTGTCAATTCTCTCTTCTTTTGGCTCTTCAGGGACAGCAGCAAACCTTAGGCCATGTGGAATTCCAGCTATGAGAACTGAGATGTGGTCTTTGAGAGGGATGTCAGCTTGATTTGTCCCACTGTAGGATAAACACCATTTCTTGATTCTATACTGTGTCCCAAGCACTATTTTTTAAACCAGTGAATCTATCACTTGTTATCCTTCAGGCTAAGATCAAATGTAAACCAATAAATCCATGCCACAGTAGTAATCAAAAACTACTACAGAAACTGAATCTTCTAACTACAACCTAAAAGTTTACTCAATCAACCTGTGACAGCTCCTCTTAATACTCTACACAGAAATGCTAACTATAAAGGCAAGTTATTTGTTCATGCACAGAAAGGAATCAGAGATGAATCTAAATTAACCACAAAGTGCAGAACAACTCATCTTCTATGGGTCACCACTGAGTGACAGTAGGTCAAGTCCAAATGTGACCTCTAATTACAAGGCCCAAGAGGTGAAAGCTTGATACTGTATTACCTCTTCCATAAAGAATTACCTAAAAATCAGAAATTCTAATGAGTAAGGTCAGATCTTTAATACTGTGTCCTTTTGCAAAGCTTAAATGTCTAAATCAAAATTAATTGTACCTCTCATGATTCTTTACATTAGAAAAATACTTATTTTTCAACCATCCTTTATTTCTATAAAAACTAGGTCAAAACTAATTTAAGTCTGATTTTTCAAATGTTAAAATCCACATATAACAAAAAGGAGCAAAAATAAAAATGAAAACTCCAAACAAAGACTGTAATTTTTGTCTTAGATTTAAAGATGAACTTGTATTCAACAAAGATGCACTTAGAAATGCTATTTTAAAAAACACTACCAAAGCACTGTAGTTCAAAAGACAATGTTTCTCTGCCCTTGAAAGAGAATCAACTGCTGTTGAGGCCAACTGCCACCTCAGTTACATAAACCAAAACCCTGTTTCTTTTCCTTTTCAGTGTTCATTGCAAGAAGATTCAGCCAGATAAAAGCAAAGCAGGAATGGAGGGATTTGGTTCAATCAGGATTTATCCTTTTAGAGTTCTAGATCAAATTTCAAAAGCCAGTTACCAATGATATTGCTCAATTCAAGAGAGATTGAGAACAGGTC
This sequence comes from Cryptoprocta ferox, assembly GCA_028646485.1. Taxonomy (NCBI): domain Eukaryota; kingdom Metazoa; phylum Chordata; class Mammalia; order Carnivora; family Eupleridae; genus Cryptoprocta; species Cryptoprocta ferox. Next base: position 115,945,404 of record CM053577.1, read on the forward strand.
CCTGCATGACTTACTCCTGCAAGGAAGGGCTGGGTGACTGAAGACAATACACATACATGGCATTTCTATCAAATACAAGCCTAGAGCATTTCACAGCTCCTGTTAAATATTTCTGAGCTTCTGAAACATAAGTTCAATTCTACTAATAATGTTTACTTGACTATACCCATCATTTATCAATACTTTCTCTATATATAGAATTTTCACTCATTAGGTAAATAGGGTAATGACTAACACTATGCACATATTTTGCCATAATCAACATAAAAGGTTACATATTATATGACTGCCTTTATATAAAAGTTCAGAATAAGTAAGTCCATAAGGACAAAGCATATTAGTGGTAGCTAGAGAAGGGGGAATAGAAAAGGATTGCTTGTGGATTCAGAGTTTTCCTTTGGAGTAAGGAAAATGTTACAAGATTAGATAGTAGTGATGGTTGCATAACTTTGTGAACACACTAATTCTGCTTCAGAATTCTTGGGAACATTACATTACCATTTTCACCACAAAACAGAACACCCAAAAAATGGACACAAGAGGAAATAAAAGATGATAGCATTAAAAAAATAAAAAAAGCATTTGATACTACTTAAATTCCTAAAGTCTTCTGATTTAAGATCAAATGAGATGAAAGAAAACCTTGTCCAGGACTGAAAGGACCTGAGGGACTAGGGAAGACTCTACCCTCCCACTGATGGAAACTGAGTTCATTAACTGAAACTGAGGGTTAAAAAAAAAGGGGAAGAGGTGCCTGGGTGGCTCCTGATTACAGGGCAGGTTGTGATCTCATGGTTCCTGAGGTGAGCCCCGCATTAGACTCTGTGCTGACAGCCCGGAGCCTTCTTGGGATTCATTCTCATTCTCTCTCTCTCAAAATAAATAAGCATTAAAAGAAATACGTAAATAAAACAAAAATAACAGGGAAAACAGTGGAACAACAATTAGCTACACGTATTAACCCCTCCGGAAAATGTCAGTGGCCTAGACTTTCCAGTCTTAGACAATATATCAGTAACATCAACTCCATTCCAGAAAGACTCTGGGGAAGATGGGGAAATAAAGATGCTAAACAATGCAAAATCCCAAGTGATATCAACAGTCTAGTGTTTACTTAAAAGACAAAATACTTGACCATCTTAACAATAATGTTCAGAAGTGAAAGAGGAACAAAAATCAAGACACTGCTGATAATTTATTTATAATGAAAAAAATAGAAAAAAGAAATTGTTCTAAATGTATACTACTGCATAAAAAAAGTTTCACTTGTCTCAACCTGTCAAATCTTTATTATAAGCCAATATCACTGCAGACAATATAATAACCACAGAAAACAGGCAAGCCAAAATCAATGCAGATTTTCAAAAAGGGTCAAGGAATAAACTGCCAGCTTAAATTGGTTAATTTTGTTAAAATGGTTAAACATGACAGACTGTCACACAACTCCCAGATTCTTTTACATGAGCAGACTTAGATTAATTTGACCCAAATTTTGTATAATAGCTTTTCCCATTTCTAAAAATACATCAACTTTGTCACTTATCTTAAAATTTCTGTTTTACTTCTCTAGCTCGACCTCAAAAGAAACTTCTTCAAGGCCATATATCTAGACATAGTGAAAGCAAAATAATCACAGCACTCAGCAATGCTATTAACATTTCTGAGCCACAGGGATTAAACAGGCAGATGCTATGGAAAGTGCCTTTTGGGAGAAGACAGGGAGTTGAGACTGCACCACAGCTGTGAGGGATTGAAGCTGCTAGCTATGGAATCAAGTTTAGGAGAAACTCTGGGCACAATTCCGGCATCCGAAAGAAATTAAAGTAAACAGTCTTGCTCTCTCTCATCTACCCTGTTAGCAGCCTCTCGACTAAGTAAGACCACACACTCAGACCACACAGCGCCAGCTGAACTCCTCGCACGCAACATCTACAAACTGTCACTCGGCAGCACCGAGGGGAAGAGGAGGGGGGAAGAGTGAGGGAGGGTGAGAAAAGAGAGAGGGAGGGAGAGAGGGGGAGGGGGAAGTGGAGAATATCCTCTACATACAGGGGGACTGACTGTTAATGTGGTTTAGAAAAAGGGAAAAACCTCCCTGAGAAAACAAGCTGGCCATGGCCTTGTGTATCCTTGACCTGTACTCCCCCATACTAATTTAGTAGCTGAAGAAGGATTAACAAAGCATGCATTTAACATCAATTAACCTTCTATCCATCAGAGGTCACAAGAGAAAATTGCCATTATAAAAAGTATTTCATTAAAATAAAGAGGAAAGGCCACATTTTCTTACAATTTTTAATATATACTTAAGTGCATTTTCTTTTAGATTTATATTATATTGGTTTTAACCCATCTGCCTTTTTCCTTTAATGAAACACACTGAATGAATTTAGTATTTCCTCAACAGAGGTCAGAAAATTTTAATTTTGTAATTTTCTCATACTTTACTATGACACAACCTTTGATTTTCCCAAATATTTACTGGTAGAATAACAGGATAAACTATCTTTTACATAATTTCAGACTAAATATACATTTAAAAAAATAACTAGTAGCAATAATATTAAGGAGGAAAGAAACAGAAAAATAGTAACCACAAAAGTAGCTTTAGAATGATTAACCAAATTTTTACTATTAAAGAAGAATTTTGCTGATTTCAATAGCTAGCAAGAAATGTGAACAAAATAAGTGATCAGGTGTCTTACCCTCTGAGGTCCCCAGAAGCTCGGTTCAGCTAAAGGGATAAGACCAGGAGTTGAAATAACAGAAGTTCTGATTCACTGGAGACTTGGAGAACCTTCACCAAATAGGTCAGGGAAAGCCTCCTGATGTTAAAGCACTATCTTCTTAAATCAGGCCACAAAAAAGTGAAAGTCTCCCCCCCAAAATAATAGCAACAATTAAAAAAAAAAAAAAAACTCCCAAACTCCACCTCTCCCCATGCTACTCAAACTGACATCACCAGAGAACAAATAAAAAAAAAGAATCTCAAGACCCCAACCCAACCCCACCTACATTTTACCCAATTCTGTGCATATTAACATTTGAGAAGCACTAGATAAACTTATCCTGTCCAGAGACATCATGGATCCATAGGACCCCCGAAAAATCTCATTGCAGAGATGCCTCAAGTTTCAACAATAAAATTACACTCCACTCTCAGACCACCCAGAAACAGAACCAAATGTAGAGTTCACCATATCCTCCTTGAGTCCTGTTCAACCTATTCTAGAATAGACTTGCCTCTTGGGGCTGGGCTAACCCCAGAGAGATCTCCTCAAGATACTGGAAAAGGGTTTTAAAGAATGGTAATTTTTTCCTTCAGTTTTCCATAAACTCACTCTACTATTCTGTGCAGGGTCAAGATCAAGTTATCTCAGCACAGACACACATTTTACCATCTAAGGGCACAGGGTGGGACAAGTCTCAAAGACAGGGTCATGAACTCTTCTATCCAGCACTTTTTTTTAAGTGTCCAAGTGGAGGGGGGGAATGGGAGGAAGAGAGAGAGAGAGAGAGAATGAGAATCTCAAGCAGGCTCCACTCTCAGTGTGGAGCTTGATGCGGGCTGGATCCCAGGACCCTATGATCATGACCTGAGTCATCTGCAGAAAGGAAGGACTGAACAAATAAGAGATAAAGCATCTCTACTTTCCCAGCTCTCTCTTTAGACTTCTTTCCTTCACTACTCCTACAAACAAAATATAATTTAAATACACTATTTTTAATTTTTTTAATGTTTTATTATTTATTTTTGAGAAAAAGAGAGAGAGAGAGAGCACACGAGGAGGGGAGGGGCAGAGTGAAAGGGAGACCCAGAGTCCAAAGCGGGCCCCAGGCTCTGAGCTGTCAGCACAGAGCGCTATGCAGGGCTCCAGCCCATGAACCATGAGATCATGACCTGAGCTGAAGTTAGACACTTAACTGACTGAACCACCCAGGTTCCCCAAAATAACTATGTTTTTAAATGAAACCATAACTTTTTATGTATTAATGGGAAAAAACAATGATTTTAAAAATTTAACTTTGATAAATAGCACTTAATTTTATATATATTTATAGACATATTTATATGTCTATAAATATTACATATATATAGAGAGAGAGAGGGGTGCGTGGGTGTCTCAAGTCGGCTAAGTGTCCAACTTCGGCTCAGGTCATGATCTCATAGTTCATGGGTTCGAGCCCCGTATTGGGCTTGGAGCCTGCTTCGGATTCTGTGTCTCCCTCTCTCTGTCCCTTTCCCACTCACGCTCTCTCTCACTCTCTCTCAATAATAAATAAATATTTAAAAAATACACACGCACACACACATAATGAAAAAGACCTTCACTCTTGCTATAATGTTTCGGACTAATGGGAAGGGAATGTACAAGAAGTAACTAGAAAAGAATACTGGAAGCAAGACAGTATATAGGGGGAAAGCCTGATAATTTGGCTCTCTAGAGCTCCCACATAACTGATCTTACATAAATACTGAGTACCCAGCTAATCTAAAACAAGCACTGGATTCCATCTTGATTAGAAGAGCCAATTAAAAGTCTCCTTCTTTATTTCCCAGAAATTTTTAAAATCTCCTGCCTCACCAGGCTAAGTCTTCCTAGAAGACAATTACCTTCATTACACTTCAAAGCCAAAAGCTGTTAGGTCTAAAGGTGGCTGGTTCTCTAACTTTTATGCTACTGGACATTGATGGCATACTGAAAATGAAACAGGCCGGTGCAAATCCACCACCCTCCAAAAAAACAAAAAGTTTAATGAAGATACACTACTTAATGGAAGGAAGAAGGAATCGTAGTTCAGGTAAAAGTATAGCATTATTCATTCACCAATTTATAGCCAATTTGTACCCATGTCCCTTACCACCCCCCTCTTTATTAGATTTACAATGAGTGAACAAAACATTAGTTCTTGATATTTCAGAAAACATTATTTTTTCAGAAAAAAAGTGTCCTAGTGTTTTTTTGTTTTTCAGAAACACAGATCACATGGACAATACTGAAGAAGTCATTATCAAATAAAACTGATTTCTATCTTTGTTTAGTCCATCAAGAAGATTTGGGATATATACACATTGGTCATCCAGCACCTCAAAAGATGACAGTATTGGATTCCTCGTTAAAGAGATAGATAAACTAGAATTTGGAATGAGGAACCTCAGATTGTTCAGTCAAAACAAGTATTTATTAAGGACTTGCTATGTCCCAGGCACTATACTGGGAAAATGATAGGAACAAGATTTAGTGACAAGGAAGTCAGGATGACCTTGACATTCAATAGAGTGATAGGTACTGAAACCAGAAAGCAGTGGGATGGTGAGAAATGGAGTATAAACAACTATTTAAGAATCTGCCTAGGAAGGAAAAAGAAATTTGAACAGAGGAATGTGAAATCAAAGGAGTATGCTACTTTTTTATTATTTTCTATTTTGCTTTTTTTCATTTTTTTAATGTTTTTATTTATTTTTTTTTTTTTTGAGCGAGAGATCGAGAGTGGGAGAAGGGAAGAGAGAGAGAGAGAGAGAGGGAGACACAGAACTGGAAGGAGGCTCCAGGCTCTGAGCTGTCAGCACATAGCCTGATTCAGGGCTCAAACTAACGAGCTGTGAGATCATGACCTGAGCTGAAGTCGGATGCTTAACCTACTGAGCCACCCAGGCGCCCCTATTTTGCTTTAATCGTCATCTGTCTCTAAGCATGATAAAAGGCTGACAAGAATGAGCCTTTGGCCAATGAACAACTAAATAAAGTACTCCCAAAGGCAAGAGTGGATGAGATACAGAGGTCTGGAACCAAGATCTGTCTTAGGATAAAAGCATTCTCTTTCAGGTAACGGGAGAAAGAGGAAAGGCTTTTTGGAAGAAAGAGCATGGGATTCTTCACTGATAGACAGTTCTATTAGTCGTGAAGTAGGTGGCAAGATTATCTGCTAGGAGTACAGATTATGTAAAAGGATGAGAGATTTAAGACAAATGGAAAATGCTTAAGAGAGTAGAAGCAAACACTGACAAGGAAAACCCTAGAAAATTCTTTGATGGTCAGTTGAGATTAGTGACCATGGATTCATAGGAGTATAAATCTAGATGCTAGAATTTTCTCCTGTTGGTTTCAGGAACTCAGTTCAAGCATTAAAGAAGGTGAAGAGCTGAAAGGGTCCAGGGCTGAGAATGTGCCAGCCAGATGCTGCAAATGGATAATGATACAATTGAGCGTTCATGTATGAGAGTGACCAAAAATCAGGTAAAAGAGCAGCCGTAATGGAGGTAACTGAGGGAGGGTGAGAAAGATAGGACACTAAGCAAAGACTGGGAGATTTGAGCTTTGCATTTCAGAAGTGGACTAGCTGCAGGCAGGGGCACTTTAGTCCTGCTCCCCCACTGCCAAGGACATCTCTGGCAATAGCCATACCCTGTGCTTGGCTCCGGCTCTCAGTAAGCTGTAGTTTGTCCTTCTGTTCCCTCTACTTGTCCGTTTCCCTTTGGCCCTCACTATCCCTTGTTTGTTCCCTAACCCTGCCCACACCTCTGCAAGTAGTGCCTTTATTAAAACTTCCCTATTTGAACCATCTGGCATGAATTCTGATTCCCGAGACCCTCATTTATCCAGATACACATCACGTCAATCACAGGGGGCTTTCATTAAAATTAAGCTAAAACCAAATATTCCTGGCTTTTAGCCTTGTTTTGTCTTTCAGTAAAATTATAATACAACCAAAGTTAAAAACATATAACCTTCAATATCACATAACTTTATAAGTGGAAAAGGCCTTTAAAATTTCAGCAAATCTGGGGCACCTGGGTGGCTCAGTAAGTTAAACGTCTGACTTCAGCTCAGGTCTTGATCTCACAGCTCATGAGTTCCAGCCCCACATCAGGCTCTGTGCTGACAGCTCAGAGCCTGAAGTCTGCTCACATTCTGTCTCTCTCTCTCTCAAAAATAAACAAACATTAAAAAAAATAAAAATTCATCAAATCTTACAGATGAAACTATATGAGCCAACCTTACAAGAGCAGTACAGCTAGCAAGTAGCAAAAGGAGAACTCATTCATCATTGCACCATGATTACTCAATGCTAATTTTGTGCCACGCACCACTCTAGGTGTCTGCTTGGATCCACCTTATGCAGCTTACATTCTAATTAACTAAACTCCAGTTTCCCCAAATCCCAGTGTCCACTGTTCTTTCCACTACTGGCACAAAAACTTATTTCAAGCAGGAAATACTAAGTAGAAAGAATTACTAAAATCAAAACCAAAAATTAAGACTAGGATGCACCCCAGTCTTAAATACTACCAATGGTATTAAAGTTAAAGAATGTTCATGAAGCTTTTGAGCAAGCCTAATAAAATTTTGCCGGAAAAAAAAAAAGTGCATAATAAGTCAGTTCCAAACTCCTCTGCCTTACCTTCAAGGCATTCCATAATCCAAAACTCACATACTTACCAGACTGTAGGCCTTCTTCTGTGTACCACCCAGATGTTCCAGTGCCTTCCCTATGCAGGGCTGGTCACATCCTCCCCACCAAGGTTGGACCTTCATGAAGCTTTCCCAATTACTCTAACCCAAAAGATCCTTCCCATCTCTGAATTCCTGCTATTCTTACACTCAATATTATAGTTTGGTTCTTACATATTCTTTAATTGAGAGAGCAAAAATGCCCCTTCTGAATCTAAGCCAATATTATTTTATTTCTAATGTGTATGTGAAGCATATGCTAAAAGTGGGAGATACAAAAATGGCCAAAACTAATCTCCATCCAGACAGAACTTAGCCTTTTGACAGATTATGTAAATACCAATAATACTTATAGCCCCTAAAATAACACAGGGATAGGATACGTGCTAACTGGTTTTGGATTCACTGAACTGAAAAATTTCAAACCAGGAAAAACTCTTAATCTTGTTTTATATATTCCCTGACTGCAGGAAAAAGGAAACTGAAGCCCAAAGAGCCTACGCCCATACTCTGAAGCAGGTGGGTGGTAGCTCACAGACCACTAAATGGTTGTTTTAACTCCTAAACTGAAAACCCTTTTGACTCCATAATTTTCAAGCTGAGGGCCAAAGATGACTATAGGTGTATCCACAGCTTCAAGAGTCATATTCTCTACAATTACTTTAAGCTTGTATGTTTGTACCAAGAATAATTATTTTAGGGGCACCTGGGTGGCTCAGTCAGTCAAGCATCCGCCTTCAGCTCAGGCCATGATCTCGCAGTTTGTGGGTTCGAGCCCCATGTCCGGCTCTGCACTGATAGCATAGAGCTTGCTTCGGATTCTGTCTCCCTCCCTCTCTGCCCCTCTCTCTCTCTCTCTCTCTCTCAAAAATAAATAAACGTCTTTTTAAAAAGGATAATAATTTTAAGTTAACGTAAACACTGAACCATGTGATAATAACACTACTACCATGCAATTTCACCAGGCACTCCAGAAGATGCATGAATGCATTCACCATCTGAGAACAATCAACATTCTAGCATACTGCTTAGCACAGTGATCAACATTACTTCCCATGCCAGTCAATTTAAAAATCCTCTCTACTCAACAGTGGCCTAAAACTCATCCATTCAATAAACACTGAAGCTCCTGGGAAGTGGTAGGTGCTGTACTAGAATCCTGGCTACATGAAGATGAATAAGTTGGAGAATGGGTGAAAAAGTAATTAAAAAATTAACTATATACATATATTTTATATATATATATATAACTATATATAGCATTTCCTATACTATGGCTTAATCCTGCCATTCCCGGACACTAAAAATTATCCAAAATCCTCTACTAGAAGACTGCTTTCCAAATTTGAGTACTAATTTCATTTTCCCTGATTTATACATAACAGGCTCCCAAATATTAGCGCAATGAGTGAAAACTTAAGCAGATTAACAATCATCTTTTCAAAAGGTAATAGTTCAAAATTATATTCAGTACAGAAAATTAAATGCTTGACACGAAAAAAATTTTTCTGAACCTTTCTAGAGTTATTCCAAACGACACTGGAGGATCCTCTGCTTCTCTGCTTAAATTAAATTACTACTTAGGGGCCCCTGGGTGGCTCAGTCAGTTAAGTATCCAACTTCAGCTCAGGTCATGATCTCACCGTTGGGGAGTTTGAGCCCCATGGGGCTCTGTGCTGACAAACTCAGAGCCTGGAGCCTGCTTGGGACTCTGTCTCTCTCTCACTCGCTGCCCCTCCCACTCACACTCTGTGTCTGTCAAAAATAGAAATAAACATTAAAAAAAAAGTTTTAAAGTTGCTACTTAAATAGAAGAGAACATTTGAGTAGTAAGCACACATCATCCTCTTTCTATTACCACCCTTTCAGTCAACAACCTTTGACACACAGATGATCCTCAGAAAGCTCTGGCTTTCAGTTTCTTTGTTAGTAGAGTCAGTTACACAAAGCCTGACCAGAATATACTAACGTTTATAAATAAAATATTATGATGCATTAGGAGACTCAGCCACATAACCTGTTAGAACGAGCTTCTCAATATAGTGCATCCAATTATTTAACTAAGGTGTGGCTTGATTAAGCATTTTTAAAAGGTTTCCTTATAAGTTTACTCAGATTCATGGGGGAAAAAAACTTTCTCATGCCTATTATTATAATTGACCTTTACCGATTAAGAATACCTTACTTCCATTCAATGACAATCTTTTTCAAGAACTGCTTCTTGGAAATTAAGGAAGTGTCTATACAAAATCTTGGTATAACAAGCTAGCATCACCAGGCTTCCATGAGAGATGACACCGTGTTTGGGTGTACAGGCTGTGGAGCTTCGGTGCCTCGTCTCAAAGGAAGTTTAAAAAGTGAGTAACTACAGGCTAGTTACATAACCACTCCGGGCTTCCGTTTCTCCCTCTGTAAAATGGGGATAATATACAGCATCTACCTCTTGTAAGAATTAAATTAGTCAGTAAACGTAAACGCTTAGAACAATGAATGAAAGGAACCTAGAAAATGCTCAGTATAGCTCTAAACTGACGCAAACTTAAGCAAAATATGTCTCACATTCGCTCTTCCCAAATAACATTCTTACACCTGACACACTGACAACTACGCAGGGACGCCAGGGAGATGAGTGAGGACGACTACAACCAACGAGTCGACGGACAGTGTTCTGGAGGCCCACGCCTGGCGCGGGGGTGACGATCTCTGGGCCTCTAACAGGTGCCCAGGGACCGCGCGGAGGTGCAGACAGGAAGCGGGCGGCGCCCTCCTCCTCACAGCCAGGGACTGGAGAGCGGTGCAGGAGGCTGACACCCGCACTGGCGGTCCACTTCCACCCGCCTCTCTGGGAGCGAGGCCAGCCGCCGGCGCCCGCCGCCCTGCCGCCTGTCCGTGCCTTCCCAGGCTGGCCTTCAGCCAGGACCTCCAGGCTCCAAAACATACCTCCAGCCTGCCTGCCGCCCCCTACGGCCCGCAACTACCGAGCTCCAGGCAGCTATCGAGAAGGGTCCTGGGCGGCTGCTGCCCCAACAGCCGGCGCCTTCACTTCCGCCCGCTGGGAGCGCCGAAGGCGTCGATCCGCCGGGTAGTCGAGCTCCGAGTCCTCGATGGGCCGAGCCTCTCCGGGAGAAGCGGATGGGAGGGCCGAGGCCGGCTTCCGGTAGGGCTGGGACTGGTGCTGGGGCGCGGAACAGAAGGCGTGGCTCGGGACTCAGGAGGGTTGTGGGGTGGGTACGCTGAGGGGTCCACAGCTTGCTGCATACGTTCGGTACCCTCGGATCTCCTCTAGGAGGATGCAGGATGAGACTTGGTGCGTTTCTGGTGGGCTCTGCACTGGGTCAGGACGCTGTAGTTCCTACCAAGGCTCTCTGAGGCTAGGCGAGACACAAAAGCCACAAGACCTTAGAAATTGTAGAGGAGAATGTCAGGCTACAACCTGGAGACTCTGAGACTTGGTGACTGTTTTAGTTAAACTTAAGGAACAACTCCATGGGCTAGGCGCTATGCAGGGCATTAGAGCTATTAAGGTGAATTAAAGGCAGTTACTTCCTTTCGGGGTCTCTGATAAATCAGAGTCTGGTGAGAGGGAAAAGAATGTCACTTAGGGAGTGACCGCAGCAGCCTAGGCAAGAAATGACTGGTCTGCACTGAAGACACAATGGTGGGGATGGAGGAAAGTGGTGACAGGAAACTGAAAAAATACTCTTCTGGTTGCTTCTACTTTATTAGCAAAAGACACATTAAGATCATCGTGAAAATGGAGGATGGGAAGCAAGGGAGGTTTGAGGAGAAAAGGTGAAATCTTTGTCTTGGCTATTGTGAATCAAATTATGAAGAAAATAGGGCAAGATTTCCAGGCAGGGCCGAAAGCTTTCTTGGGATTATGTAGTCCTAAATTTAAAATGGAAGCAGTCAGCATGCTTGGTTATGCTTTGGCTGCTCTGGTGTTGGTAGAGAAATAGTAGAAAATTAGTTCTAAGTGAGGATGGAGTTTTACAAGGCAGAAGGAGCAGGGAACAAAGGAGTTGAAAGTCTGTGCAATGAAATGTTATTATGGAGGACAATGGAGTTTCAGCTTGTGTAACAGAGTATTTAGAGGGATTTTTCTGGTTGTCCTGGAATTTAAATTGGCCACTTAAGACTATTAAGGTATCAGATGACTACGGTGATCATATGTCCCACTCTGCATGAGATAACTCTGGATTTTGTCTGTTATCCTGGCTTAACTATTAAGAGTATCCCTTTCATTGTCAAAAATGCCTCTGTTTGGACCATATATAGTTACACTAAAATCACACTGCTTTATAAAGAGAGATGCAAACAATTGAGATTAGACCAGACACCTCTTCAAGCCTTAGAAGGAATTCCCCCACCTGGCTCTAAGCAAGGTTAGTACTTGCTGACCTGAGGCATACAGGAGTCTATGTTTGCTATCAGAGTGGAGCTGAGCATAGGGACAAAGCTCTTGAAAGAGTTGGCCTGCCATTGGCACTATACGTAATTATGAGTATGCTAAATCTGCTTTTGGTCTGCAAATTCCTAAAGATATGAGATCTGTTGGATAACCAGATACAGCTAAATGGAAAGGAGATAGCTGTGAAGCAGAGGCACAACAATGGTGAAGGTTTTGCCATCTCTCACTCTAAGAACTCAGACGTGTGCCTCACCCAAACTTTTATCTTCGGTCAGTTTTTATGTCTCACATGAATGCCCACCAGAGAGTATCCAGAGCAGAGGGGCACTCAGTACCTAGGATGATCTGACTGACCACCCTCAGTCCTGGGCCACTCCAATGTTTATGCAGTGGATCTGTGAATGGTGGCTACACCATTCACAGGGATGGAACAGGGATGGAGCTCCATGGACCCCTCTCAACAAGGCAGATCCAGATAGTGCGTTCACTCCCTTCAGCTGCAAAGACCAGTGCAACCACTTGGCAAATTGATTTCTTCAGACCCAGGTGCATATCCTGAGTTTTGGTTTGTCTTCCCTGTCTGCAGAGCCATGACAAGCATCACTATCCAGTTGCTCACAGAGTGTTTTATTTATCACCATGGGATTTCCCATAAGAACATCTGGGACCAGGGACACACTTAAGAGTGAAAGAAGTATGACAAAAAGGACAATACAAGATCTACTGGTTTTACCATACATCACACACCTGGAAGCTGCCACTCTGAGAGAACATTAGAATGACCTCTTAAAGGCACAGCTAAGGCTCCAGCTTGGAGAAAATATTTTGCAGGGTCGAGATGCTGTGTTATTGGATGCAATATGTATTTTGGGTTTTTTCGTTTCTTTTAAATTTTTTTAAATGTTTGTTTATTTGAGAGAAAGAAGGGGGGAGGGGCAGAGAGAGGGAGATACACAATCTGAAGCAGGCTCCAGGCTCTGAGCTGTAGCACAGAGCCCAATCCGGGGCTCGAACTCACAAACCATGAGATCATGACCTGAGGTGAAGTTGGACACTTAACCAACTGAGCCACACAGGTGCCCCGTAATATATATTTTGAACCTAATATCAGCATATAGTGCTGCATCTCAGATAGAGTCCTGGCTCTTGTGGTGGGAAAGGATGCTCTTCCAGGGAACAAAAGGTTCCATTAAATCTAAAGGCCTCTCCTCATTTGGCCAACAAAAAAGTGACCCTTATGATCAAGAGGAAATAGGACAGGAAGTATTTTTTCTGGAACTCAGGGTACTCCCTGGGCATCTTTTCCAAGTCTGATGATAATAGTAAATGGGCAACATAGCAACCCTGGCCTGACAAGGGCATGACAACCAGCTCAGACCCCACAGGTATAAAGGTCTGGATCACTTCATCAAGCAAGCAATACAGGCCAGCAGAAGTGCTAGTTAAGGGTGAGGGGAATCTAAATGGGTGATAAAGGAGGAAGATAGTGGAATCACTGTGGCCTCAGGACCAACTCTAACATATCAATACTTCTGATGTTGGTGTGACTGGACATCAGCATGAGGAATCAGAGAGAGAACAAAGTGAACACAACACAGCATGCAAGGGATAGATAGTAGCAGAGGCTGTCAGAGCCCACCCATATCCCTTTATACTCTGAAGGCTACTTTCCTGGAACACGTACCCCTTTTTGCCTCAGGGCTTTTTTCCTGGACATAGGGCAAGCTGGAAGCACTGGAGAATTCATTGGCCCAGATGCAGGCTTTAGCCAAAGGTAGGCAAGGAGTTGGCATATAACTATCCAGTTGCCTCAATCCTAGGCTAGCTCAAAGGCATGTTATCCAGCATATTCCAGAGCTCACCTTGAGATTGAGCTCAAATGCCCTCAGGAACACCTTCACAGTATACCTTTTATTGGCTTCCTTCCCTTTCCCTCCTACTTCCTCACTTCCCTTATATGTTTTCTTAGTACCATCTCCCAAATTAAATACTAGCCCTTAAAACCATATCTCAGAATCAGCTTCTGGGGGAATCCAGCTGAGATAGTCATTATCATAGACCAAAAACAACCTATGCTTATTACATCTCAAGTATCTGTATGTGCTGAATTACAAACCTATTATAGAAATATATCCTAAGAAAAGATGATTTTTTGTATAGATGCTTTAGTTGTGGGGTTTAGCATCACTCATTCTCTCCTTTACATCAGAAGACTTGTCAAGGGGCACCTGGGTTGCTCATTTGGCTAAGTGTCTGACTCGGTTTCAGCTCAGGTCATGATCTCACAGTTTGTGGGATCAAGCTCCACATCAGGTTCTGTGCTGTTATCTTGGGGTTCTCTCTCTCCCTCTCTCTCTCTCTCCCTCTCTTTCTCTCTCTCTCTGCCCCTTCTCTACTCATGTTCTCTCACTCTCTCAAATAAATAAACTTAAAAAAAAAAAAAAGAAAATATGTCAAAGTGTTGCTCCAGTGTGCAATAACTTGACTGTCCCAGGATCATCCATGTTAAAACACACAGAAAACAAGAGTCAGACACCTGGCAGCAGAGGCTGAAAGGAAATTAAATTTTCTGACCCCTGGCAGTGTTACCCTGCTTAACGTGAAAATAAACTGTGTACTAATCTTCTCCCCTTTGGGTCTCAGCAACACACCATTTCTCAAATTAGTCAATTCTTCAATTATGCTGGTATGAATGGCTCTTGAGGACTCATAGATCTTTCCTGGATCAAAAAGAATGGCAATACTGTATCCCTGAAACAAACACACAAAAGAGGAGGGAATCTTCTGCTAATATAAAAATTACTGGTCTTAAGTATGGAGAACAAAAGAGGGTTACTGGAGGAGTTGTGGGAGGGGGATAGGGTAAATGGGTAAGAGACATTAAGGAATCTACTTCTGAAATCATTGGTGCACTATATGCTAACTAACTTGGACGTAAATTAAAAAAAAGAAATTAAAAAAAGAAAAAATTACTGGTGGTATTTTCTTTTACTTAAATTTCTGGTCTGTATTCTGAAGCAAGCTAACAAATGTTAGTGCAGTATACGCAGAAGCTGGCAGCAAATAAAATCATTAAATGTAAAATTTCAGTGGTAGATATTGAGGCAATTCAATATCATCATATAACTTTGTGTTTTTAATTCTGCATCAGATATAGTTTGACCTAGAGAGAAAAAACAACTGTGAAGCATGAAATTCCTTTGGTTTCAGTCTTAGGAAACACTATGACAGTCCCTGATTTTACATTTTTTTTACATTAAATGAACACCTGAAGTGTTTCATACTGCATGGCATATCAGCTTGTAATGGACCATAGGTTTTATAGACTCTAATCCTCAAAACAACTGTCATATCTTAGTGATCCTTTTTACCAGAGACTGATAATTGTTTGGTCTCTGTTATTTCATAGAT
This sequence comes from Cryptoprocta ferox, assembly GCA_028646485.1. Taxonomy (NCBI): domain Eukaryota; kingdom Metazoa; phylum Chordata; class Mammalia; order Carnivora; family Eupleridae; genus Cryptoprocta; species Cryptoprocta ferox. The sequence goes on from CM053577.1 coordinate 115,960,680, forward strand.
TCTAAGCCCTTTCCTGGCAGATTCCTGTCTTATTCATTGTTACAGACACCACAGAGCCTTATATAGCAGGTATTGAATACAAGAGCCACCCAATTATAGCACTAATCACAGCCTATAAATATATTATTACCTACTTGTTTACTTTTTTTGTCTCTTTCCACTAGGATATAAATGCCTTGAGGGAAGGGACTTTATATTGTGCACTCATGCCTCACACACTGTAGATGCTCAGTGAATGTTTAATGAAAAACTAAAACTACTGAAAATAGTAATGCCTTATGATAGTAGCAAAGCTGGAGAGATGGCTGTTTCTTGCTATTTTAAAATATGCTTAATAGTCACTTAAAGGCATAAAAGATGAACAAAATTTGATGTGTAATTCTTGACAATATATGAATGTCTGAGATGGTTCACTCAATACCACCTAACTTTGTCCTCCTTTGCTGGTGTCTTTTATGGTAAACCATAATCACAGGAACAATTTGAAATCCTCCAAGATTGTAAACAATTGCAACTCTATTATAGCAGTTCCCAGATTGAGTTTATTGGTTAAGGAAGCCCCTTGCATCATTTTGCTTTTACCTTAATCTCACTGTTGTGTAATTCTAGCAAGTACCTTTATGTTAGATTTTAGCATCTATGTTTCTCATCAGCTTTAGAGCTCCTTATGTGTAAAGTCCTCAAAATAGTCAAATGTCTCTACTCAATTTTACAGCAAAGTAGAGCTCTGTGGTTTTCTATTTACTTGCTATTTGCATATTTTATTAAGAAAACTGTAAATAAAGCTGGATCTATGTAGGGATATGGTGTTTCAACAGTGTTACTCCAACCATATGGTCATCATCGCCACTCAGCCCAGTGATGCAGCTGTGTTTACCACCTGTGTTTATATTGGGGTGCCTCTGGCAGTAGACTGTATCTGTAGGTGGTCTGGAGAACAGAGATGGAGGAAAGTCACTTACTGCCAGAGAGATATGAGAGATAATGAACCTGCAGAGAGGGAAATGGGTCAGAATGTGAAGTGACTCATTTTTGTGTCCAGGGGGCCTCTCTTCCCTGACAGGCCTACCCTGCTGCTACAGAGAGGGCAGGGCAATCTAAGTTCTATGATTTTCTGTGAATAGGAATTTAGACCTCCTTCTGTTCTGAAGGAAGAACTTATAACAACATAAGATAACATTTTCATTTATTTTAAATTGTTAGACAGCAGTAGATGGTTGGCAATTTTTTGGGGGTTTTGTGCATGTTTGTGGGTTGTTGTGTTTTTTTGTCTTTTAAAACTTTCCACTTGAAGTTTCTATATATTTCAGAAGGAACGAGGCCAATTTGCATTTTATCAGTAGTGTCTGAAATCATAGAAAAGACTTAGAAAATGGTATCATATTCCCAGTTGATTCCACTGACATGGTACTTCCCCTAATAAATAAATTGGGGCTTAGGGCAGCAAGCCACCTGGCTTGCCACTTTGTACATCTGCTGTCAAGGAATATTACCCCATTGAGAGCAGGAGCACCAGTTAGAGTTTGACTTAAGTAGGGAACCATGTTCCTGGCCTCTGAATTTTTGTGTAGAATTTGAACCCTATTGACACTCCTTTATGAAGACTTCCCATTTCCCAGGAGCTTTAGAAATGCCTTGCACAAAATTTGAGTGTCTGCCTTCATATCTCATTTCTTTTTGTTCTAATATGACACAATTTTTATCTGAGTCCCTTCATAATTAGTCAGATATCATCTTGGTTTCCCACAAACCCAATAAAGAATTTAAAAGCAGGGGCATCTGGCTGGCTCAGTCAGTTGAGCATCCGACCCTTGATTTCAGCTTAGGCCATGATCCTAGGGTCATGGGATCAAGCCCCGTGTCAGGCTCTGCACTGAAAGTGGAGCCTGCTTGAGATTCTGTCTCTCTCTTCCTCTTCCTCTGCACCTTTCCCTAGCTCGTGCACTTTCTCTCCTCTCTCTCTCTCTCTCTCTCTCTCTCTCTGTTAAATAAATAAATAAATAAATAAATAAATTCCTTAAAGGCAGTTTTCTCTGATTTCAGTAGATTTCACTTACCTATACTGTTAACTCAGCTGAGTTTGCCCTGCAGGTATTGGCTATAATTCCTGAAGGCAATCACAAACATCGGTGTGCAAGATGCCCACTCAATGTGCCCTCTGCAGCTGTCTCCTAGCTGTTCACAACTGAGTGCCCTGGAGGACTTATCCTGCCCACCTGTACCTAGCTGCCTTCCATGAGCTCATCTTCAAGCAGCTGCTGGTATTCTACTGCTGGCCAGTATCCCAGACCAGTCCCCCAGCAGGGCAGAGCTTTATGAGTTCTCTTTATACTTTCTGTGGTATGAAGAGATGAGAAATACACAAAAACTAAAAAGCCAAAGATAATTTCCAGTTCATACTTTAGACAACAGTGTGAACGTTGGTTCTTTCTAACTGAATTCTTATAGCAAAAGTGATAACATAGAGTATAGCCAATTGATTTGAGTGTGCACCTATTTTTCCATCCATGGTGGAATTTGAGGAGTGAAATACTAAGAGAAATAAAACTATCCATGGTTCTTGAAAAATCAACAGTTGACTATAGTGCTGTTGGTTGATAGATACAGATGATATACATTAATTACACTGACAGTCCAGAAACCCACATTTCGGGTGGAGCCTGATATCAACCTTGATCAGATGTGTTCTTTGACCTCTTGAGCGTTCTAGTTATCTCATTTTCACTTTTCGCAGATGACATGATACTCTACATGGAAAACCCGATC
>CM053577.1:115963945-115979390 GCA_028646485.1 Cryptoprocta ferox
CTGAGGGGGGAAGGGGAAGGGGGAAAGGTAATGGGGGGTGGTGGTCTTGGTGGAGGTCACTTGTGGGGAAGAGCACTGGGTGTTATATGGAAACCAACCTGACAATAAACTATAAAGTTTAAAAATAAATAAATAAAATAAAATAAGGTGGTTAGGAGAAAGAAATTTCAAGTCCCTTTAAGTTCTAAAATCCCATGACTGCGCTTTTCAACAAACAAGTATTCTGCAGTGAGCTTTGGCTGAACTACAGGGCCTTCTCTCTGGCAACTTTATCTGGCCATCTGCGTAGGACAGGACATATGGGTGGTGTTAGTGGAGTTTTTCCAAATAATTCTATATGCCAGCAGTAGTGGATCACACTAACTGTTCTTGCTATTCAATTAAAGGAAATGTTTTTGCTCCTGGACACTTTGTTCCTTGTTTTATTACCTATAAAGCAATCCATTTTCATACTGAGAACTTCTTGGTTGCTTTCTCAGACCTTAAAGCACATTGTTTGTCCTTTAGTGTTTCTGTAACTTTTTGCTTCTGTGTCCTGAATGACTTCCACACCTCCTCAGCCCTTGCCCTATGAACTAATTGCTTTGCTTCTTTGTTCCTTGCTAGGTTATTGTAGTAGAAAGCCAAACCATAGTAGACTAGCTGTGAAGAAAAGTAATAAAGAGGAAAATAATGTAATGTTAAATACCTGGGTTGAATTTTCAATTTTGTGTTTTTATTGGATTCCTACTTTTCCATGAAGTACTTCTGTCTAAACTTGGCCATATTTTATCAGATCTTATATGTGTGGGTCTGTATTGATTTGCATTATTATTATGTTTTACATATATTTAACATGATACATATTCATCCCACTAAAATAGATTAGAAGCTCAAATGAATGCACAGATATGAATGATAGATTTTAGCCATGCATATGTTTTCTTTCTGATAAAGAAAGAAAACACAGCTTTTCAGGACTGTAGACTTATGAGGATTCTTAAAAAAGTTTTATTTGAGAACAAATGGCAAATATCTCTCTAATGATGTAATCATAATTTTATCCTAGAAATTTGTATATTCTGCTAATTTCAAATTGTGAAAGAAAATTTCAGCAATCACTCTTCCTTTCACATCATTTGGTGTTTTGGATATGTTTAAATATAATTGTGATTGCTGTTAAGTGGCATCCTGTTTTAAGCATATATTTGTTAAAACACATTACAAGGGAGTTTTCATTCTTTAGGAAAATCAGTTTGAACCAGAATTTATAGGCCATATTTTTCCTTGGTTATCCTGGCTTGCTTTGAAGTGTCAGTCCTCTACCACTGTCTAGTGGAAAAATGACCAGCTATGGTGTAACAAGGCACAATGTTGATTAATATCCATGAAAAAATATTAAACACCATCTAGTTTTCTAATACTTTGCATAACTATGCTGGTAACTGCTGACTATAAATGTGGCAGCAAATTTTCTAGTAATTATAATTTCAAGCCAGAAACTCTAAAGAAGGATATCATTCAAAGGAAAAGGGGAATGAAATGCATTACCAGGCTTTGTCCTTCCTCCCAATCCACCAATGGGTTTTGGCATGCTTAAGAGAAATAAAAGATAAATTAATGCTCAAAGAATTTAGATTGTTCTTCCTAAACAAGACGAGTCAGCTTTCCACATCAAGTAGAGAGAGGAGCTTTTTGCATTTTTAGTTAATCTTCTATATTTGTAGAATTTACACATTTCTTTCTTTTCTTGGTTTTATAACACAGTAATTTTTTCCTTTAAAGATGTGAACGTTCCAAACTCATTGAATCATATACATTAAATGTGCAATTTTTGTATATCAGTTATACCTCAATAGAGGTGTTAAGTTTTTTAAATGTCTCAGAGATCTGTCTTTCATCCTAGAGGGAGTGCAATCCTAGAAAGCATATTCAGAAAAGGTCTGTTTCTTCACAAAACTGATTGTCTAACCACTAATTCAGAGAGATCCTTTGTACATGTATATTACAGCAATTCAGGCTTGTTTTTGCAAATCAACAAATATTGACATGATGCCTCTTATACTTAAGGCACTAATCCTTTTTTTCCTTCAGATCCTCTCTTGGTTTCTATAAATTAAGCTAATCTGCCATTAAGGTAAAGACATTACATTATTATTTTTGCTATATTTATTTTCCAAAAGCAAAATAAAATCATATTTTGAATGGTGGGAAGTAATGAGGATAAATGAAAAATCCTATTTTGTCTTCTTTTAATTTTTGTGCCCAGGTCTTATTTGATAAATATTTACATTTAGGGCTGATATAAATTGATTGCCTAGGAGAATCTATTAAGGGAAAACCTTTAAAAAATAAGAAAATATCAGCTAAAACTCTGAAGAATTCATCTTTCTTGCTAGCTTTTCAAGTATACCCTAACACATTTCAATATCAAATTTTGATTAGAACCAAGTAAAGGACTGTTCTGTTCGTTAGGTTTATGAGTAAATACAATTATGTAAGCAATATTTGGAGGTGGAAATAATCCCAGGCACAAGGCAATTGACACAACTAAGATTTTTACAATGCAAACCTGAATAAATTCACTACTTTAAAAAATATAAGTGACCCGTATACTATTAATCTTTGAATTTTTTAATATGAACTTATTCATATTGGAAGAAATATATATATTGTAATTCACATTATTGGTACACATTTATATTATTGTGATCTCTACTGGAAATATAGAAATATAGGCACTTGTAAGCTTCATATGAGAATAAGCATGCAATTAAATACATTAAATACATTATTACTGCTATTTTTGAAAACTGGTAATGAGAAATCATTCAAATGTCTTTTAAAACTATATGAACATCCTGATTAGGAATCTAATAACTAAACATTAAACAGTTTTAAATTACCAGAAATGCTATATATATTGCATACATTTAATGAATCTAAATAACTAATTTAGAATACTGACCTTTATAAAGTATAATTATAAACTGTAATTTTTTTTTGGAATCTAAGCTGTCTACTTTATCCAATGAAATTTCATATTATCTTAGCATATCAACCAATAGCAACAGCTAATTAACTTCTTTAAACTTCATACTTTTTAAAATGAAAATTAGAATATTTCTCATTGTAGAAACAATGAATGAGAATTCCTAGAAGGCTAAGTAAGCACTTTATTTAAATATGAAATATTATAGGGGTGCCTGAGTGGCTCAGTGTTAAGCATCCAACTCTTGATTTCGGCTCAGCTCATGATCTCATAGTTGTGAAAACGAGCCCAGCGTGAGGCTCCATGCTGGTCTTGGAACCTGCTTAAGATTCTTCCTCTGCCCCTCCCCGCCACACACCTCCCTCTCTCTTTCTCTCTCTCTCTCTCTCTCTCTTTCTCTCTCTCAAAATAAATAAATAAATATGAAATAAAAAAATTTAGCAATTCTGATGCATGAACTTATGCTGACTTATTATCCTTTCAGCTTATCTATAATTATAATATAATTAATATTGTTAATAATAGTTATAATTAATAATAGTCTTCAACTGCTAAGAAATACTTGGGGACAAAAACGTTCTCTAACATATAAAATCTATGGGAGTCTGAAGTATTAAATCTCTATCCAGTTTTGGTTACTGACACATCCAAGTTCTTTTCAGGCCATTGTAACCATAACATACACAGAGATCCTAATAGCCAGTCCAGGGAGTGCCCATGCTCCAGGGGTGGTCAGTAGATGGTGGCCACAGGAACATTCCAGAAGATTGACGCAAGCACATTGGTCTGCGAGTAATGGTAGCAATAGATGTCAACTTGTTATTCCTTTTGCATAAATAATTCATCTTAGATTCAGAGGGATGGATTATATCCTATGGCTTTTCATTTCATAGTGAGAAGAAAAAGATGTTATAAAGCCACAAATGACCAGCAATAGGCAAGTGAGAATAATTAGCTAGCTAATAAAAATTTAAGAGAAAAAGTTCAGTGGAAATAGACAGAAGAGAAAGTTGAGGCAAGATAGACTGACTACAGTTTGTTGTTTCCTCCTTCCTTCTCTTCCACCCTCTCTTCCTTCTTACATGCTTTTATTTTCATTTTTGAAACAACAAAGGTTCTGAGAATATTAGAAGTATTTTTTAAAGAAGTATCTTCAGTGACATCATTTTATCTTTTACTCTTGTTTAAGCTAATGACAGTGACAGATTAAGGCAGGCCTCCCACTATCTGCAGAAGAATGTCCCTTATCCAAACTCAAGAGATCTCCTATTTTCTCTGGGCAAACCTCGCCTGGCAGGCCATCCAAATGCTTGCAGTGTGGTCAGGCTAGCAGTGAACATCATGGGTCACTGCCCACCATCCAAAGGCTTGCAGTGTGGTCAGGCCAGCAGTGAACATCATGGGTCACTCACTGTCCACCACTGCCTACCACACACACACACACACACACATACACACACACTCTTAAAAAAGGATTGAAAACTTAAACTGAATTTGGAGGTAGTAACTACTGAGAAAAGCTAGAATGGGGTGAGCAGGGCACAGTCCCTCTGCAAATCACATTCCCGATGGTGGGTGTAAGGAATTGGGGGTGGGGAGTGGCTGTAGGGACTTGAGGCCTTTTGAATGTTTAGATTCCATTTTGTCTTAGCCCCATTTTAACCCACCTTGTATCAGACTGTCTCATCAATCACAGTTTAAATATTTATTTTCCCTACATCTCTTTCATCTTTTCTGTAAATTGAGGTTTTCATCACAATTCAATGTAAAAAGAATGCTGACAGCAGCATTCTAATTTTTTAAAAATTCTCTGATTAACACATTCCTCTTTTGTGGCTGACCTACTCATCATAGGAAGATTGTAAACTGGTACTTTGCTTTCAACAGCTCTTAAGATCATGCATGGCCTATGTAATAGGAGAATTGTGTTTAGGAGAATTTGGGCTTCCTAGCCACAAGGCATCTTCTCTCCCAGTCTTGAAGTGAGTAGACAGTCTACACTAGTAGATCCTTAGGCCTGGAGGTCTGTTAGGCACCTTGTTGTCTTAGCCTCTGTCACAAGAAAGTGTTCAGAAGAACCAGCTTATTTTTTCAAGAAAAAGAAATCAGGAACCTGGTTTATTTTGCCTTATGCTTTGGATAATCTAATCCAAATCAGGCAAATGGTCAGTTGTTTACAGTTGGATGTCAGTGGATGTCAGATGTAGAAAACAGATTCATAGATCCAATAATTCTACTATCCAACATCATACATCTACCCTAATTTTCTAAGTTGTTATGTTTCAAGAGCATGCAAAAGTGAGAAAATAGTTCAAACTTACACTTTCATTTTTTGGGGGGGTTGCACACCCATTTGGCAACGTTGTCCCTCTCCAGCTTGCTCAGCACATAATGGCCCATCTTCTGTTACATAAATCTTGCAGCCCAGACTTTACATTTCTATTAGGAATAGTTTAGAAATTTTAGGAATTAATTTCTTTTGGGCAATACCTAAATTCAGCTATGAATTATGTCTATGCATAAATTGTAAAATTTACTCTGGAGTCACACATCTCTACTGAAAGGAAATGGCTACTCTCTGCTCTGTGCAGGAAAGGGTAAGTCACCAGAAGCAGGTTTTGTTCTTGCTTATTCTGTGAAGTACATTTCTTTTAAAAAATATTTTAATTTTGCTATTTAATATCTAGGGGAGAAATCATCAGCCATACTAAAATTGTTTAATTCTAGCAAAGAGGAAATGAGAGTGGGCAATCTTAGAAATGTGTCATTTTTATTATTTGAAACTTTGTACAAACAATATACTGTCTTTCCCCATCTATGTTCAGATTTAATTACAAAAGGCAAGTCTGCAAATGGACTATATTCTAGATGGCATTTCTACTGTGAGAAAAATGATATGGTTATGAAAATGTGATTTGCTCTTAGTGTTTTATTTTAAAAAGTCAAATGGAAAGAAAAATTACTCAATAAAATATATTTGAATTTACCAAGTTAACTTCTGCTAGGCTATTTTCCAAACCACACAGAAGATTGAAAGAGCTGCAATAATCCTATTCTGCATTGGATTAAATATTCAGCACAGCCATCTAAGGTTAAGTATCTTCTTTATGTAAACTGCCATATTTTTCCTATTTTTCATACTTGATTCTATTAGTATGTCTATATTTTTAATAAACATAAACTTATTTGCCTTTAGTATTTTTTCTTATTGAGTTTAATATGCTTTGTAAACAAGTGAGCCTTAGAGAATTATTATGAACCTTAATTATATATGTTGAAAAATACTTTTACAGTTTAAGAAGAGCTATATAAATATAAAATGACCATTGTTAATTGCACAGCATGTCTTATATAATGAGTTTCAAATACATAATCAGTATCACATGAAAAACTGTAATTTTGTTATTTAGCTCACATGTATAATTCAAAATAAGTACTTCAGCTAAGCATATTTCCATAGTCCAAGCAGAATTTTTTCCTCTTTAACATTTTTAATTTTAAGACAAAATGTGTATGGAAAAGAAATCCTGTTTATGAATTATAGTAAGGCATTAAAAAGTTTATTCAGCTGAGAAGTCAGATACCTGTATGTACTTATTCTTTATGTAAAGATATGATGTAAGGGTGACTGTCATTGACTTTTTGACAATTTAGTGCTAGCTCCAATTTATAAAAGTAACTCAGAATAGCAATTTAATACTGTCAGTTGCTTGATTAAAATGAACAGATGACATTTTTAAATTTCCCAAATCAGATGCTCAAACCAAATAGGACAAATGGTTTTTAAGATTTTACTGTCAGCTCACAACCTTGGTAAGAAATGTCTTACCATTTTCCCGTTTTGAATTAATTGATGTATAATTAGTGTACCCATCAGTTATACCAATGGCAGAAATGCTATAAAGCAAGGGAAGGTAGCTCTCAAGATTAAGAAAATAATCTAGACTCAGTTCTATTTTAAAGATACAAAACTGGAAATGTATTTGTCCCTCAATTGGCACACTTTCAGGGAGTTAAATTAAACAAATTGTCTTTAGTAAATAACTCTAACATCTGTATATATTCCAATCATCCTAAATCCTTCTTTTAATATATTTCATACAAAAGGTATCAGATGTTAAAAATTCACTCCCCCTATATACTCTTAGTTCAGAAGTGAAAGATGCACACATCCAGGATGAAATCAAAAGTCAATCTGGAGGTGTAAATTCTATAAGCCATGTGTATAAATTTAAGTTTTGCCAAAATTGTGTTTTTATACAAATTCACTGAAATACAGTCTTCTTTGAATGTTAGGCAATACAAAATTTACAGCAGTGGTAGATTATTAGAACAACATGGCATAACATCTTGATAAAATTAAAAGTTTCACCATTAGCCTTCATATTCCTAAAGAAAAATTCTCATGCAACACATGCAGACTGTAATCGGTATGAAACTCCAGTGCTACAGGATGGTGAAGCAAGGTTTTTTGGATTTTATAGAAATACATTTATTAATATGACAAAATTTGAGCCAGTGCATTTTATGAAGATTTAGACATGGGCAGTTGGTTGTTAAATTTTACCAAGTAATTTTTACTGTTACCTCCTATTTATCTTTTATTTTTCCCAGTAAGTTAGCACATCACCATATTTTCTCCTTTTCAAGGAGGAAGTAAACTTGTCTTTTCAGTTGCATGAAAAAAACAAAGAACTGGTCGCTTACATTTAGTTACAATTTATAAAGGCAGTACAGCAAATTCAAACCGGGGGTACAGTCTTTTTTTGTTGTGTGTCTGTGTGCTAATGGGGACTGGCTTTTCTTCTCATTGTCCTAGTTTGAAATGGAAACACTGCACTGCTGAGAAAATGCCATGAAAATATAACCCACTGCATTCCAGGAAAATAAATAAGCAAGGCCACCCAAATTTTCAATTAGTGCTCATGCTGAATGCAGGAAATGGCAAGAGATCCGTCCAAGGCGCCCTAGGCCAGGTCGTGGACACAGAGCAGTGACAGGAAGGCTGGAAAGGGGAACGCAGGCACAGTGTGAAGATGGCTCATCTCCAAGGAAAACTGCATGCTAATAGGCTAGTACCGACTTCCTAAAGCAGACCAGTGGGTATTACATCCTGACCAAGGGTATTGCTAAACTTCAAGATTTGGAAGTTTAATGGTGAAGTAACACTTGAAATTTTTGGTGGCATTACATATTTTATGTCATAGGCTTATTAAGTACTCTCAGTATTCCCCACAAACAGTTTTAACCACCGGAAACAGCATTATTCTGGACAGTTGGTGAAAATTACAAAATGCTTTTGATTTAAAGTATTAGGCATAAAAATCAATTATTTCCCACATGGTGGCATTGCTTGCTAACATACCAGAGCCAGCAGGGGTTCATGGAGTGGGGGGAGGCGGGGACAACTGGTTCAGAGGCAAAGCAGTTCTGTGATGTCTCCTGAGTCAGCAAGAGATGCAGGAATACGGATTTCTAAGGGAGGTAAAAAGTTATGATTATAAGCCCCTTTCATTGATTGTGTTTTTCTGAAGTGCTCAAAGCACTAGTTTGAAGGTAATGTTTGAAAACCAAAATAAGAATGATAGAAAACAGTATATTCTTCGGGGATCATGTACTCTCCTGCTTTGTCACTCTTGTACTTGCTTTCTGTTTCACTTCTCAGATCTTCACTACAGCATTTGGAGTTTTACAGCTCATCATGCTGAAGTTAGTTAAGGAAAAAAGAAGAAAAGGAGTTAGTTTTTCAGCAGCATGGTGTTTGTTGAGCTTACAAAAAAAGCCCCTATCATTTTGGATGGATTTTATCTGTGTTGTGGATCTAATTGTTTTTAATTTCAAGTTACACTAAATTCTTTGATCACCTTTGTACTGCATTGATAAAAAGTAAACCTACACATTTGATGTATGCTTACAACCAAGAAGTGAAATAATTGAAGAGCTAATATGGACTACAATTATTAAAAGAAGGAATAAAACTCAAGTGATCTCACCAAGCTATAATTATGTGGGCAGAAAGAATGATATGGGTAAGTAAGTAGAAGACAAATATCCATCAGTCCAGCTGAAGATTAAATGTGAAATTCAAGTTATGCTTTGTAGTTATTTAGATAACAATGCTGTGTATTCGTGCTAAATTTAGGAGAGTAAATGGGAACAAAAAAAAGCACTATTTTTCTCCTTAGCTGATTCCCTTGATTTGAGAGCATTTTCTTGGCAAATCAACTATTTTGTTAGTTTTGAAAGACTATCATTTCCTTTTCACAGTAAAATCAGGAATTTCATTTTTATACAATACTGCAGCATTTCCTATAATTGAATTCCAACAGTTTGGGAGTGTGGTCTTTACCTAGTTTTCCTATACAAAATAAGGAACAGAAAAAAGTCCAAACCTCTATTTGCAATAGTTTAAAAGTATATTTGTCTTTAAATTTAGTAAGCTAAGCAATTTTCAGCCATAGGGAAATGCAGAATTGTGTGTAATATATGTTTTCATTCACAGAACTGCTCTTAAAGGAACTACCCAGTAACTGGAGTATTCCCAGCTTTGGTTTTCCGGCTTGCTTTCCTCCCCACTCACGTGCTGTGTTTTTCATTTCTTCTCTTCCTTCACCACCTCCTGAGACTCTCAGTGCTCTCCACATTCTATCATTGTAAGTTTCTTCCAGAAAATTATCTAATGAATTTGCACAAATGTGTAAGTTATTCATAGGGTTTAACTTATTTATTTAACAAATGTTTCCAAGTACCATACTTGGTGAGGTATCTGAGAAATATAGAAATGGTACTAGCTCTTGTCCGTTGAATAAAATAAAAAAAAAAAATCATAATGCAAGGCTTTTGGCTCAGTGGCAGAGTTGGAAGGGACCTTGATGCTATGTAGACCAAACCTCTGGTTTTATAGATGAAACAGTTAAAGCCTAGAGTCAGATAATCAACATGATCACATTTTCACCAAAACTCAATAGGAAACTGCTGGCCTAGTATTCTTTCTGGATTGCTATAGTATCTAAATCTTTCTCACATACTGTGGTAAATAAAATTATTGTTTAAAATATTCATTGCTCAAAAGAATGAAATCTGGCCATTCATGGCAACGTGGATGGAACTCGAGGGTGTCATGCTAAGTGAAATAAGTCAGGCAGAGAAGGACAGATACCATATGTTTTCACTCATAAGTGTAACAGGAGAAACATAACAGAGGACCATGGGGGAGGGGAAGGGGGAAAAAAGAGTTAGGGAGAGGGAAGGAGACAAATCATGAGAGACTCTTGAATACTGAAAACAAACTGAGGGCTAAAGGGGAAGGGGGAAATGGGAAGGGGGTGATGGGCATGGAGGAGGGCACTTGTGGGGATGAGCACTGGGGGTTTTATGGAAACCAACTTGACAATAAACTATAAAAAAATAAATAAAATAAAATAAAATAAAATAATAAAATAAAATAAAATATTCACTGCTCTGGGGCGCTTAGATGGCTCAGTTTGTTGAGCCTGTGACTTCGGCCCAGATCATGATCTCACAGTTTGTGGGTTCAAACCCCACATCAGGCTCTGTGCTGACAGCTTGGAGCCTGGAGCCTGCTTCAAATTCTGGGTCTCCCTCTCTCTCTCTGCCCCTCCCCCGCTCATGCTCTGTCTCTCAAAAATAAATAAATGTTTAAAAAATTTTTTAAATATTCATTGCTCCTACTACAGTTTTCTCCCTCTGAGGGAATTATACAATCTCAACCCATTAATGTCAATTTTGGTCATGGACTTGTTTTGACAATGAACAGGAGCAAAAGTGACCTGTGTCATGTCCAAGAGAAACTGAATAAGCCAGCACATAGTCTGTCACCTACTTTCCCCTCTTTTGGGACATCTGCATTGTTCTGGATAAAGGCTAATTATTCTAGGTCCTGAGATAGAGAATGGATAGAGCGAGCTATAGCCAAGAAAGATGTAATAGGAATGAGAGAGGAATCTCTGTTGTTGTAAGCCTGAGATTTCAGAGACATTTGTTATTGCAGCAAAACACAACCTCAGCTGACTGATACATTACATTGCTGCCAAAACAGAGATTGTTTAGCTGGTTTACCCATTCCATTCTGTATACTTTAACCCTGATCAGGGTCATTATATACATCATGATATAATTTTTTTGTACTAAGATCAAAAAGTAGATTCATGGAGGGCAGACACCCAGTGCTCTGTTCCAGGATTCCACAGATGGTCTCAGCTTTTTGAAGCCCAGGCCTGGGTGAGAAGGGCACACCCAGAAAGCTATAGATACCGCTGTTCAGTTAGTAACTGAGTCCATATATACCCTGAGGTACATTTATTTGACTGAGTTTCAGAAACATTAGCTTATCTGCCAAGAGAGGAAGAAATTCTCCAGGAAAAGGGAGAAAGGTGAACTTTCCTTCTTTGGTAACTTCAGATGGCCTTGACCTGAGCCATGTGTTCTTGAAGGCAAAAATCAGAAAAAATTGCCATGACATAGGTTAAAAAGTGACCTGTTTAAAAGACAGTAGTAAAGCAAGCATAGAGCATATTCAGATTAGGGAATCAATAAAATCTTCTTGAAGAAAACAACTTTTCTAGTAGACTTTGAGAACGTTCAGAGATAGGATATGGTCATTTACCCCACAGGTTCATTATGATCAGAAACACTATGGTAGAAAGGCCTGGAGTGTTTCAGAAAGTGTGTCGCCTCTTTCAGAACAACTCTTTAACTCAAAGAATATTAACTAGGTTTGGACAAGAGTTTTGTTTGTTTGTTTTTATTATTTATTTGTTTGTTTATGTTTTTTAAATTTATTTTTGAGAGAGAGAGCAAGAGGGTGGGGAGGAGCAGAGAGAGGGGGGAGACACAGAATCTGAAGCAGGGTCCAGGCTCTGAGCTGCCAGCACAGAGCCGGATGTGGGGCTCAAACTCACAAACCGTGAGATCATGACCTGAGGCGAAGCTGGACACTTAACCAACTGAGCCACCCAAGCATTTATTTTTATTTTTTATTTAAATGGGAGGGGAGGTTCTGAAATTTTATCTCTTATAGCATTTTGCTGATATTTTGGCACTAAATCATATATTAATTTTACTTCTCTGCTTTCATTTCTGTGTTCTTTTGCCTAAACATTGGGGTACTCAAGGGCACAGGTGGCGTTTTTCTGAGCTGTTATCCTGAAACCTTGTATAGTTCTTGATTCAAAGGAGAATATAACAAATCCTTATTGAAGAATAAATAAATAATATTGTGGGCCTTCCCCATACTTACTCATATGTGGAACATACTCACACTTTATGAAGAAACTATATGCCTGTTTTTAACATATAGAAAAAAAAAGAATCATTGTCACAATTTGCCCAATATTTATAGTGACCTTTCCTGAACAGTGAGTCTTCTTTTCTTGAAGATTATAATGCAGACCTGTGCCACAAATCTTCCTCTTTTACATGTAAACATGTGTGCGTTTATAAATTCACTTGTGACTAAAATTTTGAAAAACTGGAAAACCGAAAATGTCTAGTTGTTCTTTGAAATTGATTTACAAACCACAGCTTTTTTTCAGCTCAGTGTTTTTTTTTTAATCTTTTAAATGTTTATTTATTTTTGAGAAAGAGAGACAGACAGAATATGAGCAGGGGTGGGACAGAGAGAGATGGAGACACAAAATCCTTAGAATGCTCTAGGCTCTGAGCTGATGCAGGGCTTGAACCCACGAGCTGTGAGATCATGACCTGAGCCAAAGTTGGACACTTAACCAACTGAGCCACCCAGGCACCCCTCAGCTCATTGTTTTTAAATGATATTCACAACAATCTAAAGTTTTCCTCCTGCTTCAGCTCATGGTAAGGTCTAAGTACATTTCTGAATCATAGAGCTATGATCCTTAGAAGCTTGGAAAGCTATCTGTTAGAAGGATATGCCCTTTGAGAACATCTCTCTACTGGCCAATATAAACTGGTAGGAATTACCAGAGTCATGGTAACATGAAAGAAGCATAACAGTTAGGATACTATGACTAGCATGTCTAGTGCAATATAGATTTTTAAGAGGTAACAAATTTATTAGTATATAAATGGCCAGAATAATTAATATAAACAAACTAGACACTCTCTCTCATCACCAGAGGCAGTGTGGATAAACATAAATAGATGGAAGGTGGGCTTTGGAGTCTGAAAGACTCATGCTTTTATCTTGGTTTTGCCCTGTATTACCGTGGGAAAGTGGACCATTCTAACTTTTAGTTTTCTAATGTGCCTAATGGAGGTTATGTTTTCTGTTTCCCAGCATTGTCATGCACAAAGCTCCTTATTTTTTCTTTGTCTATTTCCATATGTTATATGGTAAATTATTACTATTTTGAGTATTACTGTTTTTGGTTAATATAAAATATTTATCAAGGTCCTTCTGTATGCAAGACAATTGGCTCAGCACTGGTACAGTGCTCACTGTGGGTTTTCCTTTTCCTTTCCCTGCTCTTAAGCTTCCTCCCTCCCACCATCCTTTAGCTGAAATGCAAACCCAAACCATAGTCTATTTAGAGGTTGTGGCACATGGCCATCTTCAATGTAGCAGTCCACTTTGAATTTAAATTTGTCACCATTTTCCTTAGAGGGAATGAGAGAGAAAATGAAGTTAATTTACTATAAAAAATAAACATTTCTGGGCACTGGAAATGTCTGTGGTGTTTTAAGAGCTGTTATCATTAATCAGTCAAGCATGTTTACCCATACACATGATTGCTTATGAAACTGAACCGCACGCACTGAGCCCTTCAATGAGAGATGGCCACCAAAATCTGAGGCTAAGGATTTATGTTCCCAGTAATCATTATATTCCTTTACTGCCTCATGAATGTAACCTCTTTCATAGTATGCTTTTCATGGCTAAAAAGTCACATTAAACAGTAGTTCAGAGTATTGTAAAGCACTATTCGTAGTATTGTTACCTTGTGATTCTTAATTTTTCACCACAGCATTTTCTTGTGTTTGTGCTTTTTAATAGTTTACCTTGTTATAATTTTGAGAGGCAACATCTTCTGCAAGAAATATCTTATTATAGTTGTAAAATGGTCATGGTAATTATTATCATTGGCTAATTCTGACTACACAAAAGGGGTTGGCACTTGCCTGGGAGGAGAAAGTTACGCAGAAGTCAACAAGGCATGGCAGGTTTACAGCATCCATAGTAATCTTGGAATGCATGGGAGTCTGAAGCAGGAGGAGAGCTAGTGAATATATCCCTTGAATGTGCTTCTACAATGTACAAAAGAAAGTTTCCTAAGAAGCTAAGGCAAAAGGGAAGTACAACACATAAAATATTAAACCTTAAAAATAAGTTTTTTTCTAAGGTATTTTCTAAACAGAAAAATAAAGTTCCCCTAAGATGTAACTTGAATCAACTTTGACATGACATATCATAGTGAAACTCGCAAAATATAAGGATAAAGAGAGAATTCTGAAAGCAGTTAGGGATAAAAGGACCCTAACATACAAAGGGAAACTTAACAGAGGGGTTACAGACCTATTTACTGAAACTTGGCAGGCCAGAAAGAAATGGCAGGAAATCTTCAATGTGATGAACAGAAAAAATATGCAGCCAAGAATCCTTTATCCAGCGAGCCTGTCATTCAAAATAGAAGGAGAGATAAAGGTTTTCCCAAAGAAACAAAAATTGAGAGAATTCGTCACCACCAAACCAGCCCTACAATAAATCCTAAGAGGGACTCTATGAGGGAAATGTTGCAAGGAATACAAGGTGCCAGAGACACCACTATAAACATGAACTCCACAGAAAACACAATGAATCTAAAACCATATTTTTCAATAATAACAGTGAATGTAAATGGACTGAATGCTCCAATCAAACCACATAGCGTAGCAGAATGGATAAAAAAAACAAAATCCTCTATTTGCTGTCTACAAGAGACTCATTTTAGACCTGAAGTCACCTTCAAATTGAAAGTAAGGGGATAGAGAAATATCTATCATGCGACTGGAAGTCAAAGAAAGCCGGAGTAGCCACACTTATATCAGACAAACTGGACTTTAAAATAAAGGCAGTAACAAAAGATGAAGAAGGACATTATATAATAATTACAGGGTGTCTCCATCAGGAAGAACTAATAATTATAAACATCTATGCGCCGAATTCGGGAGCACTCAAATACATAAAATGATTAATCACAAACAGAAACAATCTTATTGATATGAATGTGCTAATTGCAGTGGACTTTAACACTCCACTTACAGCAATGGATAGATCAACCAGACAGAAAATCACTAAGGAAACAATGGACCTGAATGACACATTGGAACAGATGGATTTGACAGATATATTTAGAACTCAACATCCTGAGGCTAGGGAATTCACTTTCTTCTCGATCGCACATGGCACATTCTCCAAGATAGATCACATACTGGGTCGTAAAGCAGCCCTCCACAAATATAAACAAATTGAGATCATACCATGCACACTTTCAGATC
>CM053577.1:115979890-116004542 GCA_028646485.1 Cryptoprocta ferox
CCTGAATACTGAAAACAAACTGAGAGCTGAAGGGGGAGGGGTAAAGCGGAAGGAAGGTGATGGACATGGAGGAGGGCACTTGTGGGGAAGAGCACTGTGTGTTATATGTAAACCACTTGACAATAACCTATAAAAAATAAAAAATAAAAATAAAAAAGGGAAATGAGCTAGGAACATTATGAAAAAGGGTAATGGGATAGTGGAAGGGGCTTCCTTTGACAGAGTGGTCAGAGAAGTAGACAGAGGAAGTGACAGTGCACCTGAGATATTAAAGATGAGAGGAGCTAGCAATGCATATGGAATTGAATGTCAAGCAAAGGAAACATCTACTGGAAATGTAGAAAAGATGGATGAAACATATGGGCAGGAGTAGAGGAAATGTAGATGTAGATGTTTGGCAAGACCTAGGTGATACAGTGTCTTGTTGGCCATGGGGTGTGGAGGGTTGTATTTTCTTCTATTTTGAGTGGGCAGCCACTGGAGGGTTGGAAACTGGGAGATAAGATTCTATCTATCTAACTCTCTCTCTCTCTCTCTCTCTCTCTCTATATATATATATATATATATATATATATTTCTCTCCATTCCTGCTCTTTCCCTTTCTAAATATATATATGGGGGGGGGAGAGAGAGAGAGAGAGAGAGAGAGAAAGAGAAAGAGAGAATCTTAAGCAGGGTCCACACTCAGCACAAAGCTCAACGCAGGGCTCAATCCCATGACCCTGAGATTGCAACCTGAGCCAAACTGAAGAGTCAGATGCTTAACCAATTCAGCCACCCAAGGCACCCCTGACTCTATCTATATTTTTAAAAAGCTATTCTGGCTGCTGTGGAAATGAACTGTGGAATGTAAGTCAAGGGGCGGCAGATTTAAAGGGTGTTAGGTTAGAGACGATGGTGATATGCACCAGGGTGCTGGCAGTACAACTTTGAGGAGATGGAAGTTTCAGAATGTATTCTGGTGGTAAAGTGGCCAGGATTCGCCACTGGATGGGATATGCTTGTGAGGAAAATAGAGGTGAATCTGACTTCTAGGATTTTTTGGATGGTGGTGCAATGAAGTGGGAAGTATAAGCAGGATTCAGGGAACAGATCTAAAGCTACATTTTGGCTTCAAGTTTGAGGTACTTTATTAGATATTAAAGAAAGGGAGCCTGTTTAAATGTGTCAAATGCCACTTAGAAAGTAATAAAAGAATCCAGGAAGGATCTCTGGATTTTGCTAGAGGAAAATAGTTGGTGCTTTTGATAAATGCCAGTTTAGTTGAGTCATGGGGATGACATGACTTACTTAAAAAAATTATTTAACCAGAGTGGGTTAAATAAAGAGAGAATGTGAGGTGACAATGTGGAAATTTTCCTGGAAAGAAGAATAGAGAATGGGGGTAGTGTAGCTGGAGGACATGTAGGGTAAAGAGTAATGCTATTTATGATGAATAAGAATTAAGCTGGTGTGCATGCTGTTGGGAACGGTGTGTTCAGAGTGAAGGGGCTAGGTCCTGAAGTAGGAATGAGAAGGGACTTGGAGCATAAATAATAATACTGAAAGAGCTAAATTTGGGGAATTGAAATTTTCTCCTAAATTGAATATTGCTATTGTAAATAGCATGATTGTTTAAAAAGTTGAATGTGTTTAAATCTTTGCAAAGATATATAAGTTTGTAAGTCTGTAGACAATCTACTAATTTTGTAGATCAGATCATTCATAAAGCATTAGCTTTTGTATTTCTGTGTTGTGAATATTAAACACTGTCTTTGATCGTACTATATAAATGATGTATACTATAAGGATTCACATTAAAATTATAATTTTAAGGAATAGTTTAAAGAATGTAATGATATTCAAATATTACAATAGAGATTTACCACAAAGTAAATACCCTGTCTGTATTTCTTGCAGATTAAGAAAAAGGTAATTTTTTTGGAGAGGGTGGCAGGTGCAATTTTTAAGTTTGATAATTCACATTAAATTCTGTTGCACAGACTTTGGAAATACCCTATTGCTCTTCAGCTCCAAAGCTGCCACCACTGGAGGGAGTATGAAAGGTCTCTGAATGGTCAAGTACTCCGAAACATGCTCCTCTGGAATAAAACCAGACAAAATTTAAGGGACTTTTGCATCATAACAGTTATAGCTTACTCATTGCTACCTAGATTTTCTAAGGGTGCAGATTTAATAGTAATTGTCAAAAAGCTCAAGTTGGAGAATTAGTTTTCCCCCTTATTTGAATATTTCTCTTATAAAAGCATGTCTGGTAAAAAAAAAAAAAAGTTCAATATTTTTAAACATTTGCAGAGATATATAAGTTCCTAATGTCTATAGAGATTAAAAATGATCTCATGGTCATGAGTTCAAGTCCCACGTTGAGCATAGAAGTTACTTAAAAAAAATACAAAGTGAGGGGCACCTGGGTGGCTCAGTCAGTTAAGCATCCGACTTCAGCTCAGGTCATGATCCCTAAGTTCGTGAGTTCAACCCCTGCTTCGGGCTCTGTGCTGACAGCTCAGAGCCTGAAGCCTGAGTCTCCCTCTTTCTCTGCCCCTCCTCAGCTCAGGCTCTGTCTCTTTCTCTCAAAAATAAGTAAAAATTTAAAAAAAAACTTTAAAAATATGAAGTGAAATACTGATATATTCTGAAATAAACCTCTCTGTTGTATTCTGTATTTAACCAACCTTAATGGGGAATAAAAATATAGGATTTCACTGCTATTTCTTTGTGGAATTAAAGCTATGCCGATCCCCTTCCCTTTCTGACCAGTCTGTTCTCTGATTCTAAACATTCAATGAGTTCCCAGCCAAGGAATGCATTTTTTCCCTTTTGATACTTTTCTGTGGTTCCTTATTATCGTTTGTAGAATATACTGTGGTTCTGTTTACCTCTGCCTGCAGCTTCCAGACTTTTGTGGTTTCCTCTACAGCTGTGGGTATTTCTCATGTGAAACCACAGGTCAGTACAGAACCACAAAACTGATCCTGACAATTAGAATTTTAGCCGCTGTCCTGTGGGGTTTCAGAGCCACAACTGACTCCGTACTTTAAATCCAGATCCTTAAATTACTACCATCTGATGCCTAAAATAATCATGGTTTCTCCAGGGGGCCTAGGTAAGCCTTCATTTTATTTAACGTTAGTGTGCACCTATCTCTTATGAAGATTCACAAATACTCTCACTAGATGTGAGATCTATGAGAATGAGGATTTGGTTTTTGCTGTGTGTTCTGGCACCTGTCCACATCACTAATATGTTGTCTTTGTGGCATGCATGCATCTTTCCTTAGGTCACATTTTGAGCAATGAGTCTCAAACCTTAGTAAGCACCAGAATCTGCTAAAGAGCTTGATAAAATACAGATTGCTGGGTCCTACCCCCAGAGTTGCTGATTCAATAGGTCTGGGAGGGGATTAAAGAAAAAATTGTTCATGACATTTGTCAAACGTGGTAGGAAAGACTTTATTCAAAGGGGCTACTTTAACAGGATTTTGTAGGAGAGGAGAGAGATTGGGCACTCTAAATACAACAAGGTAAAGTGGGGATTTACAGCTAAGGAGCAGAGTGGCAGGGGGGTGGGGGTGGGTAGTCACTGATAGAAAATTACTAAAAGGAAATGTCAGGAGTGAAGGAAGATTCTGACTAAACCAACCTAACAGGATTCTTCCTGAAGGCAGGCTAGAGTGATCAGATATAGGAGGGACTTGGTGCTGGAACCTGATTAGATATTGAGGGTGGGAGAATCTTGCTAAACCAACTTAGCAGGATTCTTGCTAAAACTGGAAAATGCAGAGAAAAACGTGGGAGCCCAAAATTCAGGGCCAAACTGAGAAGAGAGTTTGGAGGAATCCGACTGAAGTTTGGTGAAGGAGAGAATCTTTATCAGGGGGTGAGAATTTCTAGTCTTAATGTGTTTCCAGGTGATGCTGATGCTTTTGGTCTGGGAACCAAGTTTCAAGACCCACAGGTTTAGAACATTATGAGTTCCATGAGGAAGAAGAAAACACACATTTGCTCTAGAGTTCAACTTAGACTGAAAGAGAGAGAATTGCTATTTCACCTTTTACTGATCTACTTGTGGAAAAAGACTTTGTTAGAGATATTATTTAGCTTCTAGCTGAGTAAGACATGTGGTACCTGTCAATGCAATGGGAGTCATGAACATGGAGAGAGAATGGCAGAGATGCAGTCAGATTGTTAGTTTGGAAGAGTGTACAGTTATTTCTCCCTGATTAGTTGTGCTATTAATAGTGTGACAGGGTTTAAAGTATGAATTATTAACTACTTATGCTTTTTAACAATGGAAGAGTTTGCCTGAATAGTATGGTCAGGGGAAGTGTTAATTTCCTCATTCATTTTTGTGGTGGGGATTTGATCCTCGCTTTGAAGTAGCAAGCAGGGACTGGTAGGAGAACTGAACTTTGGTCGCCATCCTCACGTATCTCTCTTGGCAGCAACCTGGGCTCTTCACCTCTGAGTGGAATCTGCTTGACTGCTCCCTCACTCAGCCAGGGCTCCATGAGGCTGACCCTGTCTCAGTCAGATTCCACAGATGCCTGGACTTTTTTTTTAAACCTGTTTGTTTCTTTCTTTAAAGACACCTATATACACATCTTCTAAATTCATGCTTCTCAAACAGATATATGTGCTCCCTGTCATGTGCTAGGGAATATGAGAAAATATAGGATTAGCATGGCACTTGCTAGAGTGATCATTCTATTGGAGATTGTTATTGCAACCAGGGTGCCATCTGTGCTCTGCACCCCACCGTCATCCCACTGACCTCTGCTGAAGAGTGGGGCACTTTCCTGTGCATGCGTCCCCACCGCCCCTGGCTCACTCCATCTTTCAGCTCCTCTACCATGGGCTTTCTCCAAAACAGAAGTTCTTCCTCACCTAGAAGTTAGTCACCTTGGAAATGTCAAAGGAATTAATGCGCCTGGCATTGACTTTTAGTCAATGAGGGCAGGAATCAGTGCATATATTCCCCAGCTTCCAGTCCTTCAAAGGGTCAATTCTCTGAGGTGCATTCTCAAAGGATCTTAACGAAGTTCAAGTCCATTTGCCCACAGTTATTAGCTCAACAATATGCTCTTCATGGCTTCCTTTCCTTTTCTATCTCCTTCCCTATTCTCTCTCGCTTGCATGGGGAAAATTCAAAACTAGGACACACAATACTCAATATCACTCAAATGAAAAATAAGTAGATTGTAAAATTTATACAAAATTTTAAAATACACAATGGCACTTAAAGAATTGAGGATGGAGTTGTAATGTGGTACTAGGAATTCTCTTTTCTGTCCAGGGGGAAAAAATAGAGGATGATAGCTCTAAATTCTGCAGAAGATTATTTATTTGCTGCCTGTTTTCTTACTGCATATTCACACCTCAAACTCTAGCACTTTGGCTTCAGACCCCAACTGTCCATTGGATCTCCTAATTAGTAACTTCTGATCAGCCAAACCCAGTGGACAGTTTTGAGTTATTTTCCTAGACCTCTGCATTGCTTTTGACAGCGATATCTGCTGTCTCCTTGAAATTTGCTTCCCACTTGTTATGTTGGATGTAAACTTTATGGTCTTTCTCTACATGCTTGACCATTCTTCCTTTTCTTGTGTAAATCTACTAATGTGTAGCTTTTCTGCTCACATTGTCTTATAAATGCTCCTTTTTTTTTTTTTTTTGGTTGCACTTATTTGGGCTATTTATTTTCAGTTGCCTTGATTTAAAATACAAATTAAAAAGCAAACCATTTAGAAATAAATTTCCTTAGTCCGTGTTGTTTACATTTGTATCAGAAAAGAAAAATGGGATTGGAACACATAGAAAATTCAGACTTGACTCCAGACATGCTGTAGCACTTCTTAAAGCACTCCAAGTGCAGAGTAAGTGACTAACATGTCAACTGATAATGACTTATCATTTTTGAACCATGTATAAACAGTGACCTGCTTGACACCTAGTAAATTTAGTAGGAGATTATATGTATGTAGGTGTAATCTGTGTAGGAGATCATAGTTAGTGTATTTAATACTGAGAATAATGATGGGAAAAACATTTGATACTCAAGAAATAAGATTTGCATGTCTTAATAAAATTATAATATGGTTCTCCTGAAATATATCCAATATTATAAGCAAATGCATTTATATGAGAAGTTTGAAAAATATATTTTAGCATAATAATCCCAAGCAAGCCATCATTTTCAGGGCAGAAATGCCTAGAGTTGAATAGCCATCAAAATACAGGTGTTTTAAAGGTAAGAGGGAACAATCTTAACCTGGATTTGAAAAAAGAACTTGTCACAGTGGCATGATTATTAGACTTGTTGTTTTTAAAACATGTAGATTGAGAGGTTATTATTTTATCAGAATACATACTTATTCCAAATATCTATTTTAATAATAATTTAAAATTTTTGTTCAGAGTAATGAGAAATGTCCCATCTTATCTAGCAATAATTTATCTTATAGAAAGGGCATTCTTAATTTTTCAGAAACGAAGTCACTAATTAATTATTTTACATGTGTTTGTTTTTCTATATTCATTGATTACCCCCTCTCCTCTCCTCTGATCTCCCTTCTCTTTCCTTCCCTCCCTTCCTTTTTCTCCTTTCCCTTTCCCTTCTTGATACTCCAAGTCCTCAAATTTTTATATCAATTAACTATTTATACTTTTCCATTCTTTATAAACATCATGCTTTTCTCTTTACCTCATGACTAAGTTCCTTGGCCAACGGTTTTATGGCTTTATAGAAATCCAACTGCATTCTATTCCCAAGTATTGGGAATAGAAATGTCACATAAAAATGGAATGAGTTGTGAAAACAGTCAGTTCCCATCTCTCATAAGATAGGCAAATCTTTGAATGACCTCCCTGGGAGGAAAGAGCCAAGGGCATATTCTGATTTTATAGCCCTACGTTCAGGATATTGAATGAAATAGTTACGACATGATTAAAAATGAAATGTATTTCAAAAATTCGTTAAATGTCCAATGGCACTAAGACAAATTTTACTATATTCATGATTTTTCCTCTTACTGTTTCACTTTCCCATTATTCACCATGGATCTTATGTGAAATCTATGGCAGGATGAAACAAAGCAAGAGCAGGAAAAGAGCTCAGTTAATACATTCAAAGCCATTGTCATTTTCCTCATCAAAGATGGCATTGTCAGAATGAACATATATAAACTTTCTTTCCCACTGATAGACCACATGGAAAAACGCTTATTTTATTTTTTCTTATAAGAATAAAATTGCAATCTTTCAACAGAACATGTTGATTATGCCATCTGGCACATAATTTCTATGCTTAAATTAAACTGAGAAATCAATTCAGTGTTGAAAGATATTATCCGTTTAACATTTTTTTGCCTTCAAGCAATTTGAGAAAGTGGGACAAAAAATATGTTGTTTTCATTTCTTAGTATGTGAATCATATATGTCTTGAATATTTTCTTCCACATAGAGGAAAATTATAATTTATAAGTGGATAGCTATGATCTACTGGGATTTCTCGTCCTGTAGTTATGCCAAAACTATACTCTATTACAGGAACCTACCCTGAGAGATCAGGTGATTGTCAGTTGGAGATTAGCATCAGTTAATGGATAGTGTAATTAACTGAGAATAAAGAACGCTCATAAGGAGTTGCTTATATTTTGTTTGGACTTTATTAAGCATTTTGTGAGTTCAGGTTATTGCCAATATTAAAGGCACAAATAAATGAATATAATATACACAAATTAGGCTGCACCAAGGGCTACCTACCAAAGTTAAGTAACTAGCAGGTGGTGGAAACTCAGAAAGAGTGGAAATGGCTACCTTTTAACTGGGGAAAGGAGGACTCCTTCAACAGGATCTCTTTGTCAGTTTTTTCTTTCCCTCTCTCTCCCTGCATGTGAAAATGTAAATCAATGCTCAGTCACCTAAGAACTTCCCAGTGAATAGTTTAAGTCAAGAATAATCTTTGACTAGCCTATAGCTGCTAAGACAGAGTGGAGTTGATCAATGAGTGGTAGTAGCAGGAATCTCAAACATTTGGAACAAATTGCCAGCAAAAGAGAGCTTTGAACTGAAGGTATATGTTTGTATGGCAGAAAAACTGGGGAAAGATAACAATTAGAATTTCTCCTCTCATTTCTTTGCATTTTAAAAACATTATCTTAAAAATAATGGTTACCTTTAAGTTTTGCTGCTTTTTAAAAAAATTTATTTATTTTTGAGAGAAAGAGAAGCACAGAGACAATCCCAGGCCTCCAGCACAGAGCTCAACACAGGGCATAATTGCACAAACTGTGAGATCATGACCTGAGCTGAAATCAAGAGTCAGACTCCTAACCAACTGAGCCAATCAGGCACCCCTTCTGCTTTAATTAAGAAACAAAGAATGGGAAATTTACACTTACTGGGGGGAGAGGGCATTATCTAGGTTTAGCCATCTGCAGTCACACTATCCTGAGTCTTTGACTCCCACCTGCCTGTTGAGGTCTTGACACCTGTTGACTTCCTGGGGCACTCAGGAGAAAAGAAAAGGTAAGTGTTTTCATATCAAAGGAAGTGTATGAAGTATCTGCAGACATTGCAAATGAAGATTTTAAGAAAGTCTAGATTCTAGCTCTAGCTCAGAGATATATTCGAATAGATTTGGAAAATAGATACTACAATTTTTGCTACAAGAACTTTGCATAATGATAATAACAAAAATGACAGTAATGAAAACAATACTTTTCATGGCACTTGGTTTTCAAAGCATATTATATGAACTATGAGCTGTGCTTCCCATTAACGTGTTATAAGCTAATATAGTAGAGAGACACAGAACATAGTAGTAGATGCAGAATTGGAGAAAGATCCAGGATATCAAAACTGAGGAAGTTGAAGTGCTCTGTCCACTGTGGAAAAATGGCATATCATACTAGGTACATATGCCTAGAATATGCTCTGTCACTATGGTACTAATTGAAAATTATGGGAGAATTTTACAGTTAAAATGTGGAAATATTATGGTCAGAATATTTTATAAAAGGGCCAAAACACATAGCAAATCAAGATGGATTTGCATGAAACTTTGCAGATAACCAGATGACAATTGTTTTTATAAATGCAAAAAATTAACAGTGGGAGTGAAAGTCCTCTTAGAAGCTGCTCTGTAACTTCACTGAATCTGAGACATGAGGAGCAGAGAGCAAATGGATAGAAGCCCCTTTCAAGGCTTTGCACTCTGCTGCTGTCCTGGCAAGCTCTTTGTGGCTCTAGAACAGTCCTCCTGAGCATGACTCTGTGCATTGTGGGAATTGGACACCATACTCTTGGCTCTAAAAACTGAGAAAGAGAAGGGGATAGCAGAGGGAGAGGCAGAGAGAGGCCAGGCAAGAAATTAGAAAAGATCAAAGGTACATTGACCAAAAAAGATGAAAGGCACTTTGGCAAAGACAAGCATGACCCACTGCTCTTACTAGAAAACTCGAGCTGGTGAAACATTTCAGAAGGATTAGTATATAAATGCACTTGGTAAAGACTTTCTCTGATGCCTTAGCTTTCAGAGCAATTTAGCAATGAATCAACAAGTCCCATTTGTAGAAAGAAAAAAACTATGTAATGAGCAATAAAAGCACAACTCCAGAAGGATTCACCTCATTACTTCAGAGATGCACAGCCAGATCCGCCTTTCTTGCACTTGCACAACACTTTAGTTCAAGTGTTCAGTAACATTGAAGCCACCAGGCTTCTCCAATTTTTCCACTTATTCAAGAAATTAATTTTAAAAAGTGACTTAGAAGACTTTGAAGTTCGGATTCAATGTGTTTCATCTCTTTGCTATGGTTTATAGTCCTACCAATGCCTCCCGGCTCTCCTCACCACTTTTGCTAACCATTGCCAAACACTACAAGATACAAAAAAATGATAGAAAATGAATTACCCACATTTTTAAGGCCGGGAAAAGGCATGAGCTAAAGAAATTCTAATAAAATTCTGACTCATATACAATTTGACCTCCCTACCTTTGAAATATGAAATTTACATTTTATATATAATTTCCATGGCAATTTACAGGTGTTAAATTAGGAACAGGAGTAGAGTATAGACAAGGGGATAACCTAATATAACAGCAATAGAGTTCAAACAAAGTTTGTTTCCTTTCTTTATATTATCATCTGGGTGTCTGCAAAATTTCATGCAAATCAATCTTAATTTACTATGTGTTTTGGCTCTTTTATAAAATATTCTGACCATAGTATTTCTACATTTTAACTGTAAAATTCTCCATAAATGGGGCACTTATTACATTTTTTTAATATGTAGAATGATTCAGTTACTACAAAAGTCCTTAAGAAGAAATATTTACTCCAGGTAGAGAAATCTAGTTGTTTTTTTTTTTTTTTTTTTTTTTGTTGTTGTTGTTTTTTTACCAGTTCCCAAGGGCATTGCTAATACCTTGTACTGTTCAGACTTAGAGGAACATATTAGGAAGACAGTGTTAGAGCATGCTGTCCCTCATATTTCTCTATATTGTTTCTACCACAAATTTAGGTTAACGTGGGCCCAGCTCTACAGATCAACGAATTATAAAACTAAGTGAGCACTTTGTAAAAACTCCCAGGTAGATTTGAGCTAAATCAAAAGATTTTGTTGATAAACCAGTACTGAGTTTGAGTGAGCCTGGGCTCATTTCTGTCTTGAAATTTACTCCTTCACATTCATTTTGGAGGATGGCTGAGGAGAGGCAATTGAGTGATAAGCAAACCTTCCCTGGCCATCATAGTTTCAGTGGTTGGAAGAAAATTAAGAATTAAGCTGGGGAGTTTATTCTCAGATGATGGTTGATTAGACTGGTCACGTAAGAATCAAGTCAGGGAAGCTCTGCAAAGCCCAACATTTGATGTTACTTAGGGAAATCTTGAAAATTTAGAAGACTCTTCAAGTTGGAAGGCTTGGAGGTGGCAGCACAGAGATTCCTTGGAAGGCCTCCTCCAAGAAGTTTTTAAAAGTGTGTGTGTGTGTGTGTGTGTGTGTGTGTGTGTGTGTGTGTATGCCCTTGTTTTTACAGGAGAATCACATCTTTCAGACCACCCATCTATCTCACACAGGCAGAGCATGTGATGGGTCCTGTCTCCCAAAAGTGAGCTGAATGTTATTGGGGCTTTTGCTATTGTATTGACTTGTGACTAAGAGAGATCAGTGTTGCATTATTTGGATTTAGTATGCTCAAACTTATTTCTTTTCCACATTCCATGAGGATTTCTTCCTTAAGAAAAGGGGGGATAGGAAAGTGAGTTCCAGTGTTTTTATTCAAACGTAATCCCTAATATCCTTTCTGGGAGCTCCCCAAAAGGACAGTTGTTTTTAAAAGGAAAGTATCAGTGAAGACATAACCATGTCACTAAAGGGAACTTTAAAAAGTCATTTGGCCTCCTAGCAGGACCACACTCAAAGCAGAGATCACAATCTATCCCTTTCTTTAAAATCTCCAAAGTGTTTTTGAAACAGTTAGTAATAATAAACAAGATAAGGGAATCCAGGTGGCATGACCACGCGGGCACCAGCAGCAGTTCCTCTATATGTTAGGTGTCAGCCAATTCGCAGAACAAAGCTGACCACATTTTATAAGTAGTATTTTAAGAAGTGAAGTATTATGTACCTTTCAGAACATGTGCTTCTATTTATTCTTTGTCAGCATGCTGGAGCACCTGTGTTAGTTTTATGCCACTGCATGCAGATTCTTTGACAAGTAGAATTCTGGTAAGTTCCAGCTGTTATTTCACCTGCGTGAGCACAAGAGCAAAAAATCCCTGGAACTTTGAATCTAAAGCACTAAAGTTATTTGGAAATTACCACCACATTTATAATATGTTAATTCTATGTATTAAATGCCCAATTAAAAAATATTGGTTCTTCTTAAGGGTAACAACAGCAATGACTAAAACTGAGCAAACATATTTGTAAGGTTAATATAGTAGTTATGGTGGTTATTGTGAGAAGACAAAATAATAACTGGATATCTTCATTATATATGTTATTTACCTATCTATGATGGTTATTACTTATTATCCACCAGGTACTGTGCTAAGGACTGCACATGCATTATCCAGCTGAATACTTCTAATAACTCTATGAGAGAGCTATCAGCATCCTCATTATCTTAGACAAAGAAATAGAAACTTTAAAAGGTAAAGCAATTTGCAAAAGGTCTGCCAAACAATAAGTCAGATAATGTACTCAAACCCAAGCAGTCTGATTTCAGAGCCTCAAGTCAAACCACTGCACCAGTATCTCACAAAGGATGGGAGCCAGAATGCCAGATGTGAAATACTTTCATATAGTACATGGAGGAAACATGTACAACTATCAGAAAAGATTTATTTTTTATATGTATCAGAGAAAAAAATAAAGCTAACTAACCAATCCACCTACTTCCTCCACCTCCACCATTACTACCATCCCACTCCTCACGGCCCCCTTAACTTAAGAAACCTACTAAGTGGTTTCCAGAATTTCTACTCTAAGGTCAGTTCACACAAAAGCCTGAGTAATGATTATGAGTGAAAAACACTTCATGTCATTCCCCTGCTAAAAATTCTCCAATAATTTCTCATTACATCAAAAGACTGTGAGGTCCTATCTGTTTTGGACGTTGCTTGACCCTGAAGTCTCACCTCTAGGCCTCTCTGGCTTCCTTTCTTTGTTTCAGCACATCAGCCTTCTTGCTATTCCTTGAGTATGGTGCACTCATTCTAACAATGGGGCATTTACCCTTCTGTTTTCCATTGCTGAGGCCTTCCTGGGTTTGCAGTTTAGTCTCCACTCAAATATCACTACTTCAGAGGGTCACATACCCTATTCCATCTTCTTTTCTTCTCTTCACTTTCCTTTAGCTTTCTTCATAGCACTTACCTAACATTATATTTGTAGAATGTCCTGGATTGATTGATTGATTGATTACCTTCTTCATTAGAATGTAATCCCCATGAGAGAGTTCTTAGTTATAGCTGTATTTTAAGATCCCCAAAATGTGTCACAAAGTATGTGATTGACACATATTTTTTAAATTAATTCATGAGTCAAGCTGATGATTTAATAGTTACTATCACTTGGAATGAAGATAAATGTAGGTTTATAAAGAAAAGTATTAAGGGAATTTAAAGAGTTCTATTAAGAAGTGATAGTACAATGGAGTAAAATAAGCCCAGCAGTTAAAGTTATATACCTGCCTGTGTAGACTAGTAAATTTCTGTAGAAGGTTAGGATTGCACTTAGAATTTGAGTCTAGCATTATTAAATACACTGAGAAATCTTATTATAGCTTTTTCTGAAATCCCTAGGACAAATAACATTAACTGACCTACTGATAAATAAGTTTCTATCCGATTTAGAAACAGCAGTGGTTAGTTAATAACATCTTTTTGTTTTCATTTCACTGTGTATCAACTTCTGTATACTATCAATTTCTATAAGTTAGATAAAGTGTTGAATTAATAGTTGGATGAAACCAGTAAGAAACCAGTGTGAATAAAGAGAAGATTGATTATTTTACTTATATTTATTTTACTATTGAGCCAGCCAAGGAAATTGTTATGGACCAAAAATCATAGTGCAAGGAGAGAATTTTTAGCCCATATAACTCTGTTTCTACAAAGGTGGCACATAGAAGGAACACATGTAAACTACAGTTTTCAATGGTGAGATTGTACTAAGATTTTATAATTCAGAAAATATAGAAAATAAATAAAGAAAACATAATGCTAAGAATTAAATTGGCTCTTTTGGGGATTTTGAGCTGCTTCATGAATATAGAGATTGTTATAAAGTAGTAGTAGCTGTATGAAGTTGAAGTCTCCCGTCTTGGTGGGTGTTTCAAACCACTAAGGTCCATTGCCATCACTCAGTGTTCCTTCACTGCTCACTTTCATCATCACCACAGCATACGTTAGCCTCTCTCAATCATGATGCTAATTGCCTTTCATCATTCCTGTAGTGAACATGTACCATTAAAAATACCAATAATTAAATCTCTCACCAGAAGAAATGAAAAGAACTTGAAGGTTTAAGGATTTTAAGTGGAGAGAAAAAACAGGGTATGGAAAGTAATCTAGGAATGGCAGCTGCTAACTTTGCTTGACTCATTCCCAGCATTGGGTTTCTTCTTTGGGGAGTGTGTGGAAACATTGTTTGAAGGGTTTTGGCAAGATCTATTGGAAATAAGAGATGTTTCTATAATGTTTATTTGATTCAAAAAGTGGTCAAAAGGAGAAAAATCTTTGAATGAATGTACTCTGCCCTATAATTCTGATTTGGCAGTGAGGCACAGAAGAATGAGGGTTGCTGGCAATGCTCCTAAATGACTTCAATAATTACAGTAATTATTATTACTAATAATTACAGTAAATAAAAATCTTGACCCACTGTCAAGGGTTCTTAGGTGTATTTTTTCTCTCATCATTATTCAAAATAGTTGACCATAGGTGACCTCCTTTCATTCATTTATTCAGGAATATTTAGTGCATATCTATTATGTGCTAGGTACTGTTCTAAGTGAGACACAGCAGGAATGAAGTGATAGAAATCTCTACATGTACACAGCTTACATTCTAATGGGGAAGGTAAATAATCAAAACATTAAAAACATTTGTAATATGTTAGATATGACAAATACTATGGAGAAATAAAGAAGGAACAGGAAGTTTAAGCCAAAGCTTAATGCATATAGAACATGCTCCTGGATATAATATATGTTAGACCACAAAACAAGTCTTAGTAAATTTAAGAAGATTGAAATCATATTGAACATCTTTTCTGACGATAATGATATGAAACCAGGAATCAATACAAGAATAAAACTAGAAAATTTACTAATAAATGGAAACTTAACATGTTACTGAACAACCTATGAGTCAAAGAAAAAATCAAAAGGGAAATTAAACAATATTTTGAGACAAATGAAAATGGAAACATAACATACCAAAACTTATGGGATGTAGCAAAAACAGTTCTAAGAAGAAAGTGATAATGATAAATGCCTACATTAAGAAAAAAAGAAAGAGCTCAAATAAACAACCTGACTTTATACTTCGAGGACCTAGAAAAAGAAGAACAAAGTAAGCCCAAAGTTAGTAGAGGAAAGAAAATAACAAAGATTAGAGCAGAGATAAACAAAATACAGACTAAAATAGCAATAGAAAAAATCAACAAAATTGAGTTGTTTTTGAAAAGAAAAAACAAAATAGACAAACCATTAGTTAGACTTACTGAGAAAAAAAAGAGAACTCAAATAAAATTATAAATAAAAAAGGAGACATTACAACTGATACCACATAAATACAAAGGACCCTAACAGACTACTATAAGACCAATAAACAAATTGGACAACCTAAAATAAATAGATAAATACCTACAAACATACAATCAAACAAGATTGAATTACAAAGAAATAGAAAATCTGAACAGGCCAATTACTAGACAGGAGAATGAATCTGTAATAAAAATACTTTCCAACAAATGAAAGTACAAGACCAGATAGCTTCACTGGTGAATTCTACCAACTATTTAAAGAAGAATTAATACAAATTTTTCTCAAACTCTTCCAAAAAGCAGAAGAGGAAACACTTTCAAACTCATTTCATGAAGACAGCATTACCCTGATATCCAACTAATTAAGGACACTACAAGAGAAGAAAATTACAGGCCAATATGCCAGATGAATATAGTTGCATTGGTGAGCTGAATTCAACAATACATTAAAAGGATCATACACTATGATCAAGTGAGATTTATTCCATGGGTGCAAGGATGTTTCAACATTTGCCAATCAATTAATACACTACATTAACAAAATGAAGGATGAAAATTATATGATCACCTCAGCAGATGCAGAAAAAGCATTTGACAAAATTCAACATCAATTTGGTAAGAAAAGAAAATAAATGGCATCAAAATTTGAAAGAAAAAAGTAGAACTATTTGTAGATGATATGACATTATACACAAAAAACCTCTAAAGACTCTACCAAAAAATTTAGAGCAATAAACAAGTTCAGTAGAGTTGAAGGATATAAAATAAATTGTGTTTCTACACACTAACAATGAACAACCAGAAAGAGAAATCAAGAAAATATTTCTATTTACAATTGCATCAAAAGAATAAAATACCTAGGAATCAATTTAACCAATGAGGTAAAAGATCTGTACACTAAAAACTGCAAGAAATTGCAAGAAATTGAATATAATGTTTATTATAAATATAAATACATATAAATAAATATATAAATATATAAAATAAATATAAATATAAATAAATCAATAAATTGAAGAAGACACAAATAAATAGAAAGATTCTGTGTTCATAGATTAGAAGAATTAATATTGTTAAAATGTCCATACTACTCAAAGCAATCTACAAATTTGATACAATCCCTATCAAAATTCCAAAGACATTAAATTTTTTTTTAATGTTTATTTATTATTGAGACAGAGAGAAACAGAGCATGAGTAGGGGAGGGGCAGAGAGAGAGGGAGACACAGAATCCGAAGCAGGCTCCAGGCTCTGAGCTGTCATCACAGAGCCCGACTCAGGGCTCGAACCCACGAACCGTGAGATCATGACCTGAGCCGAAGTCGGATGCTTAACTGACTGAGCCACCCAGGCACCCCTCCAATGACATTTTTTCACAAAAATAGAACAAACAAGCAATCCTAAAATTTGTATGGAACTACAATAGACTCCAAATAGCCAAAGCAATCTTGAGAAAGAAGAACAAAGCTCGAGGCATCACCGTTCCTGATTTCAAAATATATCACAAAGGTATAGGAATCAAAACAGTATGGAATTGGTAAAAAAACAGATACATAGATAAATGGAACAGAATAAAGAGCCCAGAAATAAACCCATGCATATATGGTCAATTAATTAATTACTTAATTCAAATTTTAATTCGTGTTTTAATGTTTACTTATTTTTGAGAGAGACAGTGCAAGTGTGAGGATGGGAAGGGCAGAGAGAGGGAGACAGAGGATCTGAAGCAGGCCCTATGCTAGCAGTAGAAAGTCTGATATGGGGACTGAACTCACTGTGAGATCATGACCTGCGCTGATGTCAGACACTTAACAGACTGCCCAGGTACCCCTGGTCAGTTAATTTATGACAAAGGAGCAAGAATATAAATAGGAAAAGCATAGTCTTTTCAACAAATGGTGCTGGGAAAACTGGACAGCTCTATCCAAAAGAATGGAACTGGGAACCCTATCTTACACAAAAATTACACAAAAATTAACTCAAAATAGATAAAAGATGTGAACGTAAGACCGCAAACCATAAAACTCCTAGAAGAAAACATAGAAAGTTCCCTTAACATTGGTCTTGGTGATGATTTTATAGACTTGACAACAAAAGTAAAGGCAACAAAAGCAAAAATAAACAAGTGGAACTACATCAAACAAAAAGCTTCTATATAGGAGTGGTATCTAAATGGCTTAGTCAGTAGAGCATATGACTCTTGATCTGGGGTTTGAGTTCAACTCCCATACTGGTGGTAGAGATTACATTTTAAACTTTTTTAAATAAAACCTTTTTTTAAAAAAATAAAGTCTTCTGTACAGGAAAGGAAACCATCAACAAAATGAAAAGGCAACCTGCAGAATGTGAGAAAATACTTGCTAATCATATATCTGATATGGGGCTAATATCCAAAATGTATAAAGAGCTTATAGAACTTGTCAAAAACAAAAATAATCTGGTTACAAAATGAGCAGAGGAACTGAATTGATATTTTTCTAAAGAAGACATACAGATAGCCAAAAGGTATATGAACAGGTTGTCAACATCACTAATATTCAGAGAAATGCAAATCAAATCCCTAATGAGATATCACCTCATGCCTCTTCAAATGGCTATCATTAAAAGGACAAGAGATAATAAGTGTTTTTTGAAGATGTGAAGAAAGAGAATCCTTGTGCACTGTTGGCAGAATGTAGATCTGTGCAGACAGTTTGTATGTTCCTCAAAAAAATAAATAAAAACCCAAACCATCATATGATGCAACAATCCTACTTCTGGGTATATATTAAAAGGAAATAAAAATAGGATATGAGGCAATATCTACATTCCTACGTTCACATTATTCACAAATGACAAGATATGGAAACACCTAAGTGTTCATCAATGGATACATGGACACAGAAAATGTGATGTATATATACAAGGGAATGTTATTCAGCCATGAGAAAGAAAGCAAACCTGTTATTTGTTATTATATAGGTGGACCTCAAGGGCATTGTGTAATGTGAAATAAGCTAGACATAAAAAGACAAATACTACATGGTATCACTTAGATGTAGAATCTAAAAGAGAGAGAGAAAAAATAAGTAAATAAGAGGGAGAGAGAGAGAGAGAGAGAGAGAGCGAGAGAGAGCAAGCACAAGTCGGGGAGGGGCAGAGAGAGAGGGAGACACAGAATCTGAAGCAGGCTCCAGGCTCCCAGCTGTCAGCGTAGAGCCCAATGTGGGGCTTGAACTCACAAACAGTGAGATCATGACTGAATAGAAGTCGGACACTTAACTGACTCAGTCACCCAGGTGTCCCAAAAAAGATGATATTTAACAAGAGACCTAAAGAGCTGAATGGATGAGCCTTTTGGTTGTCAGGCTGATGAGTGTTTCAGGCACAAGGAACAGCAGGTACAAAGATCCTGACACAGAATATCCCTGATGTGTCTGGGGTATAATAAGGATGATAATGTGACTGGATTGGAGTCCTTCCTTTAAGAATACAACCAGAAGGGTGTAGTATTTACTCAGATCTTACAGTTATACTCTAGGATCCCAGGTATGAAGAAAACATCATATTTAAAAAAATTTTTTTAATGTTTATTTATTTTTGAGACAGAGACAGAGTGCAAGCAGGGGAGACAGAGAGAGAGAGAGACATAGAATCCGAAGCAGGCTCCAGGCTCTGGGCTGTCAGCACAGAGCCAGACATGGGGCTCAAACTCACAAACCGCAGGATCATGACCTGAGCCGAAGTTAGATGCCCAACTGACTGAGACACTCAGGTGCCCCAACAGATCATATTTTAAGTGAACCTAATTAAAATAGCAAATTTCAAAATCTATTTTAATTTCTTCAAGTACTCCAAAGAGAAAATATTAAATTTAGTATTTCAACAACTAGTATTTTCTGTAAGTAGTCTGTGGACTGTCAGAAAAAATTCCCCATTAATCAGGCACTATTTGTGTAATATAAATAAAAGAAATTGATTCTTTAAAAACATAGCACAAAGTTTTAGCGTTTGAATGAATGTTGGCCTCTTCTGGTTTGTCATTTAGGAAGCTGGACATATATTCTGGTAAGTGACCATTCTTCAAAATATTTTGCATTTCCTATTTTGAAATCATTTTCAATGATTGTAAAATTGAAATGAAGCCTTGTTTTTTTTTAAAGTTGATTCATTTATTTTGAGAGAGAGAGAACGAGAGGGAGGGGCACAGGGGGAGGGAGAGACAGAATCCTGAGTAGGCTCTGCACCATCAATGCAGAGCCCACAGTGGGGCTTGATCTGAAATTAAGAGTGGGGTGCTTAACCAACTGAGCCACTCAGGTACCCCATGAAACCTTATTTTTGCTCATTCTTTGCTTTGGGTGTATGAATTTGATTTTTGAACTCACAAGGCGTTTGCAGGGGACCTAGTGATTACAGAGGGTTGTCTATTACAAACTGAGAGCAAAATGAAGAGTATGTTGAATTTGGTGGCAGAATTGAGCTTTAATTAATGTAACAAACCATGGTCCAGTATTTTCTTTGATTTTTCAAATACAAGATGGGGATGATGAGGCAGAGGAGAAGGGTTATTGTAAAAATGTTATTTAAGCATTCCTATGGGGTGACTTTAGATATACAGATATTTTAACATACTAGGTGTGCTTTTTGTGGGCACAAAATATCATTTTCTAAACTGTAATTACCCTTGATATTTTGATTTGGGTTTGAGTTCAGGAAAGTTATTTCAAATTAAACTAATACAATTTCATTGAAGAATACATGTATAGTTTATGGAATAAAAAGAAAGTGAATCCCATGTACCTACCACCCACCTAAAGAGTAAACTGACAGTTGCACCATGGGATTCTCTTCTATGTTTCTCCTCTATGCCCTTCTTCCTGACTGGATGGATCCACTATTCTCCAGCTTATAATTCTGGTTTCTAACTGAATCATGTAGCCTGTTCAGGTTCTGGTTTTGTCTTCTTTCTCCTAAGGGTGGTCCATTAAACTCCAGAATCTAGGCCACCAGGATCGAGCATAGAGCATAGAGCATAGAGCCACAGGATCTGTGGCTCAAGTGCTGCTTACTCCTGTGGATAAGAACTTTCCTGCTCAGACTTCTGAGGAATTCCTTTACTTTCTGCCAGCCCAATCATGTGTTATAGTAGTTTTTTTTTTCATCTCCCCATACCTGCTGCATTTTTATGTTCTACGAAGAGTGGTTTCTGTGAACATCTACTTTACTATATCTTATATTACAGTCAAATAACATGATTTAAGAGTAAAAACTAGTTCTGAAAAGAAAATATTGTAATAACTTTGGCTTCTTTTTATTCAATGTATACTTTTTTTGGTATTATATGAATCTAATAATTTTGTGACAAAAGGGGGGAAAAGCTTCAGGGTAGGGTGCCAATATCAGGTGAATGTCCAGTTTAATAAGGAAAAACAAGTTTTTTCTGTTTTGTCTTGTTTTTAAATGCTAGAATGTGTCAAGGGAAATAAGAGTAAGGAGAATTTAAGTGCCACTAAGACCAAATTATTTTAAAAGTAATAGGCTTCTTTTTAGGGCCAATTTAATGAAAGCATCAAAGCAAGATATTTACTTATTTATTTTCCCGATGTACCAAATTAGAAAGAGTCTAGGAGTCTTTTTACATTTGAGGAAGCTTAACCTAGAAAAGTGAGTCAATTTACATAATTCTATCATTGTGTTTGACGTTCTGGCAGAAATATATTAAATACTGTCTTTGACTAGAATTCATTTAACAATCTATAGGACAGTTAAGCTAAGTTCTTAACAATTTAAAATTATAATTAGCAAAAAAGTGATCTAATAAAGTATTTGCCTCATATTAGCATATAGAAACCAGGTTAAAGAGAACTTATTAATCATGAGTACAGTATTTGGAAATAGAGAAATGCTTTGTTTCTCTAACATGGGTCATTTAGGCTTTTATTTTCATTAATTCCTTTCTAAATAGAAACTGGACTACACTTGTGAATCCGTTTTTTAATTCTGAGCAAACTCGTCTATATACTGAACATTTTTTTCAACCATTTTTCCTACTTATTCATCTGAATGAAGTCTGATTTTCTCTCCACTCTTGCCCTACAAATGCTTCCAAAAGGAGTCCATTCCATCTCTTCCTCCAGGCCATTCTTTCTCTCTCTGTTTCTCCTGTTTACATTCATGTTAGGTGACTATATCCCGAATTTCCTTCTTTCTTTCTTTCTCTCTTTTTCTTTCTTTCTTTCTTTCTTTCTTTCTTTCTTTCTTTCTTTCTTTTCATTAAAAATTTTTATGCACTACCAGATCCATCTGGTGTAGAGCTTATATCAGTAAATGCTATACACATCTCTCCTTTCATGTGCACATTATTCACCACTTCTCCAAAGTTCATGCTGTCAGAACTGATGTCCTGGACACCTTCCTTGATGATCT
The DNA here is from genome assembly GCA_028646485.1 of Cryptoprocta ferox. Taxonomy (NCBI): domain Eukaryota; kingdom Metazoa; phylum Chordata; class Mammalia; order Carnivora; family Eupleridae; genus Cryptoprocta; species Cryptoprocta ferox. Next base: position 116,001,577 of record CM053577.1, read on the forward strand.
AGGCAACTAGTCTTCCTCCCTGACTTCTTTGCTGTCATAACTCATCCCACAATGAGGCATCTTCCCATTTCTCAATATTTTAAGCCACAGCTTTCATCTGTGCTGCACTTCGCTCCACAGACACGACCTTATGTTCTCTTAGAACTTTTCCCCCTTGACACTTTGAACTTTGGAATTCCCTTCTAGCACCTTCTAACATTTCCTATTTGTCCAGTCCTCATTAACAGAAGAATGAAGATCATCTGACTATAAATCAGTCTCTGCCTTTGCTTTCTAATGAGATACTATTTATAAAGAGTTTGTGAACCAAATATGATCAAAATAATTTTTGTTTCTAAGAATTTTTATCACCATTTAGTTATAACTTATTGCATGAAATTTTGACAAAAAACATGTGAAAAAACACAATTTATCTTTCCTTATATGGAAGTGGCTCTATATTTATATGATTAAATAATAAAAATTGCCATCTTTAGTCTTTGTGTCAGCAGACACATTCTAAAGAATTGCAAACTCACATTTCTGGGGTGCAAGCAAAGTACGTTGCTTAGGGACTCTGGCAAACTAGGGAGTACTTGTAATTGAAGGGAAGTAATTACCTATCAAGCAAATGGGCCTGAACTGGCAGATCATCTTAGTTTTCAAGTTGGAAAACTGGACTTTTATACAAAATCTCCCAATTTTTGTATGTTGACAACTAATGCAAACTTTAAAAACATCACTATGAATGTCAAATCAAAATCTTTTGCTCGTAGATCACTGGCTTATGACCTGTGTGATAAGTAAAAACATAATTATATATTTATATAAGAAAATAATGATAATGTGAAAAGTTTTAAAAATGGACTTTTATTGAGAACAGCTGAAATTTGAAGGCTTGGCTCAAAATAAGTGCTGTGGCCATGTTCATTCTGCATTGGTATTATACCCATGGGCAAAATATAGATGTACATCTTTAGTAGAAAAGTTATCTACTACTTAGACTCTTTTTGAAATTCATTCCTTATCAGTGCAGTCCAATATTGTTTCTCTTCCATGGTTTGGTGCTACAAGGTTAATAGCTTAAACCTTTCAGCTTGGGTTACCAATTGTTTAATTTTCCAGTTAATGATGTAGTTTTAATATTATTATTTATGGGGTAATTCAGACAAATAAAGAGTATTATTTTGGCTATGATTATGATGATGATTTATATCCCAAAATATTAACCATATATATTAAGATTTTTTAAATAGATTTATCTTTATTTCTAATAAAAAATTCCATTATCATTCAAATCAATATAAGACCACGAGATAAATGCAGCAGGTATGTACACCATACACACACAAACACGCACACATGCATACAAACACACACACACACACTCACACACTCATCTAAACAATAGTCCTAAACAAAAGTTGCTACAAGGAGTACAGCCCTTTTCAACATTGTGCAAGCAAAATCTGTTGGGTGTGTGTAACATAGAGAAAGCCATTTTGTGAGTTAATAAAAGAGGTAAATAATTAAACTTACATGATAATAAATGATATGTGTGCATTTTTATAAAATAATTCAGTGTTGCTTGTACATCTTCATTTAATAGCCAATATTAGAGGATAGCTATTATTTTTGACTCTTAAGCTGCTTTATTTGCATGTAGAATGGTAGAGAAATGAGAATTCATTCTTGAAAATTTTGCCATGATAATTAAAATTTTTAAATGTTTAAATAATCATAATTGTATATTAGAGAGCCCCCTTGGGTTAGGACACCTAAAAACAAACAAACAAACATACAAACAAAAAATGAAGAAGAAATGTAATAATGAGTATACCAAAATTATGTTTGTTATATATTTACCTTTAATGAATGAATATTTAATAAAAATATTAAAATTAAATAAAACACAAAACACTAAAAGAGTATAGAGTTACATACAACCTAAGAGAAGACACGTTAATAATCTGCAATGTAACATAGAAAGTATAAGCAGTTGTTACATGTGTACAGAGGAAGAAACACATTACTCCCTGTTCTTAAGTTATAAATCACATTCCATGATTTGTCTTTGTATTTGTATTCAATGATTTCCTAAATATGTCTACTATATATTAAGGAGATTTTAACAGATTCAATCGTGAATAGAATCTAAAACAATATTTTAGACAAATAGATGAAGGAAGATGAATTTTTTTTTAACTTTATAGTTTATTGTCAGGTTGCTTTCCATATAACACCCAGTGCTCTTCCCCACAAGTGACCTCCACCAAGACCGTCACCCCCCATTACCTTTCCTCCTTCCCATTCCCCCCTCAGTTTGTTTTCGGTATTCAAGAGTCTCTCCTGTTTTTTCTCCCTCCTTCTCCCTAACTCTTTTACCTCCTTCCCCTCCCCATGGTCCTCTGTTGCGTTTCTCCTGTTAGACATATGAGTGCAAACATATGGTATCTGTCCTTCTCTGCCTGACTTATTTCGCTTAGCATGACACCCTCGAGGTCCATCCACTTTCCTACGAATGGCCAGATTTCATTCTTTCTCATTGCCATGTAGTATTCCATTGTATAGATGAACCACATCTTCCTAATTCATTCATCAGTTGATGGACATTTAGGCTCTTTCCATGATTTGGCTATTGCTGAAAGTGCCGCTACGAACATTGGGGTACATGTACCCCTATGCATCAGCATTTCGGTATCCCTTGGGTAAATCCCCAGCAGTGCTATTGCTGGGTCATACGGGAGTTTTACTGACAGTTTTTTGAGGAACCTCCACACTGTTTTCCAGAGTGGCTGTACCAGTTTACATTCCCACCAACAGTGTAGGAGGGTGCCCATTTCTCCACATCCTCGCCAGTATCTATAGTCTCTTGAGTTGTTCATTTTAGCCACTCTGACTGGTGTGAGGTGGTATCCCAGTGTGGTTTTGATTTGTATTTCCCTGATGATGAGTGATGCTGAGCATCGTTTCATGTGTTTGTTGGC
>CM053577.1:116005042-116033663 GCA_028646485.1 Cryptoprocta ferox
GCCTGCCAAGTTTCAGTAAATAGGTCTGTAACCACTCTGATAAGTTTCCCTTTGTATGTTAGGGTCCTTTTATCCCTAGCTGCTTTCAGAATTCTCTCTTTATCCTTATATTTTGCGAGTTTCACTATGATATGTCATGTCAAAGGTTGATTCAAGTTACATCTTAGGGGAGTTCTCTGTGCCTCTTGGATTTCAATGTCTGTGTCCTTCCCCAGACTGGGGAAGTTCTCGGCTATAATTTGATCAAGCACCCCTTCAGGACCTTTTTCTCTTTCTTCTTCTTCAGGAATTCCTATGATACGGATATTGTTCTGTTTGATTGCATCACTCAGGTCTCGAATTCTCCTTTTGTGCTCCTGGATCAATTTCTCTCTCTTTTTCTCAGCTTCCTCTTTTGCTATAACTGTGTTTTCTAGTTCATCTATTCTCCTCTCTGCCTCTTCAATCCGTGCAGTGGCCACTTCCATTTTATTATGCACCTCATTTATAGCATTTTTTAACTCCTCACAGCTATTTTGAAGTTCTCTGGTCTTTGTATCAATAGCTTCTCTGATAACTTCCATGCTTTTTTCAAGTCCAGTGATTAATTTAATGACAATTGTTATAAATTGTTTCTCCGTTATGTTGCTTAAATCTGTTTTGAGCAGTTCTGTGGCTGTGACTTCTTCCTGGAATTTCTTCAGAGTAGACTTTTTCCGTTTCGTCATTTTGGCTAGCTTTCTGTCTCTTGTCAGTTTTCACTGCTCGTTATGCACTCTGCACCTCTTAGTATTGCTATATTAACGGAGGCTCATTGACTCTCCAGGGCCTGTCCATTCAGGAAATTTTCTTTTAATGGTGTCTCTTGGTTTCTCTTGTTGTGCCTTTGTTTATTTTATTTCCCTTCAGTGATATTTGCGACTTTCTACCATGTGTACTTTGGCGTGTTTTTTGACATAGCCTTGAAAAGGAAAACAGACAGACAAACACACAGGGAACAAAATCACGCAACCGCACAGAGAAATCAAACAAATAATCAAACCAAAAGGGGAAATAAAAGAAAGAAAAGAAAAGGAAAGAATAGAAAAGAAAAAAACAGGGGGAACAAACAACAAAAGACAAAGGACAGTCTAAACTCGTAAAACCAGCAGAGTGGAGAGATAAGAATGAGATAAGGGAAAATATATCTGATTAGGAAGAATTGATCTAATCATGGCAATGCATCAATGGTGGTCCTTCCCAGGTGGGGGCGGGGAAGGATAAAAGGAAAACGAACTAAAAGAAAAAAAGGCAGCTCTCCAGTGTGGATGGGCATGGTTTGGTGTAGGTAGGTCTCGCCTCCATTGCAGGTCCCACTGGCTGCTCCCCGAGGCCACGCCTTGGTTGTTGTGGGCAGAAGAATGGCGGTGCCCCAATCCCAAGCATTTTAAGCCACTTTTTGGGTTCTATCTCCCTGTGCCAGGTGCAGGCCAAGTTGTATTTTCCAAGCCCTGCCTTGTTTCCAAATCCTAGTCCCCGGACTTTAATGCTACCGCCTGAGATGAGATGTACTCCTGCAGGTGGGTGGCTTCCTACCCAGGATCCAGTAGGGGGAGTTGGGGAGGAGTTTCTCTGGGGTCTGCCTGGAATCGGTGCACAGAGCCCAAGGAAAACATGCTAGCTAAAGGGGACAGATCTCTTTCCCTATGCCCTACATTATAGATGGGATGATAGGATCCCTCTCCATCCCAGGCCTAGGTTTTTCTCTTCTCTAGAGACAGCTCTATGAGTGTTTTCAGCCTCTCTTTCTCTTCCCCTTTTCTCTCTGTGACTCTGTGCTGGGGGGAGGAGGGGGACTCCCTCCCCTCCGAGCCTCTGGGCTCTGGCCTGTTTTTATTTTCCCTGTTCACACTTACTCAGGCACCTATGAGGCTGTCTTCTTTGTGGACTCTGTGTGTTTTCCTCCCACTCTTGCAGATCAGAGTATTGTGGCTTCAGTCCTTCTTAGTTTGATAGATGCGGGCGGGTGAAAATTACAGAGCTCCATACTTCTCCGCCATCTTGCCCCTCCTCTATACAGTATATTCTTAAAGCTAACCATACATATGCCCTGTCTTTGGTAATATCCAAGAGAAATGAATGCTTATGTTCACAAAAATATGCATAACCGAATATTTGTAGTAGTTTTATTCATAATAACCACAAACTGGAATCAGCCCTAATGTCCATCATAGGAAAGTGAATTAATAAACTATGGTATATTTACATAATGGAATACTATGCAGCAATAAAAGGGACCAAAATAATGAAACATGTAACATCATAGATAAGTCTCAAGAAACAATATGTTGAACATATGAAAACATGCTAAAGACTCCATTTGTATTTCAAGAATAGGAGAAGTTAATCTAGGATGCTAGAGTTCAGAATAGTGTTAATCTGTGGGGATTCAGGGCAGTAGTTACCAGGTAGATACATGAGGTATCCTTTTTAGGTGCTGAAAATGTTCTATCTCTTGATCTTGATAGTGATTACATAGGTCTATTACAGCAGATGCAGGAATTAATCTAGCTATATATTAAAAATTTTTAAATGTTTATTTATTTTTGATAGAGAGAGAGAGACAGAGTGTGAGCAGGGGAGGGGCAGAGAGAGAGGGAGACACAGAATCTGAAGCAGGCTCCAGGCTTTGAGCTGTTAGCACAGAGCCCGATACACAGCACGAACCCATGAACAGTGAAGATCATGGCCTGAGCCGAAGTCAGATGACTATCCAACTGAGCCACCTAGGCATCCCTCTAGGTATATATTTAAGATTTGTGCACTTTATGAACGTTACCTCATTAAACAAGAAAAGATCTAGTTGTTTTGGTAAGTGCTTAGAGTGTACATGATGTACATAGGTGAGAGAGACACTGAATATATTAAACTAAAAGTTTATAATCTCTTATGAAAATGATAGATACTTTTATTCTTGCCCCAAGGAGATTCCACTCCACCTCCTAATACAAATTGGCTATAAAAGTAACCAAAGACAGAGGTAATTTCTCAAAGAAAGTTTTGGATTTGCTCATGTATTTGGGCAATTCTTATTTGAGAACTTACAATTACATATACAGAAAATAGAAAACTATAGGAGCAGGTGTTTACAGTTACCTGTCTGAACTATAGATGAACTTGAGGCTGTGTCTCTTGTGGAACCTGATTTTCTGTAGTACCATCTTCTTTTTTTAAATTTATTTTTATTTTTTAAGTTTATATCTTTTTAACGTTTATTTATATTTGAGAGAGCAAGTAGGGGAGGGACAGAGAGAGAAGAAGACACAGAATCTGAAACAGGCTCCAGGCTCTCAGCTGTCAGCACAGAATGTGATGTGGGGCTCAAATTCACAAACCATGAGATCATGATCTGAGATGAAGTCAGATGCTTAATGACTGAGCCACCCAGACGTCCCACTGTTCTACCATTTTTTAATGAGCCTGCCAAGATGAGTTAGCTGCAAACATATTCCCAAGAAGTTGAAGAATTAATTTGGTTGATATGAATGTAAGTTAGATTTTGGCATAGTTAATATTGAGCTTTCTTGTGGTCATTCAGTTTCTTAGTCATTCTTTATTCATGGCAGTCAAACTATCTCATGCATACAGTTTAGTTTTACTTTGAAATACATTTTAGTATTTGATACATCTTTGAAAATGTATACCTGACCTATGAGCTAGTTAACAATTATTATTCAGAATAGTTAATTATTAAATCTATATACTAACCTGGCTGCATATGTTATGTTTTCAATTTTCTGATTTTCCTAAATTTTCTAAAATAAACTTTTTAATTAGAAGAATTATATAGTATATTATATAACTTATTGTAGTTATTATATATAATTTATATTATATAATACTAACAACATATGTTTTTTACTTCAGTTATCCTCCCTAAATTCCATACCCATCTATTAAAGATTCAGCTGTAATGTTTAATAAGCAAGTCTCTAGTTTATTATATCTCCAATCAAAATCTATATCTTCTTCCCTGTATTTAAGACTAGCACCTTCATGGAGACAGCAAACCAAACCATCAACTGGGATATGATCTCCATCATCTTCCACATTCTACCTAACAAGAAGGCATGTCTGTTTTACCTTTTATTGTTTCTCCTACCCACTTCATCTCTTCTTCTTTGCATTACTGTCCCTTCAATTCATCCTCCATAAAGTAATAGGGGTAAGCTCTCTAAAACACATACCTGATTATATTATATCCTTGCTCAAAATACTATTGCCTGTTACATTAAATTCAAACTTCTTAGCTTGCCTGAGGCCTTGGTTCTCTGACTACTGCCTACCTAGCCATACTCAGAACTTATGCTCTAGTTGTGCCAAGCTTCTTGCAATTATCTTTACCTGCCAGACTAATGTAATCTGTGTATATACTGTTCTTTTTAATGTTCTCTCATTCCATCTGCCATCATCCACCTACACATCTTTTAAGACCGAACATAATCTACTCCAACTAGGTTAACCTACTCATTTTTCACCAAATATGCCCTATGGTTTTCAACACCTATACTTGTGTTGTTATGCTTTCCCCTAACTTGAATGTCCTTATCAATTCTCTTCAAGTTTTCAGGCCTGCCATACTCAAGGCTGTTTTAATAGACAGACAAGATAATTCAGATTGACAATCTGTACTGGGACTGTAGAATTTAGATCTTCCCATTTACTTAGGGCCATTCTAGCACACTATAAAAGCAGTGGTGTAGATGAGAAGAAGAACAGGGACCTGATATTTTGGCTCCATTTCATTATGCCATGGCTATATGGAAATATGTTTTCAAGTAACCAAAGCAAACAGGATGCTGAGCAGTTTGGCCAATTAGGGACATTCTTGATATCCATTCTGGATATTTAGGATGAATGAATGCCTTCAGAGTTGGGCTTAGACTAAGGGAATTGGCTTGTCAACTGTTGCTTTGCTGTGTAGATACAGCTGGTGTTAGATATTTGCATTTGATAATATTGACTTACTCTGATGTCTAAATTTATTTTTTGACAGGGATAACTAAAAGGAAAAATTGCCTTGAAGATTCCTTGTGAAACATTTAGGGCTATCTGCAACTTCTTTCTTCCATATAAATCAAAATTTTGCCTTTAAATTAATAAAGAGTTTTCAAGGTTCAGAAAAGCCAAGTTTCTGTCATACACCATTACACAATAGGAAACAGGAAAGAGAAGAAGGAAATGTGCTGGGAACACAGTAAGCCAGCCACTCTACTGATCCTCTTGCTGTGGCCTAATTATGAAAAATTTGTAAATGGTCAATCATATAATAGATAAAATTAAGAGATTCTTAAACAAAAACATTCTGTATGAGAAAAAAGCCTACAGCAAACTGACAGTACCATATGGAAATTTATTTTTTTATTTGCGATGTCTTGGATAAACTTACACAAAATTATTTGTCTTCTGGCAATGTTATAACAAATGGCCGTTATTTTATGTCTGTATTTAAAATATTGTCCCCCCTTTTACTACCACAATAATTTGAAGGGAACCAAGCAGCTGCCTCATTATTTGAGAAACAGTTGTTTCATGGCTAAAATGAATCCAATTTCAGCAGCCACCAGCTTGTTAGGGATTTACTTTGAACATTTCAATGATAAGTGACAAAGTCCTCATGTTTAAGTATATTATGATGTGAGTCACATTCAGAGAACTTAGAAAAAGGAAAAAAGAACACACTGGTCAAGCTTTTTGTTTGTTTGTTTCAATGCTACGCGTAAGATTACTGCCAGATGTTCACATTTCATCTTGCCTGAATAAAAATTTGTATTCAAGCATGTCAATATCATTTAACAGCAAAGGCAATATAATCACAGTATTCAATAAACATTTAATAAGACACAGATATTTTCAGCCAGAAGAGGACTTATCAGAGTGTACCTTTTAGCAATTTAGTAGTTAAATTAGGAACTCCCCCCGCCTTTTTTTTTTTTTTTACAACATCTGGTGAACAGTCTCTAATTTCTAACGTTTTGCAGTGGAAAGCCACTGCACAAATTCATTGCTATGAACAATTTGCCAGTTGTTTATCTTTATGCCAATCTTATACTCCTGTCAAGCAAATATATTTCGAATGTGTTTTCTGCATTAAAAAACAAAACAAAACAAAACACTAGCAACTTTAGATTTCTGGGCATAAAGTTAATGCTATTCAGTTCACCAACTGTCATCCATGTTTTAAGATGTCATCATCCTTTAAGCATCATAAAATCGGCCACATTGGAAAGAAAAATGAATTGCTGGCTCTACTTTTGCTTCAGTTTGCTATATTGTCCAAATAGACAATGCACTGGGGGAACGGAGGGCAGAAGACAGGGCCGGATTATCTGCTTTATCTCAGCTGGTAGTTTCAATTTTCCCTTCTTCACTGTGTTGGTAGTTTGAGAAGTTAATATGAATGATCTTAAGAATAGGTTTAAAAATATCTACCAACCCACAAGAATCGCTATTCCTTCCCATGCTTGTCAGTGTCATCACAATGTATAAGATGACAGTGAGTAGCACCAATAGCCTGAGATACTTATATTGTTCTGTATTTTAATCTACTTGCCAAGGCCCCTCTCTTTTAAAATTTTAAAAAAGTTTTATGACTGAGTTAATTTACATGCCTGGTTTACCCTGACAATATCAGGCTACATTTTGCTTTGAAATGTGTGACATCAGTCACTGACATATATCAGAGGTCAAAACTTGGATCATTGTTAGAGCAACACTCTGTATTGATTAGATAGATTTAAGAAACATTAAGTATGTATAAATTCACAATACGCATCCTCATAGAAACCACTTGGATTTTCAAAGATAAGGTGTAGCTTCTGTTTATAGATGAGAAAATAAAGATTAAGAACCTAATTCAAGCTGAAACGTTGGCCCTTGTTGGGAGGCAAAGCTCTTTAATAGAAAAAATTTGTTCCATAAATCAAATGACCAAAGTAATAGTCTCAATTTTGCCATTAGCTATGAGAAATTGGACAAATCACCTGTTCTTTCAATACCCTTGTTTCCCCATCTGTAAGTGGAAGTGAAATTCAGTTCATTTTTGTATCCTCAAAACTGTAGATTCAGAGTTGCAGTGAGTATGTATTTATATCTTTTTTATAAAATTCTTTGGAAAAGTACAATTGAATAAACATTTAATGAGGAAAAGTCTTCTAAGAAAACAGAACTAGACCTTGTTTTCATTGGAGGTACCCTCTGATAGGCTGCTTGTCATGGGAGATGAGGTCCCTAAAGGGACTGCTTGAGGAAACATAGATTGTCACTTCAAAGCTGGTGAACTGGTGGTTTTTGGTCTGCTAAGTGGCTTGTGCAAATGAAGACAAGAGTTTAATGTGTGGATTTGGCAGAAAGAATTTTTATAAGTCCTATAAGGAAAGAAGAGGAAGGCAGAATTACTTGGCAGAAAAGAGAAATTTTGAGGAAAGGAACAAAACTGCTTAATGGAGATTTTGGTTAACTTCCTTTTGGGAAGTATACAATTTAGCTTTTTATCCATATCTCCACAGATCTTGAGTGGACAATCAGCTCTTATCTGCATATTGTCCAGTTGGACTGCTCTGAAGATAAGAGAAGTGCTAAGTGTGGTCTTAAGATGGCATGCAGTTTTGGCTATATTGCCCTCTGGGGGCTTGCTTTCAGGTTACAAATAAGTCAGGGGGAAAAATGTCTGATCAGACAACCTAAAGATTAGCTATAAGGACAGTGTCCTATTGCTGCAGTGAAATGAAAAATAACTTCCAAACTATTTCCATCAGGTATTTAAGTTCTTCGTAAAACTTGTTTCATGGGGGGGCCTGGATGGCTCAGTCGGTTGAGCGTCTGACTTTGGCTCATGATCTCACGTTTCGTGGGTTCGAGCCCCGCGTCGGGCTCTGTGCTGACAGCTAGCTCAGAGCCTGGAGCCTGCTTTGGATTCTGTGTCTCCCTCTCTCTCTGCCCCTCCCCTGCTCACGCTGTCTCTCTCTCTCTCTCTCAAAAATAAATAAAACATTAGAAAAAAAAGAAAAAAGAGTTGTTTCATGCACATGTAGCAAATGAAATAGACAGTCTTTCATTCAGATGCATTCTCTTTTAGTGTGTGGACAAATGCAGTCCCTAATTGAGTCCTCCAGTTTAAATATAACCAATCAAGTGGACTTTATCTTCTTAAAGAGCAAGAGAAGATAGTTATGCATGAAGAAGCTGAGATCACCATTATATATATTTATACAGAAGCTGATGTTTTATCATAGCTTCCATTACATAGTAAGCACAGTATAAGTGTTAGCTATTATCATCGTTATTATTATATCAAAGGCTATCTTGTCAAAAATATGAAATAAGAGAAATGCATCATCCAATTATAAATAATTTACATCTTAAGTAAAGTAAACAAATCATCTAAGAATTCTGATTTCATTGTCCTGGACATTTTAGAGCTCTCTAGTGATTTAATGTGCAGTGGAGGTGGAGAACAACTGCCTTCAATAGATCCACTATTGGACTTTTTTATTAAGAAGTGAGAAGAGAAAGAGAAAATATATATAAGAAACTGATAATAATTCTACTTCTGAAATATTTTTATTATGATAGAGATGGTTGAGGGATGGGCCGTATGTAACAGGAAATATGACAAAGTTAGATTTAGATGTTAAACATTTTATTTGCTTGTTTAATACTCATTTAAGGCTGATTACTTTTTCCTTATCTCGCCAGTGGTCTGATTGGTTGGTCTGTTTTCTAGGTAGTTCAGATTGTATTTCTGTAGACACAAGATCTACTCCCCTTGATTGTTGTCAGAAATCATGCTGTTTTGAAACATCTTATCTAAGTGCAAATAAATCCGTGTTTATTCCATAGGTAAATGGGAGAAATCTCTGTGCTACTATTTTTTTAAATGGTTATTTATTTATTTTGAGGGGGAGAGAACTCAAGCTGGGGAAGGGCAGAGAGAGAATCCCAAGCAGCCTCCATGCTGTCAGCGCAGAGCGCTACACAGGGTTCAATCCCACAAACTGTGAGATCATGACCTGAGTGGAAATCAAGAGTAGGATGCTTAAGCAACTGAGCCACCCAGGCGCCCCCCTCTGTGCTACTATTCTAATTTTGTTATATTCTTATAGGTGTGCGTTGATATCTCATTGTTATTTTAATTAGCAATTCCCTACTTACACATGATGCTGAGAATCCTTTCTTTTGCTTATTTGCCATCTTCTTTGGTGTGGTGTCTGTTCTGATCTTTTGCCCATTTTGTAACTGAGTTATTTGTTTTCCACTTTTCCCCATAACATCATTTTATTTATATATTTTTGATAAAATTGTATGTATTTAAAGCATACAATGTGATTTGATATACATACACAGAGTAAAATTATTATAGTCAAATATTAACATATCTCACAGTTACTATTCTTTTTGCTGTGATGAGTACACCTAAAATATACTCTCTTAGCATATTTCCAGTGTTCAATACAGTATTTTTAAGTATAGTCACCATGCTATAGAGTAGCTATGTAGACATATTCATTCTATATAAGTGCAATTGTTTACCCTTGGCCAATATCTTCTGATTTCCCGTGCTTCCTCATCTCTGGTAACCACCACTCTACTTTCTGCTTCTATGAGTTTGATATTTGTTTTCTTATTATTGAGTTTTAAGAGAACTTTGTATATTTTCGATACTAGTTGTTCATCAGATATGTGTCTTACAAATATTTTCTCTCAGTTTCTGGTCTGTCTCCTCAAACTCTTAAGAATATCTTTTGCTAAGCAGAAGTTTTTAATTTTAATGAGGTCTCATCAACTTTTTCTTTGATGATAATACTTTTGGTGTTGTATCTAAAAAGTCATTGCCAAGGACAAGGTTACCTCAATTTTCTCCTATGTTTTCTTCTGTGAGTGTTTTTTTAACATTGTTTTATTTTTGAGAGACAGAGAGAGACAGTGTGATCAGGGGAGGAGCAGAGGGAGAGGGAGACACAGAATCAGAAGCAGGCTCCAGGCTCTGGGCTGTCAGCACAGAGCCCGACGTGGGACTCGAACCCACGAACCGCGAGGTCATGACCTGAGCCGAAGTTGGATGCTTAATTGACTGAGCCACCCAGGCACCCCTGTGAGTTTTAGGTCTATAATCCATTTTGATCTATAATCCATTTTGAGTTAATTGTTGTGAGAGTTGTAAAGTCTGTGTCTAGATGGAATTTTTTTGCATGTGGATGTCTGGATTTCCCAGAACCATTTATTGAAAAGATCCTTTATTGAATTGTCTTTGCTTCTTTGTCAAAGATCAATTGACTATGCAGGTCTGTACATGGGCTCTCTATTCTGTTCCATTGATCTAGTTATTGATTCTCCCACAAATGCCACATTATCTTTATTTTTTTTATTCTCAAGTTAGTTAGTATCTGGTGTGGTTTCAGCTTCAGGTGTAGAACCCAGTGATTCATCTCTTATATATGACATCCAGTGCTCATTCTAAAAAGTATCCTCCTTAATGTCCATCATTCATTTAACTCACCCCCCTCCCCCATCAACCCTCAGCTTGTTCTCTGTATGTAAGAGTCTCTTATGGTTTGCCTTTCTCAATTTTATCTTATTTTTCCTTCCATTTCCCTTTATTCATCTGTTTAGTTTCTCAAATTCCACATATGAGTGAAATCATATATCATTAAACTGTCTTGATTACTGTAGCTTTACAGTGAGATTTTAAGTTGAGCAGTGTCAGTCCTCCAATTTTGTTCTTCAGTATTGTGTTGGCTATTGTATTTTTTTGGTCTTTCCACATAAAATATAGAATGCAATTGTCAATATCCATAAAATAACTTGCTGAAATTTTAACTGTGATTACTTTGAATCTATTGGTCAATTTGGGAAGAACTAACATCTTAATTATGTAAGTCTTCTTATCCATAAAAATAAATATCTCTCAATTTATCTAGATTTTCTTTAATTTCTTTCATTAGTTTTATAATTTTCATGTATAGATCGTGTATTTATTTTGTTAGGTTTATACCTAAATTTTTACTTTTTTAGATGCTAATATTAATGATATGTTTTTAATATTAAATTCAAATTTTTATTGATGATGTATAGGAAAGAAATTGAATTTTGTGTATTAACATTGCATTCTTCAACTTTAGTGTAAATGCTTATTAGTTCCAAGAGGTTTTTTTTTTTTTTTCAATTCTTTGGGATTTTATCTACATAGACAGTGATATTATCTGTTAACAAAGAGTTTTATTTCTTCTTTCCCAGTCTGTAAAGTTTTCATTTCCTTTTCTTAACTTATTGCGTTAGCTACAACTTCCAATACAATGTTCAATAAGAGTGGTGAGAGAAGGGGTGCCTGGGTGGCTCAGTCAGTTGAGAGTCCGACTTTGATTCAGGTCATGATCTCACAATTTGTGAGTTCAAGCCTCAGGGCCCCACGTGAGGCTGTCTGCTGTCAGCATAGAGCCTGCTTCAGATCCTCTGTCCCTCTTTCTCTCTACCCCTCCCTTGCTTGTTCTCTCTCTCAAAAACAAAATAAACATAAAAAAAGAGTGGTGAGAGATGTTTTGTTTAAGAAAAATTTTTAATGTTTTTATTTATTTTTGAGAGACAGAGAGGGACAGAGCATGAGTTGGGGAGAGGCAGAGAGAGAGGGAGACACAGAATCTGAAGCAGGCTCCAGGATCTGAGTTGTCAGCACAGAGCCTGCACAGCCCAAACTCATAAACAATGAGATCATGACCTGAGCTGAAGTCAGACATTTAACCAACTGAACCACCCAGATGCCCCAGGAGATACACTTTTTAAAAGATTTTTTTTAATGTTTACTTATTTTGAGAAAGAGACACACACAGGGGCAAGCGAGAGAGGGATAGAGAGAGAGAAATACACACAGAATCTGAAAAAGGCTCCAGGCTCTGAGCTGTCAGCCAGAGCCCGAACCCCATGTGGGGCTCGAATTCACGAATTGTGAGACCATGACCTGAGCCAAAGTCCAACTCTTAACTGACTGAGCCACCCAGATGCCCCAAGAGGGGATGTCCTTGATTGTCTCCAATCTTCAGAGGAAAGCATCTAGTTTCTCACCATTAGTATGATGTTAGCTGTGGATTTTTTATAGATGATCTTTATCAAGTTGAGACTGTCCCTCTCTATACATTTTTAATTAGAAAAATCATACAGATAATATACATGAGCACATTCTAAGTGCAAAGACCTCAATAAATAACTATATGATAAAATATTTCTTTTACTTTTTTTTACAGCTCTGTTTCCCACTCCAAATCACACTTATCATCTCAAAAGTGATATTAATAGTTTTATGCATATTATTCCACTGAATTTTTTATATACACACACACCTCTTTGGGGATTATTGTTTGGTTTTCCTTCTTTTATGAATAAAATGATATGCAAAAATGATATCTGTTGACTGGTCATTACACACTAGGCACAATTTTACATGTATTCATGCACTCAACCCTCATAATACTACCTTTCATATCGATGCTATTAGTATTCTTATTTTATAAGTAACTTAAGATATACTTATTTTACAAGTAATAAATAGAAGTTAAATAAATTGTCTTTATTAAGCCAATATTGCTCTTGAGGCGCTTGGGTGGCTCAGTTGCTTGAGTGTCCGACTTCGGCTCAGGTCATGATCTCACTGCTCGTGAGTTCGAGCCCCGAGTCGGGGTAGCTCTGAGGTTGGAGCCTGCTTTGGATTCTGTGTCTCCCTCTCTCTCTGCCCTTCCCCTGCTTATGCTCTGTCTCTCTTGGTCTCTCAGAAATAAATAAGTGTTAAAATTAAAAAAAAAAAAACCAATACTGTTCTTTCCAAGGTCAACAATGATCTCTTCATTTGCTAAATTCAATTCTCAGTTCCCATCTTACTTGATCTATCAGCAGTTGATAACGCCTACTTTTTTTTTTTGGTTGTTTGTTTTACATTTGGTTTTAAAGAAATCACTCTTTTCCAGTTTTTCCATTTCACTGGTCATTCTTATTTGGTCTTCTTTGCTGGTTCCACCTATTTTCACTGAATGAATGTTGGAGTACCTCAGGGCACATAATTTGGTTCTTTTCTTTTTTCTATGTACAGTTAGTCTCTTGAGTGTCTCATCTGATCTCCTGACTGAATATCATCTATATACTGATAACTCTTGAAGTTATGCTTCTGGCTCTGAGCTCTTTGAAATTTACATTTATATATCCAGTCACTTAATCCATGTAAGTGGAGTGATATTTAATAGACAAGTAAAACTCAACATGCCTAGAGTTGAACTCCTCATATTTTCTACCTGCTCTACCTACAATTCCCTTCAAGTTGTTAAGACTTTCTAAGTATTATGCAAGTACATCTAATTGGTAGATTCTTATACTTATACCAGAACCCCAACATTAGGGGAGTATTGGAAAAATTGTTCTTTAGTTTATATCTTGTCAAAATACAAAGGGGCTTAAAAGGAGGTTGAGAGAGCCAAACCAGGTATTTACTACCATCAGTTTACTTATTTATTTATAAAGAAAAGCACATTGAAATTTTATAATTTGTTAACTAATGCCCTTGTTTTTAATTTTCTTTTCTTTTCTTAGGTTTATTATAATGTTTTTCTTCTAATTTTTTTAAAAAAATAATCTCTATGCCCAACATGGTGCTTGAACTCATGACCCTGAGATCAAGAGTTGCATGCTCTACTGACTGAGATATCCAGGTACCCCATCTTCTTCTAAATTTTTAAATTAGATGCTTGATTTATAGATTTTCCTCTTATTTTCATACGTGTAATTAGGGCTATGAATTTTTCACTGATTGCTTTATTTGTATCTCATAAGTTCAGACATGGAGTGTTTCTATGATAATTTCTAATAATGTCTATAATTTCATGAAAAGTTAATAGCTATTCTTCAATTTCAATTTTTATTTCTCCCTAAACTGTTCTGTTTCTTGCTAAACATTCTAAAATTTTGAGGTGACAAGGATTTATTTTTGTTTCTTGCATTATTATTAATGTATATATATATTCATCTTTATTTTTAATACTGAAACCACTCTTGGTCTCTCACTATTTTTTAAAGTTTATTTATTTATTGAGAGAGAGAACGAGCGAGAGAGAGAGAGAGAGAGAGAGAGAAAGAGAGCACGCAGTTTTACATTTAAGGAGCAGAAATAGAGGGAGAGGAAGAATCTCAAGCAGGCTCCACTGTTAGTGTGAAACTCCATAAAGGCTCGATAGGGAGCCTGACCTCATGAAGCATGAGATCGTGACCTGAGCCAAAGTGTCAGAGGCTTAACTGACTGAGCCACCCAGGCACCCCATATTAATGTATAGTTTTATTTCATTTTGACCAGAGAATGGTGCCTATATTATTTGTACTTTTATTTTTTTGAGGGATTTTTATGACCTAGTATATGGCCAATTTTATTAATGTTCCATGAATGTGTGAAAATAATATATATTGCTCCTTTCAGGACATAGAATTCACCATATATCCATATATATGCATCTCCTTATATCAATTAAATCTTTCTATATTTTTTATCACTTCAGCTGTACTCAATTGAGGCTTGTAAAATAAAGTTTCCTGTACCTAATGCATTTCTGTATATTTCTTTTTAGAGTTATTATATAATTTGATTTATGAAAGTAGATGCTATATTATTTGATATATAGAATTTAATAAATTTACCTTGGTATAATTTAATACTTTTGCTCTGAAGTCAATCCTAAATAATGTTAAATTTACTTTTTTTGTTTGTATTTGCCTAATAACCTCTTACCTTCGTTTGATTTTTAATATTTATATTATATATGGCATAATGTTGGATTTTGCTTTATTGTATATTTTGTAAGTCTGTTTCTGTTGTTAAGAATGTTTTACTTATTTACATATGTTGACATAATCCTTTGCCAATTCCTATGTGTCACTATTTTAACACTATAGCTTAGATTTTAATTTTTTTTCATTATATAAAAAAAATGTTTTATTTATTTTTTTACTGTTTTTTTTTGATAACCTAAATGGTTTATATTTTTGTTCAAATGGTTAACTTTATAACTTTACTTTTTTATTCCTTTAAACAATATCCTTCAACTTCTTGCTGGGAGCAATATTATAATTAATGTTTTCCCTTCTTACCTTCTCCTTGTTCCCCTCCACTATTCAGTATTAAGTATTTAATTCTTGATTTTATTTTTATACCTTTAAATATACTTATACCTTTATTATTTGACTCATCAGCTCCTAGTAGCATAATTGTATATCCAAGGGTAAGAGGTAAGGATAAAATCAGCCTATTTTTACCTTTTTGCATTTTCTCTTTTTTTTCTTACATCCTTTGTGGTATTATTTATATATTAATAGGATTTATAAAGTTTACTGTATTCAATCCATATTTGTTTTAATCCTATTCCTGCAATTTGATAGATTTAGTGTTCACTGCTAGTTTTTGGCCAAAGTTCATCCTTTAATACTTTTTTTAGTAAGAGGTCATGGGAACTGAGTTCTTACATCTTCATGAAATTTTCCTCTTGTCTTTTTATGTAAATGAGAGTTCAGTTGACTGTAAAATTCTTAGACTACCTTTTACGTCTTTGAAGATGTTGCAGGTATTGTTCACTGTCTCCTAATGTGAAATCTATGGAAAAAGCTGAGAACCGCCTGACGATTTCTTTTAGAAGGCTTCGTCTAGTGTTTTTTTTCTGGATGTTCAAGAGATTCTCTCTGAAGTCCAGTTACTTTACAAGATATTTCTTAATGTTTGTCATTCTTTGTGAGCTTTTTCTGGAACTTTTCAGTAGGTAAAGTAAAATCTAATTTTATTTCTTAGAAGTTTTCTTGAATTATATATTCTTAATTATAAAATAATCTGAAGAAACATAAGAATATAGAGAACAATAAAACAAGTATCTCCATATCTACCACCCAGCTTTACCAAATCATATAGTTTTACTTTTTGTCTTTAGTTTTTTGTCTTAGTTTTATTTTATTATTTTATTTTAAATTTCATTTTATGTTTTTGGAAATACAATACAGTTGAAGCCCCCAAAACTCATAATTCCATTTCCTCTGACCCCTTCAGGAGTAGTTATTATTCATAATTTTGTAGTTTTAGTTTCCTTGCACATTTTTATCAATTACCATGTATGTAAATAATATATAATGTAATATTTTGCATGTTATCAAACTTTATATAAGTATTATCAAAGGACACATATTATTCTGCATCTTGTTTCAACATTACTTTGTTTTAGATTTGTTCACATCAATATATTTTCTGTGTATGCCATAATTTATTCTGCTATCCTTTTTTCCATTAAAAATACTGTAATGAAAGAATGCTATAATGAAAATTCTTGCAGTCTCCTTGCAAATATATGAACTTTTTACTTGGCTTTAGCTAGAAATCGAATTGCTGGTGCTTAGTATATATACATCCTCATTATTTAATAGATATTGCCAAATTTCTCTCAAAACGATTTAATATTTTACATTTTTACCAGCATTATATGTTCATTTTTAGTACTTCATATCTTGGCCAATGCTTATTATTTTCACATTTCAAAGTTTTTCTCAGCTGATGAGTGTGAAGTTAATTGTATCTCATGTTATAATTTGCATTACCCAGTTGTCTAGCAAGAGTGAGAATTATTTTTCATATTGTCAATGTTCATTTGGGTTTTCTCTTTTGTGAATTGCTTATTCATAAACTTTATCCAGTTTTTTTTATTGTTTGTCATTTTCTTAGTAATTCATAGGAGTTCTTTTTGTATTATGGATAACAATCCTTTGTTTTATTTATTGCAAACATGTCATTCCAATTTTTCGCTTAAAATTTTTTTTAAATCTCTCGTCATAGAAAAGTTTTAAATTTAGATATACTTAAAGTAAATCCTTCCTCTCCTTTATGAATAATGTATTTTTTGGTGTCATGTTGAAGAAATCCTACTACCCCAGGATAAAGAAAATATTCTCTTTTATTTTCTTCAAAAAATTTGCTTTTCACATAGAAGTTTTTTAACTTATGTGGAGTGTGTGTGTGTGTGTGTGTGTGATAAGGTAGGGATATAATTTCATTTTATTTTTCCATATGATAACCCATTGTTCCAGAACTATTCATTAAATAATCCCTCATTTCTCTTTATTTTTGCTCAGTATGTATATATTTAATCTTATATATGAGTTTATTACTATATTTATGAGGTAATAAAAGTAGGCAAAATAATAATGAACACCCATGTACCTATCTCCTGAATCAACAACCCAATACTTGGCCAATTCTATCCTATTGAAGTTTTATTCATTTCCTCTGATCTCATATTATTTTTGAAGAAAACCCCAGCCATCCTATACTTAATATCAATGCTGTTATATATCAACTTTTTATATACTTTCATTTATATTTCTGTATTCTGCTTCATTTGAATATTACACAATCCAGATGACAATAAAACACTGTTAATTATAACAGCTTCATAACTTTTTCTTTCTGTTAACAAAATTTCCTCTTCCTTGTTTTTCAAAATTTCATAGTTCTTCTCAGTCCTTAATTTTTCCATATTCGTTTCAGAATCATCTTGCCAAATTCCATAAAATCTTGTTAAAATCGTTATTGTAATTTTTTAAATTTAAATTTTAAATAAGGAATAATTGATAACTTTGTGATTTTGAGACTCTTTCCTTCCATGAATATAGTTCAAATATTTATTTTTCCAGTTCTTCTTGATCTTTAATAATATTTGATAATCACTGACAAATAACCTTTTACAGCTTTTGCCATATATGTATATATATGTTATAGTTTTCATTGCTATTAGAAGTAGGATATCTTGGGGTGTCTGGGAGGCTCAATCAGTTGAGCATACAACTCTTGATTTTGGCTCAGGTCATGATTTCACAGTTTGGGAGATCAAGCCCTGTGTTGGGCTCTGTGTTGATAGTGTGGAGCCTGCTTGGGATTCTCTCTCTCTCTCTCTCTCTCTGTCTCTCAAAATAAATAAATAAACCTTAAAAAAGAAATAAGATATCTTTTTTCTTTCCACTGGTAAATTTTGTATGGTATATTATAATATTTTATAAGTTGCTTTTTTATTCCATAACTTGCTGAAGTTTCCTATTAGTTTTAATAATATATCTGTGGATTCTCTTATGTTTTCTATGAGGCAATGTATCACATGCATAAGAAAATGTTTTAGTCCTTCTTTTGTAATTCTTACATCCATTATTATTATTATTATTATTATTATTTGCTATAATACATGGTTAGGGTATTCAGTCTAATGTCAAACAGAAGTAGTGATAAAGGAAATCTTTGTTTATTCTGATTTTAATAGAAATACTTCTACATTTTCACTATTATAAGTGATATTAGCTGTACTTTGGTAACTATCTTTTATAAATTAAATGATACCTCTTCTATTACTATTTGCAAATAATGCTTTTTACTTATAATCATATATAAATGTTGAATTTTAGTAAATGTTTTCTCTCCATTATTAAGATAGTTTTTCTTTAAACAGTTAATAGAATGCATTAATATATAATAAATAATATAAATATATTTATATTTATTTTATTTTTATTCCTGGGATAAACTCTATTTGGTGTTTTTGATAAATATTGTTCAATTTTATTTTTTAGGACTTTTTTTTCATCTGTATTAATCAATGAGATTAATGAATATCTTTTAAAGTGGAAACTTGGCAGGCCATTCTAAAATATTATGATTAGGTGTTAGAGATGTATCCTTGTTTTGTCAAAGATGGAAATTGCGTTTATGTTTCTTCTTACTGCTTTTGAGCAATTTCTGTGGACAGCTATTTTATAGGAAAATCCTACTTTTTTACCTTTTTTGTGCTATTTTTGAGTCGGATTTTAATATCAGTATTCCTTAGAATGATAAAAGTAATGCAAAGCTTTTCTTTCTAATTCTGTGGCAGTTTAAATAGAATTAAAAGTATACAAATTTTGAGTAACATTTGAAATGATTTGGTGATGGGTGCCTGGGTAGCTCAGTCAGTTAAGGGTCTGACTTTGGCTCATTTCATGATCTTGTAGTTCATCCCCACATCTAGCTCTGATGTCAGTGCTGATTCTGCTTCAGATCCTCTGTCTCCTTCTCTCTTTACCCCTCCCAATGTTCCCCTCTCTCTCTCTCAAAAATAAATAAAAAGCATTAAAAAAAAGAAATGATTTTGTGGTGAATTGGTTTGGACCTGGTTCACTTATGAGGAGATTGCTCTTTGACAGTTTTCTTAATTGAGTTTGTGTCTTACCCATATATGCATTTCTAACTCTTAAAGGGGTACCTAGCTCATAGTAGGCACTAGATACATATTGCGCATGTTTGATTAGAATGTTAGTGATCTGGGGCGCCTGGGTGGCTCAGTCGGTTAAGCATCGACTTCGGCTCAGGTCATGATCTCACAGTCTGTGGGTTCGAGCCCCGCATCGGGCTCTGTGCTGACAGCTCCGGAGCCTGGAGCCTGTTTCAGATTCTGTGTCTCCCTCTCTCTCTGCCCCTCCCCCACTCTCTCTCTCTCTCTCTCTCTCTCTCTCTCTCAAAATGAAATAAAGACATTTAAAAAAATAAATAAAAAGAAAGAATGTTAGTGATCAGCCTTCAGGCACACGAACATCCTTCCTGACACTTATTGCCTAAAGTTCCAAAATTATATCACTCTGACCTAATTTTCTTAAAAAGTCAGGAGCGCCTACGTGGCTCAGTCGGTTGAGCCTCTGACTCTTGATTTTGGCTTAGGTCATGATTTCAGTGTCATGGGATCCAGCTCCACATGCTGAGCATGGAGCCTGCTTCAGAGTCTCTCTCTTTCTCTCTCTCTCCCCCTCCCTTCCTCCCTCTCTCCCCCGTCATTCCCCCTCTTGCTCACATGTGCACATACACACTCTCTCTTTAAAAGAAAAAGTCATTATGTTCTGTGAAATGATAGCAGTTCATAAAGTTATAACATAATAATAACCTTGTTTGTCATTTTTACTTTCAGCGTGAATGAACTGCTTAGATATTTTCCTAATTCTTGAAATTAGAATTTAAATGCAGCGAGAAAGGTATAGGGTACATCAGTCATTTTAAAAAGAAATAGGGATAGGAATGAAATAGGGATGCGGAAGAAATAGGCATGGGTGTGTGAGGAGAGAAAGAGAAGGAGGAGGAGAGATAAAGGATGAAAAGAAGGAAACACAGTGTCTATGGAGTCAAGGAATGCTTGCGAACAAGTGGAGAAAGAACACAGAAATGAAATAAAATACCCACTTTGTTTATTTCACAGTTTTACCCAAAATTGACCCTATGCTATATGGCATTGGATTTCTTTATTAGGTAAGGCAAATATTTTTCCTGCACATATTCCATTTCAGACATTTTATTTTGTAAACTTCCTGCCTCAAATCTTCTTCATTCTGTTCTTCTTGACTAAGTATTTTCCCTTTCCTACTCTATTTTTTCCCTTTGAAGAATTCTTTTTTTTTATAGTTTATTTTCATGTTGGTTTCCATATCACACCCAGTGCTCATTCCAGCATGTGCCCTCCTCCAGGCCCATCACCCCCCTTCCCCTCTCCCCCATCCCCATTAGCCCTCAGTTTAATCTCAGTATTCAAGAGTCTCTCATGGTTTGCCTTTCCTTCTCTATTATAGGCAGACTACTTAACTTTCCAGAACATGCCTTTTTAAAGCCAAATTATTATAATTCACAATGAAATTTTACCTTTATTTAGAAGAGTTTTAAAAGGAATGCAATACTGAAAATTTTTAGATGTGCTTTCTACTAAAAACAAAAAAGGTATTGCTTTCATTTTAATTTTGGTCAGTTTCTTTTTTCTAAATAAAATGCTTTGAACTATTTTATCTCATTAACTTTAAAACCACTATATGACCTGGGAATGCAAACTGGTGCAGCCACTCTGGAAAACAGTATAGAGGTTCCTCAAAAAATTAAAAATAGAACTACCCTATGACCCAGCAATTGCACTATTAGGTATTTATCCAAGAGATACAGGTATGCTGTTTCAAAGGGACACATGCACCCCAATGGGTTTTTTTTTTTTGGTTTTAATTTTTTTAATGTTTATTTTTTTAATGTTTATTTATCCTTGAGAGACAGAGAGACAGGAAGGGGAAGCGCAGAGAGAGAAGGAGACACAGAATCTGAAGCAGGCTCCAGGCTCTGAGCTTTCAGCACAGAGCCCAATGCAGGGCTCGAACACACGGAACTGTAAGATCATGACCTGAGCCAAAGCCGGTTGCTTAACCAACTGAGCCACCCAGGTGCCCCTGCACCCCAATGTTCATAGCAGCATTGTTGACAATAGCCAGAGTATGGAAAGAGCCCAAATGTCCACTGGTGGATGAATGGATAAAGAAGATGTGGTATATATATACAATGGAGTATTACTCGGCAATCAAAAAGAATTAAATCTTGCCATTTGCAACTATGTGGGTGGAACTAGAGGGTATTATGCTAAGCAAAATTAGTCAGTTAGAGAAAGACAAATATCATATGACTTCACTCATATGAGGACTTTAAGATACAAAACAGAAGAACATAGGGGAAGGGAAGCAAAAATAATATAAAAACAGAAAGGGGGATAAAAACATAAAAGACTCTTAAATATGCAGAACAAACAGAGGGTTGCTGGAGGGGCTATGGGAGGGGGAATGGGCTAAATGGGTAAGGTGCATTAAGGAATCTACTCCTGAAATCATTGTTGCACTATTTGCTAACTTGTATGTAAATTTAAAAACTGAATTAAAAAAGAGAGAAAAAAAGAAGTGTAAAAAAAAGAAATATTTAAGATCCCTCATGTTCTTCCACAACTTGTCACTCCCGCATTCTGTCTCAATTTGTGTGACTATACAAATAAGTGTCATTTGTGAGATGTCAAAAATACTTGTGAAAAAATAAACAAATTTCAACTAAAAATAAAAAGAATCTGTCAGAAAAGTTTTCAAAGTGGTTATACAATTTTCATTCCCACTAGTAACATATGATGTTATTCAGTCATGTCAATCCTTCCTATTACTCTATATCATCAGCACTTTTTATTACAATCATTCCAGTGAATGTGTAGCATTACTTATTGGGGCTTAATGCTGCATTTTAGAGCAACTTAAGGCATTGAGTGTTTCTCATATGCTTATAGGTCATTTATTATCTTCTAGATGAAGTGTTCAAATGCCTTTGCTAATTTGGGGAGGCATTATTTCTATATTATTGAATTGTGAGTGTTCTTTATATATTAAAAGCCCCTTTTCAGATATATCCATCACAAACGCTTTCTCCCACTTTGTGGCTTGTATGTACATTTGCTTAGCAATACTTTTGAATATCATAAGACTTTCATTTAATGAAACATTGTTTTTCTCTTATGGCTCATGCTTTTTTTGCATCTTATCTATGAAATTTGTCAACCCCAACGTTGCAATGATTTTCATCTACTTTTTTCTCAAGAAATTTCTATAACTTTGCCTTTATATTTAGGTCTATATTTCATAATTTGCATTAATATTGTCATATGGTGTGAGGTGAAGGCAGGGTTTATGTTTGCCAAATTATACCTTTATTATTCAATACCTTTTGTTGAAAATATTCTGTATCTTTTTTCCCATTAAAATACTGTACTTAGAAACTTTTGATAAAAGTAAAATGATCATGTACATGTGGATCTATTTCTAGATTCTCTTCTGTTTCATTAACCTATACAAATTTCCCCATAGTAAGTCTTGAAATCAGGTCATAAGATTATTGTAGCTTGGTTATTCTTTAACAAAATCCTTTGGCTATTCTAGTTCTTCTGCGTGTCCATATAACTTATAGAATCACTGGTCTACTGATATTTGATTGGAATTGCACTGAACCTATATATAAATTTGGTCATAATAGATACTTTGGCATTATTGAAGCTTCTGATTCCTGAAAAGCACACATGTCTACATTAATGTACATATTCTTTAATTTCTCTCAGAATTAAAATAGTATTTGGTATTATTACCTTTTAAATTTTCAATTTCTCAGCATGCCTGGGTGGCTCAGTCAGTTAAGCATCTGACTTCGGCTCAGGTCATGATTTCATGGTTCATGGGTTCGAGCTCCATGTTGGGCTCTGTGCTGACAGCTCAGAGCCTGAAGCCTGCTTCAGATTCTGGATTCTGTTTCTCCCTCTCTTTCTGCCTCTCATGCTCTGTCTCTCTCAAAAATAAAAAAAAAAAACACAAACATTAACTTAAAAAATTTTTAATGTTTATTTATTTTTGAGAGAGAAAGAAAGACAGAGCATGAATGGGGAAGGACCAGAGACAGAGGGAGACACAGAATCTGAAGCAGGCTCCAGGCTCTGAGCTATTAGCACAGAGCCCAACGCAGGACTTAAACCCACCAACTGTGAGATCATGACCTGAGCTGAAGTTGGACACTCATCCTACTGAGCCACTCAGGCGTCTCAATTTTTTTTTTAATTTCAATTTCTCACAATTCATTGCCTGAATTTTGAAATACAATTGCACATTAACTATGAATGTTACAACCTTGTTAAAATCATATTTTATAGCTAGAAGTTGTGGGTTTTGTTTGTTTGTTTTTTTACATTGGCTTGGATTTCCTATGTATACAATCATATATCTGAGAATAAAGATGATACTACTTAAAAAAGAAGAAAAAAACCACTATATGGCCATTTCAAGGCTAGAGGTAGTTCTATTCCCAAGGAGATGGAACGGAAAAAATTCCCTCTGTAGGGGGTAGGCACCACCCACCAAGTACTATCTCCTTTATGCACTTGTGTACTTAAAAAAATGGATGGAGTCAATAGCGTCAGTTAGCTCATAAACACACATGAATTGATCAGATTAGCCAATCACTGACAACAATGATAGTTCTAGAGAAATAGAACAAAGAAGAGGTCAATATGTCTTCAGTAATAAGACATGTTTTTTTTGCAATGAAAGTTATGAGTGTATTGAATCACGTTTTGTTGTCTTTGTCAGAGCATTTGAGGACTATGGGGGTCTTGATGGGAGAGAAGTGAAGTGTAGTGAGAGGGAAGCAGCAGCAGCAGCAGCAGCAGCAGCAGCAGCAGCAGGCCTCCATCCTCCTTGACCTGCTTCACCTTGTTGTCTGGCTCTGGGTGGTGATTTTCTAGTGATCTGTCAAGGAAAGGTTCTTGTTTCACAACCTGGGTATCTTTTGTTGGGCCTCCAGGTCCTCTCTCCACTCTTCTCCCTGCTGCCTTGCTCTTAAGAGGGTAAACCTTCTGTCTGTGTCAAGGAAATTGCTTGTGAAAACACCAGGGCTGTTTATCTTCCAGCTCCATTCAGGACGACATGATTTGGCTGTATCAGCCTATCTGGCCACAATTCTTTCTATATAGCTCTCTCCATATAGCTAATCTCTCTTCCTTCCTATAATAGAACTTGCTCCTTGAAGGCAAGGAGAGGTAATGGCTCCCTACTCTTGTAATGTTTATATGAGATACTTCACTGTTCCTAATGGGTTTATCTAAACCCCTCCCATGCCATCCATCTGTCTATTTATCTATTCATTAATTATCTATCATCTATCTAATTATTTACTTATCTATTAATCATTTATCTGCTATATACCTCTTATTTTGTTCAAATCTTTTGAAGTAGTTCCTTTATGAAACTGCCCTCAATTACTCCATTTAAATATGAGATCTATAACATATGACTGAGATAACAATTGGTACCAGAAATGGCCCTGGGAACTAAACCCTCAAAATGGAATTCTGGCACTGGTTTGCTTATATATTAGAGGGATATAGAGGGCTATACAACAACATTGCTAGGAGGAAATAAGACACTGGTCAGCTGTAGCATGTCGTGACATCACAGTTACTCAAATTCCCAGTGGTGGCATGAGATGAAGTAGAGGTGGAAGACTAGCAATGGGGAGATCAAATGGTCCTGGTTACTATGGAAACAGTGATACTAAGGACTGTACAATCAGCTGGCTGTTTCTGTTGGCACTAGAAAATGTAAAAAGAGAAAAGGAGAAATTTAATCAAAACACACTCAGAGAGTTAGAAAGCTTAGAAGCTTTATAGAAGTTCACATTTTGCAGGCACACAGCAGATATGGCTGAGGTATAAATCCTGGGAGCCTGATGATGTATGGGTTACAGCGTTGCAGCATGAAAGGATGTAGAGCCCTATGGATCTTACTCTAAGGTAATGGGCACTGGTGGGGAATAAGTGGGACTCCAAGATAAGGAATGGGGGCATTTGGGCAGACACAGAGAAGGCTAAGAAGTTTAAACCTCAAAATCCCCCTGAACTCTTGCCATTAGGCAACCCCTTCCCATACATAAGTGTCTTCCATGAATGTGCCCAAGGAATTTGCTAATAAAAGGATACTGATTCTCCTCAGCTATATGTTCCTACCAACCCTGATTGCCTCCAGGCCCGTATGAGAATTAGATCCCAATAGAACCCAGATGTAGGACACAAAACTTGTTTTGTAGGAGATAGCCTATCCACCAAAAGAATAATAAGTTCTTGCCAGTTTTTATCTGCTAAACTGGGGAGAATGTATAGGAATGTATTTTAAGGTTATTGCGCCAATAACAATGAAATATAAGGGTTGTTTAGGTTTTATTTATTGTAATAGATGTATACATTTGTGATTTGGAATTTAATGTGTTGGCTTGAATCTACTAGATTGAGTAACTGAAGCCTGGACTCAATAGGGACCTAGAGTTAGAGAGGTTCAAATACTTCCCCAATGGCTCAGGAAAATAAAAAAGTTGATATGCACCTATTAAGTACAACTTGATTAGCTAGTTTCTAATCAAGTCCCTTTCTCCCTCCTTCTCCCCCCCCCCTCCTTCCCTGACAGAGCCTAGAGGACATTCCCTTAATGGAGGCATTTGGCTAACAAGGGAGCACCAGCATTTTTGAAAGGCTCTTTGTGTCTGACATCTATAGGCCAGAGATGATGGTGGAAGATGTTGTACCTAGAAGTGGCAGATGCCAGTTGATGGTGCTTAAGTGGCCGAGGCAAGTTGGGCAGAATTATGAAGAAGCCACAGGGTGAGTGGTAATCATAAATCTACATGATGGCTAATTGAACTAATTGCTACAAATGAAATTGATGGGAAGCAATCAGAGGAAAAATTCTAATTTTGGTGGGTAGAAATCTAACCTAAATCATTGTGGTGGGGATTCATGTCCTAATACCAGTGCCCATACCTAAGGCAACTCACAGACCCAAGATTCCAGATTGAAGGCAAAAAATTTCTCTTAAAGGAAGGACCCTGCAACATGGCCCTAGACATAATTTGTCATTCTCCTCCCAGCCTTTCCTAAAAAGACCTGTGCATTCCTCAGTGTGACTGGACATTGGGGGAAAGGGAGATATCCAGATCTCTTGTGGATTATGTGATAGTGGCTTCTGAGTGATCTGAAACCCCACCACAGTCCACCAGTTAGAATGGAAGCTTAAGAAAGTCAGGTAATTGAAGGATCTTGGCCCAAGTCTGTCCCAGTGGGGCCAGTAGGACCACAGTTATTTCCCCAGACCAAGAATGGATATAGAGAAAAATATACTTAATTATTGATCTAATTAGTATCTGGCAGAATCCTCACTTTTGTTCTCTGGTGAAAAGATGAAGTGGAAGGGCCTGGAAATGTGCCTATTTTATTGTTCATTCCATAAACAAACACTATAAATCAAAATCAATAATGGAGACCTGGGTGAATTTCAGAGATTTCAAAGACTTGAAAAATGTAGGATAGTGATTTCTACTACATCCCAATTTAATTAACCTCTTAATCTTAATTCTGCTATTGCAAAATCCAGATGATTCATGGAGAATACCTGTAGATGAGTTGCTATTGAACTTTAGTGGGCATCAGAATCACTGCCGGGTCATTAAAACAGATTGCTGGGTTCCATCCCTAGAATTTCTTATTTATCAGGTGTGGGGTAAAACCCAAGAATATTCATTTCTAACAGGTTCTAGGTGATAGTAATTTTGCTGGTGCCAAGACCACTCTTTGAGGACTTGTGTTAAAGATATCCACATTTATTAAGATGGAAATGCTAATTTCATTTGCTTATTTCCTGCCATCTGAAATACAACATTGAACTAGATTAAAAAATTTTTCCATTCTTGAAAACAAAAGTAGTCAAAGTAATTTGCCTTTTTGAGGCTGTATACCCTTTCTCTCATGCTTCTGCTCACTGTCATAATGTAAACAGAAGGGAAATTCATTCTTCTGATATAGACCATCTGATATGACCATAGACCATCAAGGTGGTCCGTCATATTGATGATATTATGCTAATAGACCTAGAGGGCAGGAAATATCAAGCATTCTAGATACCTTGATGACACTTATGCATAGCAGAGAGTAGGAGATAAACTTTGCAGAAGATAAGAAATCTAATAAATTAGTGATGTGATAAATTAGTGATGTGGTTAGAGGTCTTGTGGTCTTGTATGTGCTGGAATATAACCACCACAATAAGATAAATTGCTGTACCTTATATTGCCTACCATGAAGAAAGAATTATGGCGCTAGTGGGATTTGAAGACTATGTACATCATATTTGGGGGTGTGGTTGTGACCCAGTTAGTGGGTAGTCCATAAATAAACCTTTTGTTTTTTCAGCTTGGTTGAAGTATAATTTGCACAAAGTAAAATTAATTAAACTGATGAATTTTTACAAATGTGTTCAATTGTGTAACAACCATCAGACAACCAAAATCATGATATAGAACTTTTCCATCATCCTGAAATTTTCCATTGGGATTTCATTCAATCCCCTTACCCCAACCACTAATCCCTCATCTGCTTTTTACCTCCGTGGTTTTGTCTTTTCTAAACATCCATCTAATGAAATCATACTGTATGTAAATCTTTTAAATATGACGTATTTTTCTCAGTATTAGAAATTTGAGATGCATAAATGTACATATTTCATTTTACTGCTTAGTATACCATTGTATGGATGTACCACAGTTTTTGTCTATTCCTCAGTTTTTGGATTATTTATAGTTTGGTATGATTATTCCTCAGTTTTTGGATTATTTACAGTTTGGTATGATTACAAAGATTTTATAAACAATTGTCTATAGGGTTTTATTCCACTCCTAATGCTCATATTTTTTTCCTTTTTTATTTTATTTTATTTTTTTAATTAACTTTACAGTTTATTGTCAGGTTGGTTTCCATATAACACCCAATGCTCTTCCCCACAAGTGTCCACCACCATGACCATCACCCCCCTTCCCATTTCCCCCTCCCCCTTCCACCCTCAGTTTGTTTTCAGTATTCAAGAGTTTCTCGTGCATTGTCTCCCTCCCTCTCCCTAACTCTTTTTCCTCCTTCCCCTCCCCATGGTCCTCTGTTAGGTTTCTCCTGTTAGACCTATGAGTGAAAACATATGGTATCCATCCTTCTCCGCCTGACTTATTTCGCTTAGCATGACACCTTCTAGGTCCATCCACTTTGCTACAAATGGCCAGATTTCATTCTTAATCACTGCCATGTAGTATTCCATTGTATAGATAAACCACATCTTCTTGATCCATCCATCAGTTGATGGACATTTAGGCTCTTTCCATGATTTGGCTATTGTTGAAAGTGCC
>CM053577.1:116034163-116059505 GCA_028646485.1 Cryptoprocta ferox
AAGGAGAGTAAAGCAAAAGAGCATGATTTAAGAATAAGAGAAATCAGTGACTCACTAAAAAGGAACAATATCAGAATCATAGGGGTCCCAGAAGATGAAGAGAAAGAAATAGGGGTAGAAGGGTTATGTGAGCAAATCAGAGCAGAAAACTTTCCTAACCTGGGAAAGACACAGACATCAAAATCCAGGAAGCACAGAGGACTCCCACAAGATTGAACAAAAACCAAAAAGTTCATAGTCAAATTCACAAAATATTCAGGAAAGGAAAGGCAAGGAAAGAATCATGAAAGCAGCAAGGAAAAAAAATCCTTTACCTACAAAGGAAGACAGATCAGGTTTGCAGCAGACCTATCCACAGAAACTTGGCAGGCCAGAAAGGAGTGGCAGGATATATTCAATATGCTGAATCGGAAAAATATGCAGACAAGAATTCTTTATCCAGCAAGGCTGTCATTCAAAATAGAAGGAGAAATTAAGAGTTTCCCAGATGAACAAAAATTAAAGGAGTTCATGACCACTAAACCAGCCCTGCAAGAGATCTTAAGGGGGATGCTCTCAGGAGAGAACAGATGAAAAAAAAAAAAAGAAGAAGAAGACTCCAAACAACAAAGACTAGAAAGGACCAGAGAACACCACCAGAAACTCCAACTATACAAGAAACATAATGGCAACTAACTCATATCTTTCAGTACTCACTTTTAACGTCAATGGATTGATGCACCAATCAAAAGTTATAGGGTAACAGAATGGATAAGAAAACAAGACCCATCTATATGTTGTTTACAAGAGACCCACTTTAGACCTAAAGACACCTTCAGATTAAAAGTAAAGGGATGGAGAACCATCTATCATGCTAATGCTTACCAAAAGAAAGCCGGAGTAGCCATACTTATAATAGACAATCTAGACTTTAAAATAAAACTGTAATGAGAGATGAAGAAGGGCATTCTATCGTCATTAAGGGGTCTATCCACCAAGAAGACATAAGAGTTGTAAACATTTATGCTCCAAATGTGGAGGCACCCAAATATATAAATCAAATAATCACAAATATAAAGAAACTCATTGATAATAAAACCATAATAGTAGGGGACTTCAACACTCCACTTACAGCAATGGAAGGATCATCTAAGCAGAAAATCAACAAGGAAACCATGCCTCTGAATGACACACTGGACAAGATGGACTTAACAGATATATTCCAAACATTTCATTCTAAAGCAGGGGAATATACTCTCATCTCCAGTGCACATGGAACATTCTCCAGAATAGACCACACACTGGGACACAAATCATCCCTCAACAAGTACAAAAAGATTGAGATCATACCATGTATATTTTCAGATCACAATGCTATGAAACTCGAAATCAACCACAAGAAAAAATTTGGAAAGATAATACCTAGAAACTAAATACCCTACTAAAGAATCAATGGGCTAACCAAGAAGTTAAGGAGGAAATTAAAAAGTACATGTTGGGGCACCTGGGTGGCTCAGTCGGTTAAGCGTCTGGCTTCGGCTCCGGTCACGATCTCACGGTTCGTGGGTTCGAGCCCCACGTCGGGCTCTGTGCTGACAGCTCAGAGCCTGGATCCTGCTTCAGATTCTGTATCTCCCTCTCTCTCTGACCCTCCCCTGCTCGCACTCTCTCTGTATCTCAAAAATAAATAAAAAACATAAACAAATAAAAAAATAAAAAGTACATGGAAACCAATAAAAATGATAACACCACAATCCAAATCCTCTGGAATGCAGCAAAAGCAGTCCTAAGAGGGAAGTATATAGCAATCCAGGCCTTCCTGAAGAAATCTCAGATACACATACCTTACACCTCAACGAGCTGGAATGAAAACAGCAAATAAAACCGAGAACCAGCAGAAAACAGGAAATAATAAAGATTAGAGCAGAAATCAATGTTATTGAAACAAACAAACAAAAACAGTAGAACAGATCAATGAAACCAGAAGCTTGTTATTTAAAAGAATTAACAAAATTGATAAACCACTAACCAGTTTGATCAAAAAGACAAAGGAAAGGACCCAAATAAATAAAATCAAGAATGAAAGAGGAGAGATCACAACCAACACAGCAGAAATAAAAACAACAATAAGAGAATACTATGAGCAATTATATGCCAATAAAATGGGCAATCTGGAAGAAATTGATAAATTCCTACAAACATATAAACTATCAAAACTGAAACAGGAAGAAATAGAAAATTTGAACAGACCCATAACCAGTTAAAACAATCAAATTAGTAATCAAAAATCTCCCAAAAAACAGGAGTCCAGGGGCAGATGGCCTTCCAGGGGCATTCTACCAAACATTTAAGGAAGAGTTAACACCTATTCTTTTGAGGCTGTTCCAAAAAGTAGAAATGGAAGGAAAACTTCCTATCTCTTTCTATGAAGCCAGCATTACCTTGATTCCAAAACCATACAAAGACCCCACTAAAAAAAGAGAACTATAGACCAATCCCCCTGATGAACATGGATACAAAAATCCTCAACAAGATATTAGCCAACCGGATCCAACAATACATCAAAAAAATTATTCACCACGACCAAGTGGGATTTATACCTGGGATGTAGGGTTGGTTCAATATCTGCAAAACAATGTGATTCATAACATCAATAAAAGAAAGGACAAGAACCACATGATCCTCTCAATAGATGCAGAGAAAGCATTTGATAAAATACAGTACCCTTTCTTGACAGAAACCCTTAAGAAAGTAGGGATAGAAGGATCATACTTCGAGATCATAAAAGCTGTATATGAAAGACCCACCACTAATATCATCCTCAATGGGGAAAAACTGAGAGCTTTTCCCCTAAGGTCAGGAACAAGACAAGGGTGTCCACTCTCACCACTGTTATTCAACATAGTATTGGAAGTCTTAGCCTCAGCAATCAGACAACACAAAGGAAAAAAAGGCATCCAAGTCGGCAAGGAGGAGATCAATCTTTAACTCTTCGAAGATGACATAACACTCTATATGGAAAACCCAAAAGATTCTACCAAAAAACTGCTAGAACTAATCCAGGAATTCAGCAAAGTGGCAGGATATAAAATCAATGCACAGAAATCGGTTGCATTCTTATACACCAACAATGAAGCAACAGAAAGAGAAATCAAGGAATCGATCCCATTTACAATTGTACCAAAAAACATAAAATACTTAGGAATAAATCTAAACAAAGAGGTGAAAAATCTATACACTGATAACTATAGAAAGCTGATGAAGGAAATTGAAGTAACAAAAAAATGGAAACATATTCCAAACTCCTAAATAGGAAGAACAAACACTGTTAAAATGTCAATACTACCCAAAGCAATCTGCATATTCAATGCAATCCCTATCAAAATAACACCAGGATTCTTCACATAGCTAGAACAAACAATCCTAAAATTTGTATGGAACCAGAAAAGACCCCAAATAGCCAAAGTAATCTTGAAAAAGAAAACCAAAGCAGGAGGCATCACAATATCGGACTTCAAGCTGTATTACAAAGCTGTAATCATCAAGACAGTATGGTACTGGCACAAGAACAGACACTCAGATCAATGGAACATAGTAGAGAACATTTGGGTCCCAGAAATGGATCCAAAAACGTATGGCCAACTCAGTTTTGACAAAGCAGGAAAGAATATCCAGTGGAAAAAAGACAGTCTCTTCAGCAAGTGGTGCTGGGAAAACTGGACAGCAACATGCAGAAAAATGAACCTAGATCACTTTCTTACACCATTCACAAAAATAAACTCAAAATGGATGAAAGACCTAAATGTAAGATAGGAAGCCATCAAAATCCTTGAGGAGAAAGCAGACAAGAACCTCTTTGACCTTGGCTGCAGCAACTTCTTAATCAACACGTCTCCAGAGGCAAGGGAAACAAAAGCAAAAATGAACTATTGGGACCTGATCAAAATAAAAAGCTTCTGCATAGCAAAGAAAACAATCAGCAAAACTAAAAGGCAACCAACAGAATGGGAGAAGATATTTTCAAACGACATATCAGATAAAGGGTTACTATCGAAAATCTACAAAAAAACTTATCAAACTCAACACCCCCCAAAAAAACAAATAATCCAGTGAAGAAATGGGCTAAAGACATGAACAGACACTTCTCCAAAGAAGACATCCAGATGGCCATCCATGAAATGATGCTCAACATCATTCATCACCAGGGAAATACCACTCAAAACCACAATGAGATACCATCTCACACCCATCAGAATGGATAAAATCAACAAGTCAGGCAACAACAGATGCTGGCAAGGATGCAGAGAAAGAGGATCTCTTTTGCACTGCTGGTGAGAATGCAAACTTGTACAGCCACTCTGGAAAAAAGTATGGAGATTCCTCAAAAAATTAAAAATAGAAATATCCTACGACCCAGCAATTGCACTACTAGTTATTTACCCAAGGGATACAGGTGTGCTGTTTCAAAGGGACACATGCACCCCATGTTTATAGCAGCACTATCAACAATAGCCAAAGTATGGAAAGAGTCCAAATGTCCATCGACAGATGAATGGATAAAGAAGATGTGGTATATATATACATTGGAGTATTACTCAGCAATAAAAAAGAATGAAATCTTGCCATTTGCAACTACGTGGGTGAAATTAGAGAAAAACAAATATCATATGACCTCACTCATATGAGGAATTTAAGATACAAAACAGATGAATATAAGTGAAGGAAAGCAAAAATAACATAAAAACAGGGAGGGGGACAAAAACATAAGAGACTCGAATATGGAGAACACGGGGTTACTGGAGGGGTTGTGGGAGGGAGGATGGGCTAAATGGGTAAGGGGCATTAAGGAATCTACTCCTGAAATCATTGTTGCACTAACTAAGTTGGATGTAAATTTTTAAAAAATTAATTAAAAAAAGAAAGAAAGCAAATGCACCACAAAGATGAGAGTCTGAGTGGAGGAGTGATTGAACTGAGATGATGGAAGGGTTGTCCTTATCAATAGTAACAAGGTCTCAAGGGGCCATCAAGAGAATGGGTGACTGAGGTTGAGTGAAGGAAACTGTCTTTGAAAAAGAAAATGACAAGGAAGTAAGAGGCCAGGATATTAGAGAAGTTATACACATAGGTATTAAAATCAAGTTTAATATTGGAGTAGCATTGAAGTGAATAAGGAGACAGTAGCTCAAAATTTCAAGTTTTACTCTGGGGTAAATACATGTTTTGTCAAGACAATGCAAAACAATCTGGAGAACCCTCTTTTATAAAATAAATACAAAATTGCAAGTAAACATCATAAAACCCAGAACCAAAAAAAAAAAAAAAAACCTTACTATTAGAAGCATTAACTGCCTGACACTCCTATTATTTTCCTGAATCTTCTTTAGTTATATTTTCATATGACAGTGATTTTGTAATATTTCCTATAGAGGGAATTGCAAAAACAATTCTGCCTTTTCTCGAGCGTAGTTGATGGAAATTTGGGTTCTTTATCATTGATAGTTTGTGTTTTCTTTATAATTGATATTTTTTCTTTCAATTTCAATAATTTCCTTAAAGGTAGTGCTATATCTGAAACATTTTCCAGTTTCCTATTCAGACGCTCTTGTTTAGCGGTCTGTGCCCTAAAAACTGTAGCCCTTGTAGCACACTTGGGTAGGGTCCCATCAGCCACATAACATTCATTTTATTCTCCTAGGGTGTGGATGTTCAAGATGTCTGCAAGAACAGATTGTCTCCATGTGCAGGTGGTGAGGACCTCCTCCAGGATATATAGAGAGACCTCTGGGGGTGGGGGCAGCACTCCAGGCCTTCAACACCAGATTATCACAGTGGCTTGCCCTGGAGGAGCTAGCCTTAGAAGGGACATGAGGAGCCCTGAAACCTAAACTTTATTGGCATCATATTAAATCCACTTCTAGTTTCAGGAGTTGGGGAGAGAAGGAAAATAGAGTCAGAAAAGAGGATGTACAGGGTGACTGAGTGGATCAGTTGGTTAAGCGTCCAACTCTGGACTTCGGCTCAGCTCATACTCTCATGGTTCATGAGTATGAGTCCTGTGTCGGGCTGCCAGCGCAGAGCCTGCTTGGGATTCTCTCTCTGCCCCTCCCCTGCTCATGCTCTCCTCTCTTTCTCTCAAAAATAATTAAATGAATTTTAAAATATAAAAAAGAAAAGAACAATGTACAAAGCCATGTGGGGACCGGGGGGGGGGAAGGGTGACTCCAGAGGCCTGTGCTTCCAGTGGAGATAATGTGGATAGGATGAAGAGCCTGGTGGTCTGAGGCAGACATCAGTGATAGAATTTGGCTATGAGAGATAGGAGTGACAGAAGCAGTGAGTGGTGACAACCCAGAGTCCTGACCACTTCTTCATCCCACAGTGGTGATACAGAGGCCAGAAGAGTAGTCTGAGCTGCAGTTCAATAGGGCTCTGTTCTAAATTCTGAAATGCTAATCTCTATGGCTCCACCTTGAATCTTGTGAAGTGAGGTATGGAGGCCAAGTGAGGTATGAGGAGGATGTGACACAGCTTTTGATCCTTTTTGAGGAAGCTGAGGACAAACAAGCAATCTGGAATGTAACATGGACATGAGGCTATTTTGGCAAATCAGGTTTCCTCCAGTCCAGAAACTTATGGCATCGGTGCCTTTAGCAACCTCCAGAGCATTCTCAGGAGAGACTTGGCTTGCTTCTCTAGGGTTCAGAATCTTCAGGCTAAAATCAGAGTAACCAAGTATAGAAAGTAACAGAGAATCCAGAACTTCCAGCTGGCTGGGAGTGAAGGAGATTGGGCAGAATCTCATATTCCTCCTGGTGCTGAGTCTAGACTTTGCTCTGCCTTTTGCTTTCAAACTCCACCCAAGAATATCTGATGGCTTTAGCCAGGTACCACTTACTGGAGCTAAACTGAAACCAAGAGGTGAAGGTTAGAGCAAACCCCTTTTGGCTGAGTGTAAAGAACACTGGCACAGAACTAACATAGAATGGGCTCCATTGCAAGGTAGTATGTTTTCACACTGAAAATATTTTAGCAAAGGCTGTAGTATTTCTGGCAAGAAATGATGTAGAGAGGAATCATTCATAAAATAGGGAGGATGGAGAGGATAAGTTCTAAGTTTCCTTGTTACTAATAATTTTAGAATTCTTCCAGGCTTCTATGAACTTCTATTACTTTTAATCTTTTCTAATTTAACATCATTTCATGTTAAGTTAGTATTATTTTTCTCCACCTACATGATATAAACTTCTTGAAAATAAGTGTCGTATTTCATTTTCTCTCTGTATCCTCAGAGTCTTGAACACAAAGTTGAAGCTAAGTTTTTTTTACATTTTTTAAAGTTTTTATTAATTTTTTTGAAAGAGAGAGAGAGAGACGAGCAGGGGAGGGACAGAGAGAGGGGGTGGAAGGACAGATCCAAAGCGGGCTTTGTGCTGATAGCAGAGAGCCTGATTCAGGGCTCGAATTCACAAACCATGAGATCATGACCTGAGTTGATATCAAGAGTTGGATGCTCAACCGACTGAGCCACCCAGGCGTCCCTGAAATGAAGTCTTAGTTGGCTGATTGGTGCTTTGGTAGACATATAGTGTTAGCGGGGTTGCCTAGAAAATTACTATGACGTCTTCTTTTCACAATGCCACATTGATAACGATAAAACAAATAGGGCAAACTGTTAAGAAATTATGAACCTAGTTTTAGGGTTATGGAAGCAGATTGTACTATTTCTGCTTTTTTTTCCAAAAAAAAATTGTTTTAAAGACAATTTGCACATTTAAAAAATTTTTTTAAATTTTATTTATATTTGAGAGAGAGAAAAGACAGTGCATGAGCAGGGGAGGGGCAAAGAGAAAGACACAGGCAGAATCTCAAGAAGACTCCAGGCCCTGAGCTGTCAGCACAGAGCCCGACGCAGGGCTCAAACTCACGAATCGTGAAATCATGACCTGACCCAAAGTCAGGCACTCAACAGACTGAGCCAACCAGGTGCCCCAACAAAACTCACTTTAAAAAAAAAAAAAAAAAAGTTGGTAACAACGAGAATGTCTGACAGTAGGGGTTTGGTTAAATCAATGTAGTCACGGTTAAAAATGGGGGAAATGTTCAAGAAATGTTGCTTTAAAAAGGAGAAACATTTTATCACTTTCATTGAACCAAAATTTCTGTACTTTCTCCATAGGAAAGTGTTCATGTGGTTTCTTTCTGGTCCTTTTCCCTTTCATTGTCAAATTGAAACAGCATAAAGAAATTTATGCTCATTCTTTCTTCATCTTGATCTTCGGTGGTCCTAGAATCATTTTCTTCCAATAAGAAAAGGAT
The DNA here is from genome assembly GCA_028646485.1 of Cryptoprocta ferox. Classification (NCBI taxonomy): domain Eukaryota; kingdom Metazoa; phylum Chordata; class Mammalia; order Carnivora; family Eupleridae; genus Cryptoprocta; species Cryptoprocta ferox. The sequence continues at coordinate 116,042,462 of CM053577.1, forward strand.
AGCAACCATTTTTCTTTTCATTCCCTCTAGCCAACTTGCTTCCTTATTGGAAACTTATTTCCTCATCGGCAACTTAAAATTAAAAGTGCCCAAATACTACATACAAGAGGAAAAGGGTAGAAGCAGAAATCTGGGCTGACCCTGACCAATGTTCAACACCGGTGATTCTTTCAGAGCTGACTTGTAGCTCTATTATGCTATTTCACTTACAAAGTCAACTCTGTGAAAATGGTTGTTACAGACAGATAGAGCTAAATAATAGAGATAATTCTGCATCCTTGGGAATTTGTTTGACCTTTGTTTACTGTTATATTTTTTCTTTTTTTAAATTTATAGTTTATTGTCAAGTTGGTTTCTATATAACACCCAGTGCTCTTCCCCACAAGTGCCCTCCTCCATGACCATCACCCCCCCTTCCCCTTTCCCCCTCCCCCTTCAGCCCTCAGTTTGTTTTCAGTATTCAAGAGTCTCTCATGATTTGCCTCCCTCCCTCTCCCTAGCTCTTTTTTCCCCTTCCCTTCCCTATGGTCCTCTATTAGGTTTCTCCTGTTAGACCTATGAGTGAAAACATATGGTATCTGTCCTTCTCTGCCTGACTTATTTCGCTTAGCATGACACCCTCAAAGTTCATCCACTTTGCTACGTATGATCAGATTTCATTCTTTCTCATTGCCATGTAGTATTCCATTGTATATATAAACCACATCTTCTTGATCCATTCATCAGTTGATGGACAGTTAGGCTCTTTCCATGATTTGGCTATTGTTGAAAGTGCCGCTATGAACATTGGGGTACATGTGCCCCTATGCATCAGCACTTCTGTATCCCTTGGGTAAATCCCCATGTTTACTGTTATGTTAAACAACAACACACACGTCTATTCTGATCTTTTCTCTCCCATTCAAAAATCCCCACTGGTACATCACTATAGACTGAGGATACCAGCTCTAACATACATCTAAAATACATGGCATTGAACAGCAAGCAAGGAAACTAATATGGAAGGCAGGAAAGGTAGAGCTTCATTTTACCCAGCAGTGAGGTGTTTGGGAGAGATATTGCCAGAGGGGACAGGCCAATGCCTACACCTCGTAACTAGAGGGGAAATGTCAGAAAACTGGTGGTGAGTGCTGCACTGGGTCCAATCATCAAGGTGTTTCAAGAAATAGTCTCAGGAATGATTCATCCAGTGTGCAATAAGCAGATATAAAAGCGAATAGAAAAAGTCCAGAAATTCAGAGTCTTAAAGGATTGGGAAAACCAATACTTCTAAATTCCAAACATTAACAGATGGAACTAAAAGAGATTTTGAGAGCAAACATGAATAAAACGTTTCAATTTGGTAAAATGACTAAGGGCAAAGAACAAATGGAAGGTGTGGCCTCCACAGTTATTCCAGTGAACCTGGGGATGAAACAAGGAGAGAGAAAGAGGAAGAGCCAGACTGAGATTAGGAGAGCCAATAAAGAAATTAAACAACTTTGAGAATTATTCTTAAAATATCTTTTGAGTGTGATTAATGCCATATGGAAATGACTGGAAGCATACAAGACAGTAACCTACTAAGTTTTTGGCAGCTTTAAAAAGATATAATTCACATACTACAAAAATTGCCCATTTAATGTATATAATTCAATGGCTTTTCATACAGAGTATTGTGATATCATCACCATAATCAATTTTGGACACTTGTCTCAACACAGAAAAGAACCTCATAGCCATTGGATTTTCCCCAACCATCCTTTCACCAACCCTCTGGTAGGTAACCACAGATCTATTTAATGTCTCTGTAGATTTACCTATTCTGGAAATTTCATATGCATGAAATCATACAGTATGTCTTTTTTGTCTGGCTTCATTCATGTAACATAATGTTTTCAAGATTCATCCATGCTGCAAAATTCCTTCTTATGGAGTATTCCTTTTTATGGCTGAATAACATTTCATTGTATGGCTATACCACATCGTGTTTATACAGTTATCAGAAAGACATTTGAGTTTTTCCTACTTTTTTATGATTGTGTATAATTATGCTATGAAGATTCATGTACAAGTTTTGGTGTATACTTATATTTTCAGTTTTGTTGAGTATTCCACTAGGAGTAGAATTGCTGGGTCACATGGTAAATCTGTATTTAACTTTAAATAATTGCCAGACTGGTTTCAAAAGTGGCTGCACTATTTTTGCTATCTCACCAGTAATGTGTAAGCGTTCCAATATCTCTGCATCTCCCGCAACACTTGCTATTTGTCCATCATTTTTAAGTGTTTGTTTATTTATCTGGAGGGTGGGGGAAGGGCAGAGAGAGACAGAGAGAATCCCAAGCAAGCTATGTGCTGGAGCATGGGGCTCCATCACATGAACCATGAGATCATGACCTCAACCACAATCAAGTGTTGGTTGCTTAAATAACTGAGCCACCAGGTGCCTCACCCATCTTTTTGTATAACTTTTTATTTTATTTTATTTTATTTTATTTTATTTTATTTTAGAGAGGGGGGGAGCAAGCAGTAGATGGGAAGAGAGAGAGAGAGGGAGAGAGGGAATTCAAGCACAAAGCCCAGTGTGGGGCTCAATCCCACAACCCTGGGATCATGACCTGAGACAAAAATAAGAGTTAGATGCTCAGCCAACGAGCCACCCAGGTGTCTCAGTCCATCTTTTTAAATTATAGTGTATGGGAAATAGTATCTCACTGTGGTTTTGATTTGCATTTTCCTAATGACTGTGTTGAGTATCTTTTCACATATGCTTTCCTTGAAAAAAAAACGTCTATTCAAATCCTTAGAAGTGGGTTGTATTTTTATTGTTGAATTTTAAGAGTTCTTTGTATATTCTGGATACTAGACACTTATCATATATGTGATTTAGAAATATTGCTTCCATTCTGAGTTGTCTTTCACTTTCATGATGGTATCCTTTGAGGCACAAAAGTTTTTAACTTTGGTGGTTTAATTTATCTGTTTTTTCTTTTAGTGCTAGTGCTTTTGGTATCATATCTAAGAAGCCAATTGCAGCCTATGATAATATTCCACTTTAGACACCTCTAGCAACTTTTGATAGTCATGGGAGACTAGGACTAACTAGCCCATAAAATTATTCAATTGTGTTTTTAAAAATCAGAGATATAATACAATACAAAAGTTATTCTGAAATGAGTGAAGTACTGAGTTTGCAGATGAAAACAGTACACTTTCATTCAGTGTACTGAATTTCAAAACAAAATAGAGATTAGTTATCGAGATATATCTTGGTTAGGTAATTGAATTTCAGTTAAATTGTAAAGATTATGAACAATTTATCCTAATATCTAAGCAGAGAAAAGAAATTCACCTACAAAGGGGAAAATTCCTTTTAGGCTCAGAGTTTTCCAACAAATAATGCCAGAAGACGATGGAAGAAAGTCTATAGAATTCTGTAGGAGAGAAATGTGACTATGAATATTCATGCAGTCAACTTGTTATTCAAGTTTAAGAGCCATATCAAAGTTTTTTAAGTAGTCTCTATAATGTCAATTATGTTACCAGAAAACTACTCATAAATGTATAAACTTGCATGTATAATTATTTGTACATAATTCTATGCTACTTATTGATTTCTAATTATTCTCTATGTTCCCAGTGAGGACTGTAAATTCCTTGAAGGCAGAAATATTTCTTTCTTGTTTTTTATAGAACTAGGCCATAGAACATTCTTCACACTGTGTTAATTGGCTGTTAAATATTTATATCCTTTAAAAAAAAACACCTACGACCTGAGACACTTCTGTACCCAGGGTTTTCTCAAACTTTAGTCCACATCCGAATGACCTGGAGGATTTGGTAACACAGATTGCTGGGCACCACTCCCACATTTCCTGATTCCACAGGTCTGGGGTGAGGCCAGCAAATTTGCATCTCCAACAATTCCTAGGTGATGTTGATGCTGCTGTTGAGGGAGCACACTTGGAGAGCCACTGCTCTAATGCAGCAGTCCCCAACTTTGGGTGCATATTGAAATCTGAAATCACCTGGGGAGATCATACTGATGCCTGAGTCTCATCCCCAGACATAATCAGAGAGGGAGCTGAGCGCTCAAACGATACTAATGTGCATCCACAGTTGAAAACTACTACTCCAGTGCCTTAAGCAGGTATTCCCTTCTTTAACATCCTGTTCTTCATTTGCATCAAGTTTTGAATATATATAGATATCTTTACCTGAAAGGCAAGGACTTTGGCAGTTTTATGTATTATTTTGCTTCCCGCCATCACTAATATTGATAGCTAATAGGTGGTCCAAAATGTTTTTTTAACGAAAGAAAGAATAAAAGAAGGAATTGGGACAGATTACAAAAATAAATTATAGTATAGTGTCTTAATGGGAATTCCCTCCCATATCCTTCCATAAACCCCAGTTTTATGTGTAAGAATTGCAGTCCCCTGGAAGTACATTCCTATTCCAAATTACCTTAATCCATGTCACCTAGTCTCATAGACATCTCAGAGCTTTGGCCCAGGATTTGGTAATACCCCTTTATAGGTAAGCACCACAGGAGGAGGTAGTTGGGAATGAGGGCCAGAGATCCTGTCCCATTGTCTAGAAAGGACTTGAAGACCACATCAGATTTTTCCCCTTAATTTCTTATTATTGCAAAAAATGAATATGCCTATTTCTTGGGTAACTAAACATTTTTATGTAAAGTCTGGCAAATGGAGCTCTCACTCCACTATTCACAGATATTACTCTTGTCAAGTTCAGCAAGGGTCTCCCTGTTGTCAAATATAGTGGTTACTTTTCTGATTCATCTTACTCAATTTCTCAACAGTTTTGACACCAATTACCTCTGAAGATGCTTTCATCTCTTAGCTTAGGCCATATTCCACTCTCCATTTTCCTTCTACCTTCATGGCTGCTGCTCAAAGTTCCTTTGCTAGTTCTTCCTCTTGCCTCAACCTCTAAATATTGGAAGTTCCCTACGTTCTTTTCTGGAGTTGCTCTTTATTCTCCTAGTCCTCACTGGTGAATTCTCCAGAACTCTTGAGGGGAAATTGTACAGGAAGGAGGGGAAGGGAAATAGGGTAGCGAATTCTTCTCTTTATGCTATATGTATATATAACATACAGTACATAATTCATAGGTAACATTCTCTCTGTGTTGTAAAGACATCTGTATTATCAACAATTTTACTCAAAATACATGGAGACAAGGAAGATTCTTCTTCAGAAACTCCCAGGATTATATGATGGATTCAATCGGAACTAGGACAACTCAATCGCTTCTTGGAACTTCCATTTCATTTGGCCTGCTCTATGGGAGGTCCTCCTCTTTGGTCTTACATGTACTGCTAATTAAAATTCTGACTGGGTTTAGGATCAAAGAACCCTGTCTCATTGCATTCCCACATTCTTCCTTCTTCTTTCAATGTCTTCCAAGATCTATTTTAAACTGTAAGTGTTGCATACTTTTCAAAGGCCCTTTGACCTGTTCCCATTAAATCAAAAGGGGGAAATAGGTCTCAGCATTCACCTAACAGCCAATCAGTAGAAGTCTGAGGTCTGAACAAGTTTCTCTGTATCCAATGTTCATACCAGGGAAGTGGTTATTTTCAAATGCTTCCCTTCAAGTTGCTCTACTGCTAATCTGAATCCATATTAATGGGTGATTTTGGAATTAAACTATTTGAGGGTATGAGGGAAAGTGTACAAAGGATGAAAGTACCAGAGAACTTTTACAAACCTTAGGAGACTGATACAAGAAGTTTGCAATGAGCTGGAAAGAAGTGGAGAGAACTAATATGGCCCTGGATCTTTTCCAAATCCCACCCCAGTGTGCTTGGCAGCTCACATGATACCTTGACTTTTCCAAATATTGGAAGAAAAAGCAGCCAAGGTTTTATGCAAGAATGAAAAGGCCTGAAGCACTTCAATTTCCGGGTGGTTAAACAAAAGGGGACACACACCAAGAAAAGCCACTTTAAGTGCGTGCAGTAGAACTGGACAAAAGAGAATAGGCATTTAGTTAGGAAAAAAAATCAAAATCTCATTATTTGGGTATAGAAGAATTGCCATATAGGTGTGTTTTCATAAATTCTTTCAGCTTCTCCCAGCAATGGAGAATGTAATGTTAACAGTTTCTCAAAAATTTAACTAGAACTTGGACTTAGAATGTACAAAGAATGTAAGTCTCAGGGAACTTTTACAAACCTTAGCAGATGGATACAAGAAGTTGGCAATAAGCTGAAAAGAAGAGGAGAGAACAAGTATGGTGCTAGATCACTTCCAAGTGCTATTAAATATTGTGAAACACAATTATCACACAAGTAAAGCTATTCTTATTACAAATATGGCACACCTACTTACTGGATGTTATAGTTGTTAATGCCAGAGGGATCCTGATTTCACAGTTAGTACATTTGAAACCCAAAGACATTAATTAATTGATTTCTCCACAGACACACTCTCTCCAGGTAACAGTGACCTGGAGCACAGCTCACCCAACCAGGGCAAATCTTCTGTTAGTAGTTACCATAAAACTTCCCATCCAAAAATTACACAGAGTGGGAAGGCATGAAAAGGAGTTACAAATTGATTCCAGACTCCTCTTCTTTTAGGCATTATGAAAACAGTTACTGAACACATTGAAAAATTCCTACCAGGGTGTGCCTCTTCCAATCACTGTTCCTTTTCCCTGGTCTCCTGAGTAACAAGCTGAAGGAATACTCAGCAACAGAGCACTTGGAATTCCTTGGATTTTACTTGTGCCATGGAAGATTATCTAAAGGGATGGTAATAAGCATAAAGAGGTATAACTTCAAGGCATTGCAGTGGCCAGCATCCTCTTTCATGTTCTTAGATACCTGAAAATCTTTTACTTGGGGACATTTTATTGGGCTATTGGATATAATCCCCCTCAAGAAATCTTAAATTGAACACTTTTAGTAATATCTGATGAATCATGCTGAACAAAGAGAGGTACCAGAACACTGGAGACAAGCAAATAGGCTAATTTTATATAAGAAAGAAAAAGAAGGTGAATTTAGGGTTCTAACCTGGTATATTTGATTCAGATAGCTGAAAAGATATTAAAGAATAGTCAATTTATTGACAACTTGATTATATTTAAAAAAAAAACTAAAGAATGCATCCAACCAAATAACTTGATTTAATTTTTGATGGAGTCACTATACATGTAGATCAGAAGAACATCATCAGTGTGACTCCTGCAAAGTGTTTGATGGAGAAGTGAAGGCTGAATAAAATGTTAGTAGATGTGTTTGTATTTGATGGTATGACAGTGGTGTTGACACCAAAGACTGTTGACATATCAATTGATGTTAGCCTGGAGGAAAGTCTCATAAAACCAAGCTGGTAGGGATAACTAATATGCTAGGTGACAGAATCTACATCCAAAATCATTTCCAGGCCTAGAATAAAGAGCAAAAAACAAATAGATAAAATGTATTAGAAATAAAAGTCAAAAAAAGTGTAAAATTATGACTTCAGCTATTCACAATTACACTAACCCAGGGTAGATAACATCTAGTTTGAGTGATTTTTGAAGGAAAGGCCTGAGAATGAGTTATAATACCTTTAAAAAAAATAGAGCCAGGCTTAAGCTTCACTCACAGAAGCATGGAGTCCACACCAAGACAGGTAATAGGACACACAGATGTTCCCCCAGGACTCTTCTGGCTCTCTTCACTCATGTGCCAGAACAGGTCACTGGCCACCTGTTCTGCAATCCCTTCCTCCCATATTCCTCTTCTTTGCTTGCCATGCTTTCCACTGAGTTTCATTTTTCCCTCCCTGTTGATCTCCCAGATGCTAGTCAATCTAATAGGCATTGCTTACCATTAACACAGTCTTTCTCACATTTCATCTGTTAAAAATATAACAATCCTACTCATTTTGAAGACCTAGCTAAATCCTGCTTGAGTCTCCTTTCCTCACCAGCGACATAATCTTGCTGACCTCTGGGTGTTTATGGACTTAGTAGCACTTGGTCCTTACAGCTCTCATAGGTCTTATCAGATAGTCTCTTGTATAAGTCTTATTTGTTAGATTTCATGGCATCCTAAACAGTTTTGTAGACCACTGAGGATATAGACTGCATTTTAAAATACAGTTTGCATTTGTAATATAAGCATGTTTATGCCATGCACAAGGAAGGAAGAGAGGGAGGAAAAATCAGAGGGAGAGATGAAAGATAGTAGTGACTAAAATCGGTGTGCTAGCCTAACCACTTAACTACTAGGGAGGAAGAGTTTCAATCTGTCATGTGAAATTTTACACTGAATATGAACTGGTTAACTAGTTATAAAGCTCTACGTCAATGTGAAGTTAATCTATGCATACCTCGTGATAATCAGGCTTTGTATTTGTAGACTGACATTTCTCAGTCTACATGATTCAGTCCTTTAAAATAAAAACACCATTGCTGTCATGGCCCTACCACCCCCACATGTTAGCAGGTGTCTAAGATAACACACACAAAGAGAATATATTCACAACCCAGCATCTCAATATATAGTACAGGAAAAGTAGGTGCAGAGAAGAATGTGTTTTTATGTCCAGCAATAATTTATTAAAAGGTCAGGAGGATATATAAGCATTCTCCCCCTGAGGCTTATGTAGATAAAACTAGAGTAAAATGCAAGTATAAAATATATTACATTTCAACCCAGTAAGGGCTGATTAAAAAACTTTTAAAGAGGTGCTGGCTGTGCAACTAAAACTTGTAAGCAAGTCTGCCTCAAGAGAAACAGTGCTATGCTTCCCCAAAATGGAAAGAACGTGTTCAGGAGGAGGAATAACTGTGCCAGCAGGTTTTCACATTAACCACCCTATTTTGTCTTGGAAGCAATTTTTTTTCTAGAATTTTTAAATGCATTATTACTCTTTCTATTGATTTTCTTTGAGCCCTGCTTTTTGCTGAAATCTGAAATTTGACTATCTTGGTAATTTCCAAGAGTGTGGTTAATAATCATAAACTCTATCAGCACATCCCCACTAAGACTGACATTCCTGTAACAGGTTTACGTATACCAAGACAAAGTTTTTTCTAAAGGGGCTCCCGGATAAAGATTTTAGCCCTGAACCATCATCACAGATAGCATAGTAGGTAGAGGCAGAGGCTCTGCCTCATGCCCATTCATAATGGAATGAAGAAGTAAATGTGCAAAGCTTCTCATATAATCCTTCAACTTGGACATAAATACATCAAAGGTTTGGAAAAGATCTTGATAAGCCATGAGAACAAAACTCAGATTTGTTTATGACACCAACCCAAACGAAGATCTGAAGGGTGCTTTCATTTCAAATTCAGAGTCATTTGACACAAGGCTGATGGTGAAATGTGCCAAAGAATTCAAAACCAAGATGGTTTCACTCAAACAGTAAAGGGCGTCAGCCTGTGAAAACTACATCAGTTTAAAAAAATCTCATTTAACTTACTGCAAATCCAACCCATTAAGTTCCCCTGTAAAGTGAGTTTATAGAGCATATGGAACTTGCTGGCTTCTTGGGATATTGCAAAGACAGATTTGTTGATGGAGAATATTATGCATTTCCCCCTATTTCCTACCTCAAATTTATTATTCTCTCCTTTTAAAATATTTTTTGCAGAGAGTAAAGTTTGGATCAAGCCAAAACCTCAATCTTTGTATTTTATTTTTGAACATATTGTAGGTAGACACTTGAAAATAAATGTTGAAACACTTGTTCTCTTTTAACTAATCCATAACAAAGAATTTAAAATAAACTTTCCAAGATGCTTATCAATTACAGGATGTACAAGAATTCTGCAAAAACATGGAAATTTTACTTTTAAACAGCATGTTATTTGCAATATCAGAAAAAGAGATATATTCAGTGTGTTTTTCTTCAACCTCCAGGCAACTTTTCAGATGAAGTACTTCTAAATTTAAGCAATGATCCTATTGTTAATCTAAAACAAAATTATGATAAGTACCCTCACAGAGTGTGCACATATTTTGCAAACATGGGGGAAATAGTATATTTGTTGTACTTTTTTCAGACTAAGGATCAGATCTATTGCTTTAAATTTGGAGTTACTTTACCTAAAAAGGTGTCTGGAGGTTGAGCTAAAGCATATTATGTTATTTAAAAATGTAACTAATAAACTATTTGAAATAAGTCTATTCTCTGTTGCCAGACTTTTCAGACAGCTTGTATATTATTTAGGTTCAAATAGCAGAGCATTTTAAATACATTAATGAATTACATATGGGTTGCAAAATTTCTGCCCAATGAAAGCTAAAGATATGAATGTACATATTGATCTACAGAAAGAAGCTGATTTGGACAAGGGACAGGGCATAGACTCTCATAAAGAAAAAAACTTGAACAAAAGTAAGGATTGACGTCCCCCTGGGAGACCGAGTTTCTAATGAGCACATGATTACTCAAGTTCTGGGATGTCAGCCCTCTATCACATAGGTATTGATGTTTGGTGCCAAGTCTATGGTCAATTATTTTTTTCATTTATTCCACACACACTTGAGTACCTACCCCATACCTAGCATCATAATCCCTGGAAAGGTTTTTTGTTGTTGTTGTTATGCACAAAAGTCTCAACAAAATGTAGCTCAAATTCACAGCACTGACACCCCTTCTCTGAGCACTCCAAGGGATGTGACTAGGGAGTACAATTCATAAGGTATATCCTATGGAAGAGGTTGGATTCCTCTGTGAAAAATAGTTTCTGAGTCTTTGAAAAGTACCTTCTGAGGCACCCCCTGCTGTTCTTTGGCTTGGGACCATCCTTGGGATGCAGGCAGTTGATGCTATTTTGTTGTGTCTGGCCAAGAATTGAGCACTAAGCACAGCATCGCAAAGCTACCAAGCATAAATATACATCCGATTTTAATATCTGGCTATATTACATAAATCTGGACTATTTGATTTGATTATAAATGAGCAATATACAATTTATGAATTGCCAGATATCAGCTTAATCTGTTTAAGATGATTGCTACTGCAACTCCAAGACAGCCCACTCAATTCATTTTCTCAACCAGATACCCTTCCCCTACCCTACATTTAAACTGAAAAAGATAAGCATTCACATATCAAGAAATGTGCTAACTTAGAGTCATACTCATTGATATTTCTCCTTTAATATTTTCCAAGGATGCCATTTCAAGTTTCTTTCTCTTGTTCAAGTCACATCTACCCCAGGCCCTCCATTAACATTCCTCCACTTCGTCAGGCTGTCACTCCTTCCAATATTATAAGAACTCTTGTCACCATAATATTAGTTTGTAAATATGAAGGCTGAGGTCTAAAAGAAGTAACAATTTAAGAGAGGTATCAGAACCATGAAAAAGCTCAATACAATAAAGAACACTAACCATAGAATCATGACAACTGTGCAACACATGTAGTCCCTCTGTGCCCCACCAAAATTTACTCTTAATATTACTGCCAGATTAATTTCCCTAATCTTCTAGTTAGAATATAGGTTTAGCCTTGCTGACAAAGACCCAAAATAATGGTATGTGCTTCTACTCCATAAAGTGTCTATGGGCTCAAGTTGATATTCTGCTCTCCCAAAAGTGTTGTCTTTATCCATATGACCTTCTCCATCAAGCTCATATTCAAGGAACTACAAAAAAAAGGAAGTGAAAGGGGAGAGCATGTCTAGTTATGGCAAAGTATGGGCATTGCTTACATTATTTCTGTTCACATCCTCCCCTGCCTGAACTTAGTCACTTGACCACACTCACTCAATAGAAAGTCTGGGAATAAAGTCTGTATTTTGTTCAGCTTTTAAAAACGAAATATTCTATTGCAATGAGAGATGAAAGAATAGACATTGGGGCACAAGTAGAAGACTGTCATACCAGAATACTTCATATGTCTCCCTTCAAAATGTCACATTGAGTATCTACAGTCCTATAAATATGGTCGATTATAGGCTATGCAGATGGCATTACAGGGTATTCCTGGCAGACACTTCTCAAATTTTCATTTGCAGCTCAATGCTTTCAGAAGCACCTAAAAGTACTCACTCTACCACCCTGGCTCACTGTACCCCCTCCCATCTTTCAGAGCCTGGATCAATTCCCAAACCCTTTCATAAATTTCTCCCTTCTTGCTACACCCACAGTACTCTCTTTCTCCTCTGAGCTTCTTATGTACTTATTGTCAGACCACTCTTTACCCACTAGATTATTATAGCAGATGCTATGGATGCCTCTTTCTGGTACTCACTAGTACCTGCTGAGGCCATCTTACTGCAAGAAACTGCAACTCTCCAGCTGAAGGCTTTCTCCTGACTACACAAGGAAAACCAGAAGTGCTGGGGAGTAAATGCTCTCAGGAGAAGTCCTAGGTAACAATGGCTAGGAGTTAGAAGATAACTACTTGTCTCCCTTACTTTTGGGTAGAGTAACATCAGGTTATGTTCTATACCATTTCCCAGAAGAATTACCAGTTGCCTACAAGTGGTGGCTAGATTTAGTTGTCTTCCTTGCCTTTCCTGTCTCATTTTTTCCACTTTCCTACACATGCTTCCCAGAATCACTCCTAAATAAACTAGTAGTCCTCAAATCCTTGTCTCAGTGTCTGCTTCTAGGGATCCTAAACTGAAATAATCATGCCTTATCTTTCCCACACTTCCTGGAGTTCTGGACAATTCAAGTGCCTCCATCTCATTATCATTATTTTATATCCCCAGTACCTGGCACACAGTAGGTGCTTAACAGATATTGGGGGTTTGCCAGAATTCATTGTATCTATTTTTTCCTTGTCTATTCCAAAGCCCGTGTAGCAATTTGTTAGTTCAACATCCAAGTTGCTAAAGAGTAGTCCTTAGCAGGTACCAGCCTGTCACTGACCATGTGGTAATTAAACACAGAAGTATTTTTCCTTGTGCTTTGCAAAGCATAAAGCTGTTTGTTTTGGCTTTATCACTGCCGTTCATTAAGCAGTGGAAAAGTGAGAATATACACTGAATACATTTTGCACTAAGATTTGTTTACTTTCTGTTAAATGAACATGCTAATTTACTGTTATAAAATGTATAGTTTACATGAAGATCCATTGTCCACTATTCTAAATGTTAGCAATTCAAAATGTATAGCAAATGGTTCCATTTATAGAACAATGCCAGTGACTATTTAGAGCAGCCATGATACTCCTGCAGTGTAGTTCTCTTCCTCCTTCCTGCCCTATATGCCCAGCATTCTCCATTTCCCTTCCACAGAGAAAACTTATAGAAGAAATAACTATTTCCATCAGGCACAACCATGCATAGCTGTATACTGTTTGGATTGGCATCTATCCTCTTTGTTATCTCTCCAGGTCATTTATAAATTTTTTGCAGTTGTGTATGGGCATGTATGTGGAAATTTTTCAAACATTTTGAATTTTTTAAAATTGAAAAGAAACTGCCAAATCGATCTCCCTCTTGCTCTTTAAACCCATATACGTTAAAAAGGATATTCAATACTTTTGTTTTTGAACTGGCTATCCATTGACCATTAAAGTGTTGTCTTTTAAAAGCTATTTACTATTCAGGAATTTTGGGGGCCATTTAAAAAGCCTTTGTACAGAGAAGGACAGATACCATATGTTTTCACTCATAGGTCTAACAGGAGAAACCCAACAGAGGACCATGGGGAGGGAAAGGAGGAAAAAGAGTTAGGGAGAGGGAGGGAGACAAAACATGAGAGACTCTTGAATACTGAAAACAAACTGAGGGCAGAAGGGGAAGGGGGAAAGGTAAAGGGGGGTGATGGTCATGGTGGAGGTCACTTGTGGGGAAGAGCACTGGGTGTTATATGGAAACCAACCTGACAATAAACTATAAAGTTAAAAAAAAATAAATAAATAATAAATAAAAACATAAAAATAAATAAATAAATAAAAATAAAAATAAAAAGCCTTTGTAAATCCTTTACTCCAAAAAAAAAAAAATAATAAGTTGCATTTTGCCAAGAGCAAACACACTCTGACCAGAGTGAGAAATGACTGGGTTGTATGGGCGGCCAAGCATTCTACCTCACAGCTCATATATATGAATCCATAAGAGTAAAAATGTGATAAAAGCAATTAGAGCTAGAAAGCAATAAAATGAAAATTAGAAACCTAAATACAAGCAAAGAACTTATTTTTCTTCTGGTCTGAAACTATAGATGGTTGGAGAAGACATGTGTTCCTCAAAATCTAGAGATCTCTCAGGTTTGGGGTGTGCTACTGTACCTCTCCGAGCTACTTTGGTTAGATTAGTTAGCAAATGAGTCATACAACATGCAGCTACCAATTACTATATCAATTTTCTCAAAATCTCATTTCCTTTTTTTAAATGTTTATTTAGTTTTAAGAGAGGGATAGAGTGTGTGAGCTTGAGCAGGGGAGGTGTGGAGAGAAAGGGGAATGAGGATCCAAGGCAAGCTCCACACTGACAGCAAAGAGCCTGATGCAGGGCAAAAATTCGTGAACTGTGAGATCATGACCTGTGCTAACATCGAATGCTCAACCAAGTATTCATTTCATTTTTTAGAAATTGTTTCTCTTTTTTTAGTGTTTTTTTTATTATTTTTGAGACAGAGAGAGACTGAGCATGAACAGGGAAAGGGCAGAGAGAGAGAGGGAGACATAGAATCGGAAGCAGGCTCTAGGTTCTGAGCTGTCAGCATAGAGCCTGACGCGGGGCTCGAACTCATGAACCGTGAGATCATGAACTGAGCCGAAGCCAGACACTTAGCCACCTGAGCCACCCAGGCACCCTTAGAAATTGTTTCTTTTTTAAATTAAATAAATTAATTGAATTATAATTGATACACAATATTATATTAGTTTTTGTATACAACATAGTGATTCAATAATTATATACATTACAAAATGCTCATAATGGTAAGGGTATTCATTTCACTTTTAATTGTCACTGCAGTGACTGAAGAAGCTATCTCACATGTAGAGGTTATATATATGAGAAAATATGCCTTCCAGGCTAGAAAAAGTGATTTGAGCTTCCCTTTTCTTTCTTAGTGCTTCCTATCCATTTGCCAAGATATGGACTTAAAATGCATAACCATTCTGAATTACTTTCCTAGGGCTACTAAAACAAACTACCACAAACTGGGTAACTTAAAATAATGACAACTTAGGGCCTCATAATTCTGGAAGCTAAAAGTCTGAAATCATGATATCAACAGGGCTATGATCCCTCTGAAGACTCTGGGGAAGAATCCTTCCTTGCCTCTTCTGGCTTCTGGTATTTGCCAGCAATCCTTGCTATTTCTTGGCTTGAAGTTAAATCACTCTAGTCTCTGCCTCTGTGGTCATATGGCCATCTTCTCTCTGTGTCTCTGACACCAGTAATTTTGAATTTACAGTCCACTCTACTCAAGTATGAACACAACTAATGACATCAACAA
This sequence comes from Cryptoprocta ferox, assembly GCA_028646485.1. Lineage (NCBI taxonomy): Eukaryota > Metazoa > Chordata > Mammalia > Carnivora > Eupleridae > Cryptoprocta > Cryptoprocta ferox. The sequence continues at coordinate 116,057,847 of CM053577.1, forward strand.
ACACCCTATTTCCAAATAAGGTCACATTCCGAGATTTCAGGTGGACGCGAATTTTGAGGGGACACTATTCAAATCTGTAGAGTCCACCTGCTAGCCTCCAAAAATGTATGTTCATCCCATGTGCAAAATACCGTCACCCCATCTCTTCCCCGAAAGTCTCAACTCATTCCAACTCTAAGTCTAAAATCTCAAATAAATGGGGCATCTGGGTGGCTCAGTCAGTTAAGCACCCGACTTTGATTCAGGTAATGATCTCATAGGTCATGGGTTTGAGCCCGGCATCGGGCTCTGTGCTTACAGCTCAGAGCCTGTAGCCTGTTTCCGATTCTGTCTCTCCTTCTCTCTCTGCCCCTCCCCCACTTGCAGTCTGCCTCCCTCCCTCAAAAATGAATAAACATTAAAAATAAATAAACACATCAAAATCTCAAATAAATATTGTCAACTTAAAATGCCCCAAATCTCACAATCTAAATCATCTAAATCAGTTATGGATGAGAACCTGGATATGAACCATCATGGGATGGTTCTATCTGTGGACCTGTGATACAGAAAACAAATTAACTGCCTCTAAAATGTAATGGTGGTCCCACCAATAGTGTACAAAAGTTCCTTTTCCTCCATATCCTTCCCAAAATTTGTTTTTTCTGTTTGATTCTAGCCAGTCTGCCAGGTGCGAGGTGATATCTCATTGTGGTTTTGAATTGCATTTCCCTGATGGTAATTTCATGTGTTTGTTGGCCATCTCTATGTTGGAAAAATGTTTATTCAGGTCCTCTGCCAGATTGCTTCTTTGGTGTTGAGTTGTATAAGTTTTTATATATTGGGGCGCCTGGGTGGCTCAGTCGGTTAAGCCTCCAACTTCAGCTCAGGTCATGAACCTGTGGTTTGTGAGTTTGAGCCCCGCATCAGGCTCTGTGCTGACAGCTAAGAGCCTGGAGCCTTACTTCAGATTCTGTGTCTCTCTCTCTGTTCCTTCCCCTCTTGAACTCTCTCTTACACTCTCTCAAAAATCAATAAACTTTAAAAAAAAAGTTCTTTATGTATTTTGGATATTAACCTCTTATCAAATATATCATATACACATAACTTCTCCTACCAGTAGTTTGCCTTTTTGTATTGTTGGTGATCTCCTTTGCTGTGCAAAATTTTTTTATTTTGATTCAGTCCCAATAGTTTATTTTTGCTTTTGTTTCCTTGCTTTAGCAGACATATCTCAAAAAATGTTGCTATGGCTGATCTCAGAGAAATTACTACCTCTGTTTTCTAGGATTTTTATGATTTCAGGTCTCACATTCAGGTCTTTCATCTATATTGAGTTTATTTTTGTGTATAGTGTAAAGAAGTGGACCTGGAAACTATTATGCTAAGTAAAATAAGTCAGACTAAAAATGACATATACTATATTACTTCACTCATATGTGGAATCTAAAAAAATATAAATGAATAAACAAACAAAAAGTGGAATCAGACCTATAAATACAGAAAACAAAGTGGTTTTGTGGGAGGTTAGCCAAAATAGGTGTAGGGGAGTGGAGGATACAGGATTCTAGTTAAGGATTAAATAAATCATGGGAATAAAAGGCACAACATAAGTCAATGATATTGTAATAATGTTGTATGGTGATAGATGGTAGCTACATTTGTGGTGAACATAGCTTA
>CM053577.1:116060005-116083928 GCA_028646485.1 Cryptoprocta ferox
TGAAAAAGAAAACCAAAGATGGAGTCATCACAATTCTGGACTACAAGCTCTATTACAAAGTAGTAATCTTTAAGAGAGTATAGTACTGGCCCAAAAACAGACATACGGATCAATGGAACAGAATAGAGAACTCATAAATGGACCCACAAATGTACGGCTGACTAATCTTTGACAAAGCAGGAAAGAATATCCAATGGAAAAATTGACCGTCTCTTCAGCAAATATTGTTGGGAAAACTGGACAGTTATATACAGAAAAATGAACCTGGACCAGTTTCTGACACCATACACAAAAATAAACTCAAAATGGGTGAAAGGGCTAAATTTAAGACAGGAAGCCATCAAAATCCTAGAGAAGAAAACAGGCAACAACCTCTTTGACCTTGGCCGCAGCAATTTCTTACTTGATATGTCTCCAGAGGCAAAGGAAACAAAAGAAAAAATGAACTATTGGGAACTCATCAAGACAAAAAGCTTCTGCACTGCAAAGGAAACAACCAGCAAAACTAAAATGCAACCAAAGGAATGGGAGAAGATATTTGCAAATAACATGTCAGATAAAGGGTTAGAATCCAAAATCTATAAAGAACTTATCAAACTTAACACCCAAAAAGCAAATAATCCAGTAAAAAATGGGCAAAAGTCATGAATAGAAACCTTTCCACAGAAGACATGTAGGTGGCTAACACACACATGAAACTATGCTCAACATCACTCATCATCAGGGAAATACAAATCAAAACCACAATGAGATACCACCTCACACCTGTCAAAATGGCTAAAATTAACAAATCAGGCAACACAGATGTTGGCAAGGGTGTGGAGGTCTCTTTTGCACTGCTGGTGGGAATGCAAACTCATGCAGTCACTCTGGAAAAAAGTATGGAGATTCCTCTAAAAATTAAAAATAGAACTACCCTACAACCCAGCAATTGCTCTACTAGGTATTTATCCAAGTGATACGGGTACGCTGTTTCAAAGGGACACATTCACCCAATGTTTATAGCAGCGCTATTGACAATAGCCAAAGTATGGAGATATATCTATCTATCTATATCTATATCTATATCTATATCTATATCTATATCTATATCTATATCTATATCTATATATCTGTATATCTATATGTATCTATATCTATATCTATATAATGGAATATTACTCAGCAATCAAAAACAATGAAATCTTGCCATTTGCAACAACATGGATGGAACTAGAGTGTATTTTTCTAAGTGAAATAAGTCAGTCAGAGAAAGACAAATATAATACGATTTCACTCATATGTGGAATTTAAGATAGAAAACAGATGAACATAAGGGAAAGGAAGCAAAAATAACACAAAAACATAGAGGGAGACAAACCATAAGAGACTCTTAAGTACACAGGACACAGGGTTGCTGGAGGGGTGTTGGGTGGTGGAATGGGCCAAATAGGCAAAGGGCATTAAGGAGGACAATTTTTGGGATGAGCATTGGGTGTTATAAGTAAGTGATGAATTGCTAAATTCTATTCCTAAAATCACCATATGTTAACTAATGTGGATTTGAATTTTTTAAAAAAGGAAATAAGTTTAAAGAATTAAAAAATATTTTATTTAGAATTTATAATACTACCTCAGAATCAGAAGTTAAGTAAAAATGGGGCCAACATTACCCTGATACCAAAGTCAGAGAAAATGTCACAAAAGAAGAAAACTACAGTCCAATATCCATGATGGAAGGATGTAGGAATAAGGAGGTAAAAGACTTGTATGCTGAAAAACACAAAATTATGATGAGAAAATGAAAGAAGACAAAAATGGATGGAAACATACCTTGTGTTGATGAGTTGGAAGACTCAGAATTGTTGAAATGTCCATATTACCCAAAGCAATCTACAGATTCAATGCAATTCTTATCAAAATCCCAATGACATAATTTAAAGAAAAGCAAAAAATTATAGAATTCATATGAAACGAGAAAGAATAATAAACGGCAAATCAATCCTAAGAAAGAAGAAAAAAGCAGGAGCATCCCACTTCTTGATTTCAAAATTGACCTGTAATAAAAAGAAAAAACAAAATTGACAGTAAATAAAACAATATAATACTAGGAAGGCACTTATTAGGATGAGCACTGGGTGTTGTATGTAAGCAAGGAATCATGGGAATCTACCCCCAGAACCAAGAGCACACTGTACACACTGTATGTTAGCTAACTTGACAATAAATTATATTAAAAAATAAAAATAGTAATAAATAAAGTATAAGAATATACTTTATTAGTCTATATTATTATAGATAATAGATAATAATAGAAAAACAGCTGATACTGGCATAAAACATACATATAGACCAATAGAGCAGAATACAGAAGCCAAAAAATAAGTCTACACAGGTCAACTGATCATCAACAAAGGTGCCAAAAATACTCAAGGAGGAAAGGATTGTTTTGCAATAAATGGTGCTGGAAAAACAGAGTATCCACATACAAAAGAATAAAATTGGACTCATATAATACACAAAAATAAACTGAAAATGGATTAAAGACCTTAAAATTTGATGCTCCTAGAAGAAAACAGTGGAAAATCTTCATAACATTTGTCTTAATCATTTCTTGGATATGACATAAAACCACAAGCAATAAAAACAAAAATACACAAATGGGACTACATCAAACTAAAAAGCCTCTGCACAGCATAGGAAACAATCAACAGAGTAAAAGCACAACCTCCAGAGTGAGAGGAAATATTGGCATGACATATATCTTATAAGGAATTAATCTCGAAAATATATAAGAAATATGTAACTCAAAAGCTAAAAAAACTGATTTTAAAAGAGGGCAAAGGACTTGAATAAACATTTCTCCAAAGAAAACATACCAATGGAAACACATATGAAAAAATGCTCATTGTCACCAATCACCAGAGAAATGCAAATCAAAACCAGAAGGAAACATCATCTCACAACTGACATGATGGTTATTTAAAAAAAAAAAAAAAAAAGGAAGGTTGGTCAGAATGCAGAGGAATTGGAATCTTTGCACTCTGCTGGTAGGAATGTTAAATGAGGCAGCCACTGTGGAAAATAGTATGGGGGTTCCTCAAAAATTAAAAATAATGCTACCATATCATCCAGCAATCCCACTTCTAGACATTTATCCAAAACAATTGAAATAATCATTTGTTTATTGAAGCATATTTGACACATGATATTACATTAGTTACAGTGTACAGTATAGTGATTTGACAAGTCTATAATGTTATGCTATGCTTACCACAGTATAGTTACCATCTGTCACCATACAATGCTAATACAATAACATTGACTATATTCCTTATGCTGTACCCTTTTATCCTCAGACTTACTCATTCCATACTGGAAGCCTGTATCTCCCACACCCCTTCACCCATTTTGTCCATCCCACCCATCTAGCAACCATCAGTTTGTTCTCTGTATTCATGGGTCTGTATCTGCCTTTTATTGATACATTTTTTGTTGTGTTTTTTTATATTCCACATATAAGTGAAATTACATAGTATTTGTCTTTCTCTACCTGGCTTATGTCACTTAATATAATATAATATAATATAATATAATATAATACCCTCTAGGTCTATCCATGTTGTCATAAATTGCAAGATCTCATTCTTTTTTTATGGCTCAGTAATATTCCATGGTGTGTGTGTGTGTGTGTGTGTGTGTGTGTGTGTTTCATTCATCATGGAAACTTGGATAGCTTCCATATCTTGACTATTATAAATAATGTCTCAATAAACATAGGGAAGCATGTATCTTTTCAAATTAGTGGTTTCATTGTCTTTGGTAAATACCCAGTAGTAGAATTATTGAATCATATGGTAATTCTATTTTTAATTTTTTGAGGGATTTCCATACTGTTTTCCACAGTGACTTCACCAATATGCATTCCCACCAACATTACATGAGGGTTCCTTTTTCTCCACAACCTCACCAACACCTGTTATTTCTTGCCCTTTTTATTTTAGCCTATCTGACAGGTGTGAAGTGGTATCCCATTGCGGTTTTGATTTTAATTTCCCTGATGATAAGTGAGGTTGAGCATATTTTTGTGTTTCTTCTGGTGAAAAGTTTTTTTTTTTTTTTGGTTTAGTCTCAAGAGTTTATTTTTTATTTTGTTTCCCTTTCCTGAGGAGACAGATCTAGAAAAATGTTGCTAAGGCCAGTGTCAAAGATATTTCAAAGAGATTACATTCTTTGCTTTATTCTGGAAGTTTTATGGTTTCAGGTCTCATATAGGTCTTTAATCCATTTATACTTTATTTTTGTGTATGGTGTAAGATAGTGGTCCAGTTTCATTCTTTCACGTGTAGCTGTCCAGTTTTCCCAGTATCATTTACTGAAGAGACTCTCTTTTCCCCCTTGATATCCTTCCTCCTTAGTCATAGGTTAATTGACTATATGAGTGTTGTTTTATCTCTGGACTCTATTCTATTCCATTGATCTATGTGTTTATTTTTGTGCTAGTACCATACCGCTTTGATTATTAAAGCTTTTTAATATATTTTGAAATCTGGGATTGTGATATCTGTAGCTTTGGTTTTTGTTGTTGTTGTTGCTGCTGCTGTTGTTGTTGTTTTCAGAATTGCTTTGGCTATTTAGGATCTATTTCTGTGCAAAATGCTGTTGGTTTTTTATAGAGATTGCATTGAATCTGTAGACTGCTTTTGGTAGTATGGACATTTTAACAATATTAATTCTTCCAATTCAAGATCATGGAATATCTTTCCATTTGTTAGTGTTGTCTTCAATTTCTTTAATCAATGTTTTATAGTTTTTGGAGTATTGGTATTTCACTTCTTTGCTTAAGTTTATTCCTAGAGATTTTATTCTACTGAGCAACCCAGGTGCCCCTATTACTGTCTCTCTTTTTAATTTAGAGAAATTGTCTAGGAAATAATAACTGATAAAGATGAGTTACTAGAATTTGACAGTTTTTTATTTGGAGTTCAATAGTTTCTTTGGTTTCACTTCAATTTCATTTCTTTCTGATATATTCAGATAATATTAAACTTGGAACACTTAAAAAATTAATAACAGCATATATACAATGGGCCCATTTTCCTAAAATTATTTTCATTTACTTGTCATTCTATATATAGATTCTGCTCCACTTGTAATGGGATTATATCCCAATAAATCCATTGTAGTCTGAAAATAAAGTAAGTCAAACATGCATTTAACGCACCTAACCTACATAGCTTAGCCTAATCTACCTTAAATATGCTCAGGATACTTACATTAGCTTACAGTTGAGCAAAATCATATAACACAAAGCCTACATTATAATAAAGTATTAAATATCTCAAGTAATTTATTATTAAATACTGTACTGAAAGTGAAAAACAGAATGTTTATATAAGTACAGAATGGTTGTCAGTGAGGGTTGTTTACCCTCATGATGGTGTGGTCAACGAGGAGCTGTGCCTTACTGTCAGTGTCCAGCATCATGAGAGAGTAACATACTGCATATTGCTAGACTCAGAAAAGATCAAAATTAAAAATTCAAAGTACCATCTCTACATTTCTACTGAATGGGTATCACCTTCTCTTCATTATAAAGTCAAAACATCATGAGTCAAACCATCGTAAGTCAGGGACCATCTGTATGCATATGTAAGGAACTATGTCTAGAATGAAGTCCATCAAATGTTAATGGTACATATTTCTGGAGGGTAAAATTTGTAGTAAATTTTTAATAATTATATGTGAACATTTCTTAAGCATTTGCATTATTTATAATAAACACAAATTATTTCAAAATAACAATAGATTTTCCCCCTTAAAACAATAACCGAAGCAAAGGCTAGAAGCAAATATGGTAAGATGTTAAAAACATGGATATTTGTTATTTTCTTGTTTTTACCTTTTTTGAGGAACCAAAAGAAATTTATTTACAAAATTTCTTGTTTACCAGTGGTGAGAACCAAGAAACACTTGGCAAAAATGTGGACCAGGAATCCAAAATGTCCCATAATCAGGTAGCAAGGAGCATTGACAGTTTCATCATTGTGTTTGGGTACAGATTGCCCAAACAGATTGACTCTGAGAATTCAGGGCCAACTGTTCTTCATAGGCATTTAATTTCTATATTAACAATTAGAGATAGAGCAGAAATTTTATAAGCTAGTCAAAGAAGCTCATGACAAATTTATGTCAACACATTTGAAATGTACATTTATTTCCCAGAGGGAAAAATTACTAAACTGACTTAGGGAGAAATTAAAACATTGATTATCCTATAACAATGAAATAATGTGTCTGTTTTTGTGCCAATACCATACTGTCTTGATGATTACAGCTTTGTAGTAGAGGCTAAAGTCTGCGATTGTGTTGCCTCCCACTTTGGTTTTCTCCTTCAATATAACTTTGGCTATTTGGGGTCTTTTGTGGTTCCACTTTGTATCCTGTTTTTAAAACTATTGAAATCATTGGGTTCTACCTGAAGTTGACACCGTATGCTAACTAACTTGAGTTACAATTAAAAAAATAATAAATCTATGGGTAATCACTAAAAATAAAAAGACAGAATGTACAACTTTTAAACATTAAATAAAATTTTATTATTTTTTATGTTTTTTTAAATTTATTTTTGAGAGACAGAGAGAGACAGCGTGAGCAGGGGAGAGTCAGAGAGAGAGGGAGATACAGAATCCGAAGCAGTCTCCAGGCTCTGAGCTAGCTGTCAGCACAGAGCCCGATGCAGGTCTTGAACCCACGAACTGTGAGATCATGACCTGAGCCGAAGCTGGATGCTTAACCGACTGAGCCACGCTGGCGCCCCATAAATAAAATTTTAATCCCTAAGATCTGTGGGGAAGAATCTGTTTGACTTTGATTTTGTCAGTTTCTTTCAGAAAACGTCCCATGTGAGGTTTTGTACACTCCAAAAATCACCATTCAATCTCTTGCTCTCCAGTTGTTTCTCTGATTCGGAGAGAAACGAAATGTATCTCTCTAGCCTTTCCTTCAGCAAGCCTCCCCCTTTCAAAGTCTTCAACAGTTTGTGTTGGGTGGACAATGTGGTTGATTTTTCAACATCCTTTCTACCCCAGGTGGTAAAACCCAATTGTAGTAATGCTGTCCCTCTATTTCCATTTAGGTCAATGAGTGTAAGGAAAAGTTTGTTTGGGAGTTTCTGGGAAACAGAAAGAAGTACCTCTTATTTGTTCATATGAACAAAAAATATTTTTGCTCCAGTTGTTGTTGGTAGTCATCTTGAAACCATGAGGAAAGGTAACCAGAAAAAAGTTTGATACGTGGATGATGGCAAAGCCAAAATTACCATGGAGTATTCCAAGTAGACAGTCAGAATGAGTCAATGGCCTTATCCTCATGTAGCTTTGTATCAGGGAGGAAACCTTTTCTTCTAACTTACCTCTCTTAGAATCTCAGGAGCAGGAGTACGTCAATACCTATCACTGACTGCAAAGAGAAACAAGCTTGCTAGGATAGAGCAATCATAACTTATCCTTTAATACTAGGCATACTACCATCTACTTAAACTTTACCTCTGTTCACAAATAAAAAGAGGGGGCACCTGGGTTAAGAGTGGGTTAAGTGACTGACTCTTTTTTTTTTTTTTTAAACTTTATAGTTTATTGTCAGGTTAGTTTCCATATAACACCCAGTGCTCTTCCCCACAAGTGACCTCCACCAAGACTGACTCTTGATATTGGTTCAGGTCATGATCTCACAGTTCGTGAGTTCAAGTCCTGTGTCAGACTCTGCACTTGGGATTCACTCTCTCCCTCTCTCTCTGTCTGCCCCTACTCCACTTACACTTTGTTGTTTTCTCTCTCAAAATACAAAAAACAATTTAAAAAAAAGAAATAGAAAGAGGATTTGCTTTTGAGTAGACAAACAGTACCTACCAACCCTGTGATCTGTCGAGGCCCTAACTTCAGGACACTGAGTCAGACTCTACATTATTCTGGCACATCCTATCTGTCTTAGCATCATTATGAGCTGAGCTCCTTGCATCAATCATACTCCTAGAGTGTCGCTGTGGATGCCTACACAAAAATAAGCAAAATCTTAGTTTTTCTAAGCTAAACTTTCAGTGTTCCACTGAAAATGAAAACACGAACCCTGACGTTAGGTTGAACTGGGGCTACTCAGTAATTTTTAACTAGAAATGGTTACAGCACAGATCCAGTTCAGGAGTTTTTCATCTTTGAGGCCATCCTTCTCTTTCCCCTAGCACATGGCCAACTAGAACACCTAGAATATAATGTCTCTATGAATAATGGCAGTCATGAATTTAACACAAAAACTCCTTATCTGCTACACACTCACTCAAGGACAGTGAAAAAATAGAGGAACTGGTGGTATTGGGCCACAACAAAGCCTGACAGTCCTGGAGTGTTTCATTCAAAGGAGTATTTTCATACCTCTGGTGTTTGCCATTCTTGTATCATCTTATTATTCATCTCTAATAATGCCTCACAGAATTTTTCTCAAGTTGCTGACATGTAAACTTCCACAAATTTCCCCACATTCCAATAACAAGTTTCCCATGCTAGTAGTTCCCACATGATTACAAAAATTGAGACCACATTAGAATTCACAAGATGTAGAATGCATAGAGTTCAAAACAGTGAATATCCTTGAAAACAATTGCACAGAATAAAATGAAGAAGAATTAAGAAAAGTGCTGGAAAAATAAATAAATATTAGTTACAAACTAGAAAATATACACAAAATGCATAAAGCAAAAGAAGCAAAGTCTGACTTAAACATTTTCTGGTGAAGTTACTTATCTCCAAGGGAAAAGAAAGAATCTATAACAACTTAAGAAAAAGTAATTCATATGCTAGTAAGGAAACTCAGGCTAAAGCTCAGGCAGACTTAGTTTTTTTCCATATCAACTTTTCAACATTCAAAGCCAGAAAGCAGTAAAGGTAAAACTACTAGGAAACAACCCAGAGTGTACACGGAATCAACCAAGCTATAGGACTAAGGCTGAGTAACTGTATTAATTGCAGTTATGGAAACAAACATAAATGTTACAAACATTGACAATGTAAAAATAATAATGCTACTAACAAAAATTGGACCCTGAAGATAGCAAACATGAGAAGTACATTGGACTAGATTTCTCATGTTACAAAGTGGCTTCCTGTTACAAAATACAAGGTCCAAAAGGAAAGAAAGAAGGAAAGGAGGAGCAGGATGGAAGAAAAGGAGGGGGGAGAAAACCAATCCATACCTGTAGACACATAAGAACAATTATATATAGTATAATTATGTGTGAGAGAGAGTAATAGTGTGTGTGAGAGAGAAGGCAAAGTGTAGAACAGTAAGCATAGCATGATCCCATTTTTGTAAAAACAAAATTAGATTTTATATATGCACATAAATGAGGCTGGAACAAATTGTTTCAAACTGCTAACAATTGCTACCTCTAGAAACTAGAATTGGGCCAGGGTAAACAAGACAGGTTCACATTTAGCTTTACGTATTTACACTTTAATGTATTGTTGCATTTTTTAACCTAAGGTTCAGAGCATCAACTACCCTCCATTTATAACATATTATTATCATTGATCCTTCAAGGGTTGTTTCTCATTTTGTAGCACATTTATGAGTTTCTCCCTTGTCTCCCTATTCATCCCCTCATTTGCCTTGTGGGAAGCCATATTCATGCCTTTAATATGCTTTGTTCTTTGTGTATATTTTGTATTAATATATCTTAATTTATATAAATGATATTGTGTTGTGTGGTCTGACTCTCATGTTTTAATCTGGCACTATAATTTTACTATTATCCATATTGCAGCTTGTGTGCAGCTTCTCCATTGCTTTTGATTGCCCCATAGCATGGCTTCCCTGTGCTTAATCAATCCACTCTCCTAGGAATGAACATCCAGGCTTCTCCAACTCCCTGCTTCCTCAAATAATGCCTCATGAATCTAGGTGTGATCTCTTTGGTGTATAAGCCCAGGAGGAGAATTGCTGTGTAAATGAGTAAGTGTATATTTAATTTAACTAAGCACTGCCAGACATTTTACTTTTACAAGAAAATACTAAAAAGAACATTAATATTTCTTAAATTAAAGAAAACATTTTAAACTCTGGCAAAAAATAAAGATTTGTTGAATTGAAATCAGTATTTTTTAAAAGAAAACTATCAGGCATTTTTTACCCACAAAACAATATTTCTATATACTAGAAAAATGAAAAGTATCTCCAATGAATAACAATTTTAGAATGAGAACACATCTCTCTTTCATGAGGCTGCCTGTTTTCTGGCAGGGAAGGCAGTGTAAATTTAAATTCAAGTTATATCAGTGTGGCCAGATGCCAGGAGGACTTGACTCTCTGCCCTGGGGCCAATTGCCTGAGAACTTCAGCTTCAAGCGAATGAACAGATCTAGTTATGTCATGTAATGATGAAAGTGATTTAATTAGAATATATTTGCCATAACTGAATGCACAGCTTTCCTAATTTGTTTGTAGTATAAAAGCTCAAATACCAGGCAACATGGTTTAAAACTGGACATCTGGCAACTCTAAAAAAATTCAGTTGTCTTTTTCCAGAAGGAAAATTGTGCATATCTATTGATATGAAAAATATAATTTCTGAAATTGGGTTAAATTATAGCAAACTTTGGGATGTAGAATTGATAAATAAAATATAACAGATTATACTATACTGGCTAAATGCAGATGTTGAGTGGCAACATTATGAATGATTAGATATTAATAAAAGTTGTAATTGTTTTGCAACGTATCACATAAATTTACTGTATAATACACAGAGGAAAATGTACTTCTGTCATTTTAGTTCATGGATTTATTTTATTGTCAACTTTAAATGCTACTACAAATATTTATGTAAAATTAGTTTACATAGTGACATCATCAAGATGGTGACATAGGTTGTTCCTGACCTTGCTCCCCCTCATAAGAACAACTAACATCTATTTAAGAACAAGATACCACTGAGAAAATCCTAGAACATGGAGGTGAGGCTGAAGCACCTTCCTGAAAATCAGAGACCAAGACAGACTTCATTAGAAGGGTAAGAGAAATGGTGACACATTGACCACACTCCCCCTTCCCAAGGGAGTGTAGCAACACGCAGAGAGCCCGCCCCCCAAACATTCAGACCCTCCAGTGGGAAAAGAGAACCCAGGGGAGACAATCAGTGCCAGCTCCTTCTCTAGCATTGTGCGTAACTTTATGGGAGGTCCTACTCTGATCTTGCACCATGGAGATTGCAGGGGAATCTGGGTGGCCCAACCACTGGGTATCTGACTGTTACATAGAAGTGAGGAGGGGTTTGCAACAACCAACACAGGGATCTTGGCAGACCAGATTCATATCTGCAGTGCCTAAGTAGTAATCCCAACCATAGGTTTTGCTCATCTGCAGAAAAAATCAGGGGTGCATTCTGACCATGGAACTCAGTAGAGTGCAGATCAGCCTGGTTTATGTCCTCAAATGAGTTCTTCCAGCCTTAGAATATGGTTTGCCCACACCGAGACAAGGTGCTCAGTCACAGCCCAGCCAACCCCATCTAACCAGAAGACCTGGTGACAACTCCTAGTAGTAACTGAGCAGCTCAGCAGTAATTGTGCTGAAAAGTGGGTAGGTAGAGATGATCACGCCCAGACCAAAGCCTATACCAAGTGGAGTCTTTCCATGCTACACACAGACAGGGGATTAATTCACAGACAAAGATGAGAATAGCTCCTGGCCTCTCCAAACTGGATATCCTGTTTGGGAAACTGAGAGCAGCCTGGCGTGGCCTGTCTCTCTTGCACCTAAGCTGGGAAGCTGGGACATAGCCCTACCCATGGTAGAGAGTGTCTCCTGAATCCATCTGACCAGAAGGGCTGTCAAAAACACCGGAAAACTGTGCAGTCCAGTGGATCCTGAGCCAAGAGAAGGACAGACAGAATCAATAGTTTGCAGAACAAAGCTAGTGGCCCTATTCAGCCAAGGAACTTGGAGTGCAGATCAACTTGAGTTAAGACAACAAAAGAGTTTTATCAGCTTTAGAGCTGCTTTTCCCACTGCATTACAGCAGAAAATCTAATCCATAGCCCCACTCATCTCTGAATACAGCCGTCAGTCTGTCTAACCAGAGAACATAACCAGAGCACATGGGAAGCTGCAGAGACATTCAACATCCCTATGTACAGTGGAATTGAAAAGGGAGCACAGATTTTAGTTTCCCCCATCTTCAGAAAAAGATGGTGACACCATATATTTAAAAATATATTTAAAGCAATAATGGTTGAAGACCTTTTTTAACTGACTGGGGACTTCAGTGCATACTTAGGCCTGATTTGGACGCCCAAACAATGTGCTGTACAGGCTCTATATCATAGTCTACTCCCCTGCCTTACCAGGAATGCTAATTCATAGCCCCAACTACTACTGAATATGTTTCCCAGCTCGTACCCTCAAGTAAGCCTGAACAGAGAATTCAGGCAACTGTAGTGCCCATCCTACCAGGCCAGCAGTCCTAACCAACTGCTATTAGCCAATGGGATACCCCCTCCACTCCTTTACTCAAACTTTGGATGGTTACTTCATCATAGCAGGCCCCACCTGCCCAAAGACATTACTAGCAAACACATTAAAAAACCCAAACGGAGGTGACTAGCCTATCTCTATCAAAGCATACCTGTAAGTCTGGAAGAGAGAACCCTGATACTCAAATGTGCAGATACTAACATAAGAAATCAATGATCATAAAACATCAGGTAAATTTGACACATTGAAAGGAAACTGATAATGCTCCAATAACTGTCCCTCAAGAAATGGAGATCTATGAACTATCAAACAAAGAATTCAGAATAATCTTCTTAAGGACGTTTAGTGATCTACAAGAAAACACAGACAACTAAACAAAAATCGGAAAGCAATGCATGAGCAAAATGAAAAATTTGACAAGTCAATAGCAATCACTCACGCACACACAAACCCAGAAATCTTAGAGTTTAAATATATAATAATTGAACTGAAGAATTCAATGGAGAGTTTTAAAAGTAGACTTGACCATGTAAGGTAAAGAATCAGGGACCTGGAGGATAGAATTCTGGAAATTACCCAGTAGAGGAATGAAAAGAAAAAAGAATGAAGAAAACCTACACGGATTATGGAACATAATGAAAGAAAAGCATATTTGCTTTATGGGAATCTCAGAAGGAAAAGAGAGAAGACAGACAGTATATTTAAAGCAATATGGCTAAAATTGTTCCAAATGTGGAAAGAGAAATGGACATCTGGATCCATGAGTCCCAAAGGACCCCAAGTAGGTTGAACCTGAATAGGGCCATCCTGAAACTCATTATAATTAAATGTCAAAAGTCAAGGACAAAGAATTTTAAGAGTAGCAAAAGAAAAAAGAGAAGTTACATACAAAGAAATCCCCATTACTGCCAGATTTCTCAGAAAAACTTTCCAGGCCAGGAGATAATGGGATGATATACTCAAAAGATTGAAAGAAAATAAATGTCAACCAAGAATTATACACCTGGTGAAGCTCTCCTTCAGAAATGAAGCCTCCTTAATTTGTTTGTTCAGAAATGAAATAAAGACGTTTCTGAACTAACAAAATGGAGAGATCATTACTCTTAGACTTGTCTTACAAGAAATACTAAAGAGAGATCTAGGAGTAGAAGTAAAAGAACACAAAATTAATATCATAAAAATGAAAAAAGGTAGCATAAATATCATTGGTAATGATCAATATGGATGATCAATATGTAGTAATAGGTTTACAATGGTAGTTTAAAAGTTTAAAAAATTCATGTGACAAAAAAATTATAAGCATAATAATCTATTCGTTATACTTAAAAAGAAACAAAATATAATAGCAATGAACTAAAACATGAAGGAAAGAAGTAAAAGTATAAAGCAAACAAATTTTATTAAAGTTAAGTTGTTATCACTTTAGAATACGGTGTTATAGAGGTAGCTGGCTGGCTCGGTCAGTAGAGCATGTGACCCTTGATCTCGAGGTTGTGAGTTTGAGCCCAACATTGGGTGTGGAAATAACATAAAAAATAAAATCTAAAAAAAATGTTTAATATACAAATAAATAAAATAAAATAAAATATGGTGTTATAAGTTTAAGATATTTTATGTAAGCCTCATGGTAACCATCTTAGAAAATCTTGTAGAGGTGGCTAAGATAGCAGAACAGCATGAAAGATTTTTTACGTCTCTCATCCTTGAGGTGCAGCCAGATCAACACCAAACCATCTTGCACACCTAGAAAACTGATTTGAGGATTAACACAACAATCTGCACAACTTGAACCACAGAACTTGGCAGGCATTGGTCCCTGTGGACTCTGAAGGTCAATCACATTCACTGGTGTTGGAACAAGGACATTAAGGGTGAAGCCTGGCGCCAGATGTGTGTTGTAAGTTACCATCATCCCTGAAACTCTGCTGCTACATGATTGCATAAACGTTTTCTGGGGAAGGAGGGCACCTGGCCACAGTCTCTGGACATTGACAGCAGCACAGTCGCTTAAACATTCCTGGGGGCGGGCTGGCACCCAGCCATTGCTGAGCAAGACCCTCCCCACGAGGGTTGGAGCAGGTCAAAGCCTCAGTTCCTCAGAAGTGAGTGGTTCAGAAACACAACCTCATCTGAGATAAAACTCAGGAGGGAGGTGCTACCTGGCAGCCAGACGAGTGATCATGGACAGTGTGGAAGTGCGGAATGATAGAAGCCACAGACAAAGGAGGGGTCGTTGATTGCTGGTTGGGGAGAGCAGAGTTCTGATCCTAGAGACTGAGTAGCTGGGTGACACCATTATCACCCCTCCCACACATCACATATACATACAAGCCTACAAGCACCACAATAATACAACCCAGTAAGCTAAGTAGTGCCATCTAGTGAAGAATGGAGCCATTACACTAAACTCTGCCCCACTGGGCCAATCGTACTCTTGAGGAACACCACAAGTCTCTCCGCCTGCTTAGTTTACGGATTATAAAGTGCTTCATGTTTGACTTCTAGGGGAAAATGGATGTAATTTCATTTGTATTTCATTCTGTTCGCTGGTCCATCTACTCAATATTTTTTCCTTTTTCTTTTCTTATTCTTAAATACAGAAAGAAAAATTTACTTTTATTTTCCATTTTTATAAAAAGATTTTCCTTATTTTTTTCTACTATATTTTTCACTTTTTTGTAAATTTTTAAAATTCTATCTTACTTTCATCATTTTATTTTATTTTATTTTATTCTTTTCACTTTTTCAAATTTTAAATATTTTTTTTAAAATTCTATCTTACTTTCATCATTTTATTTTATTTTATTTTATTCTTTTCACTTTTTCAAATTTTAAATATTTTCCTTTTACCCCCCTTTTTTATTTTCTTTTCTTTCCCCTTTTTCTCTATTCTATCAAGCTTCTTTCGACAACCAGACCAAAACACACCTAGGATCTAGTATCCTGTATTTGATTTTTTTTTGTTTTTAATTTTTTTAAAAAAATTTAACTTTCTTAATTCCTTTTCTTCCTTCAAAATGATGAAACAAAGGAATTCACCCCAAAAGAAAGAACAGGAAGAAATGACAGCCAGGGACTTAATCAACACAGATACAAGCAAGATGTCTGAACCACAATTTAGAATCACAATAAAAAGAATATTAGCTCGTGTTGAAAATAGATTACAATCCCTTTCTGCAGAGATAAAAGAAGTAGAAGCTAGTCAGGATGTACTGAGCTGCAATCTCGAATGGATGCCACTGAGGCAAGGATGGATGAAGCAGAGCAGTGAATCAACGATATAGAGGACAAACTTATGGAGAATAATGAAGCAGAAAAAAAAAAAGGGAAGACTAAGGCCAAAAAAAAAAGGACTATATAAAAATTAGAGAACTTAGTGACTCAGTAAAAGAAATAACATCAGAATCATAGGGGTCCCAGATGAGGAAGAGAGAGAGAAAGGGGTAGAAAGTTTATTGTGAGAAAATCATTTCAAAAAACTCTCCTAACTTGGGAAAAGACAAAGAAATCAAAATCCAGAAGCACAGAGAACTTCTATTAGAATCAACAAAAACCAACCATTAACTAGGCATATCATAGTCAAATTCACAAAATACTCAGGCAAGGAAAGAATCATGAAAGCAGCAAGGAAAAGAAGTCCCTAATCTATAAGGGAAGACAGATCAGGTTTGCAGCATACCTATCCACAGAAACTTGGCAGCCCAGAAAGGAGTAGCAGCATATATTCAATGTGCTGAATCAAAAAAACATGCAGCCAAGAATTCCTTATCCAGAAAGATTGTCATTCAAAACAGAAGGATATTGGGGGACTGGATGGCTCAGTGTCCAACTTAAGCTCAGGTCAGGATCTCACAGTTCGTGAGTTCAAGCACCTCATCAGGCTGTGTGCTGACAACTAGAGCCTGGAGCCTGCTTCAGACTCTGTCTCCCTCTCTCTAAGCCCCTCCCCCTCTCACACACTCTCTCTCTCTCAAACATAAACAAACAAACAAACAAAAACAAAATAGAAGGAGACATATAAAGTTTCCCAGACAAATAAAAACTAAGAGTTCATGACCACTAATCCAACCCTGCAAGAAATTTTAAGGGGGACACTGTGAGGGGAGAAAAGACAAAAAAACAAAAACAAAACAAAAAAGACTAAAAGCAACAAAGACTAGAAAGGACCAGAGAACACCACCAGAAACTCCAACTCACCAGGCAACATAATGACAACAAATTCATATCTTTCAGTACTCATTCAAAATGTCAATGGACTAAATGCTCCAATCAAAAGACATAAGGTAACAGAATGGATAAGAAAACAAGATCCACCTATATGCTGTTTACAAGAGACCCATTTTAGACCTGAATTCACCTTCAGATAGAAAGTAAGGGGATGGAGAACCATCTATCATGCTAATGTTCATCAAAAGAAAGCTGGAGTAGCCATACTTATATCAGACAATCAAGATTTTAAAATAAAGTCTGTAACAAGAGATGAAGAAGGGTATTATATCATAATTAAGGGGTCTATCCACCAAGAAGTCATAACAATTGTAAACATTTATGCTCCAAACGTGGAGCACCAATTATATAAATCAAATAATCACAAATATAAAGAAACTCATTGGTAATACCATAATAGTAGGGGACTTCAACACCCCACTTACAGCAATGGACAGATCATCTAAAAAGAAAATCAGGAAGAAAACAATGGCTTGAAATGACACATTGGACAGGATAGACTTAACAGATACATACAAAACATTTCATCCTAAAGCAGCAGAATATACATTCTTCTCAAATGCACATGAAACATTCTCGAGAATAGATCACATACTGGGACACAAATCAGCCCTAAACAAGTACAAAATGATTGAAATCATACTATGCATATTTTCAGACCACAATGCTATGAAAGTCAAACCAACCACAAGAAAAAATTTGGAAAGATAACGAATACTTGGAAACTAAAAATTATCCTACTAAAGAATGAATGGGCTGGGGCAACTGGGTGGTTCAGTCTGTTAAGCAGCCAACTTCGGCTCAGGTCATGATATTGCAGTTGACAATTTCGAGCCCTGCATTGGGCTCTGTGTTGACAGCTCAGAACTTGGAGCCTGCTTCAGATTCCATGTCTCCCTCTTTCTGCCCCTCCCCTGCTCATACTCTGTCTCTCTCTATCTCAAAAATAAATATAAACCTTAACAATTAAAAAAAAAGTGAATGGGCTAACCGAGAAGTTAAAGAGGAAATTAAAAAGTACTTGGAAGCCAATGAAACTGATAACACCACAGCCCAAAACTTCTGGGACACAGCAAAGGCAGTCATAAGAGGAAAGTATATAGCAATCCAGGCCTTCCTAAAGAAGGAAGAAAGGTCTCAGATACACAACCTAATCTTACACCTCAAAGAGCTGGAAAAAGAACAACAAATAAAAGACAAGAAATAATAAAGAATAGAGCAAAAATCAATGCTATTGAAACAACAAAAAAAGTAGAAAAGAGCAATGAAACAAGAGCTGGTTCTTTGAAAGAATTAACATAATTGATAAAATTGATACCATCTAGACAGTTTGATCAAAAAGAAAAAGAAAAGGACCTAAATAAATAAAATCAAGAATGAAAGAGGAGAGATCACAACCAGCATAGCAGAAATACAAACAATAATAAGACGATATTATGAGCAATTATGCCAATAAAATGGGCAATATGGAAGAAATGGATAAATTACTAGAAATGGATAAATTATCATAACTGAAACAGGAAGAAATAGAAAATTTGAACAGACCCATAACCAGTAAAGAAATGGAATTTGTAATAAAAAATATCCCAAAAACAAGAGTCCAGGACTGGATGGCTTTCTAGGGGAATTCTACCAAACATTTAAAGAAGAGTTAATACCTATTCTTTTGAAGCTGTTCCAAAAACTAGAAATGGAAGGAAGACTGCCAAACTCATTGTATGAAACCAGCATTACCTTGATTCCAAAACCAAAGACTCCACTAAAAAGGAGAACCACAGACCAATTTCCCTGATGAACAAGGATACAAAAATCCTCAACAAGATACTAGCAAACTGGATGTAACAATATATTAAAAGGATTATTCACCACAACCAAGTGGGATTTATACCTGGTATGCAGGGCTGGTTCAATATCCACAAAACAATCAATGTGATACATCACAGAAATAAAAGAAAAGACAAGAACCATGTGATCCTCTCAATAGATGCAGAGTAAGCATGTGACAAGATACAGCATCATTTCTTGATAAAAACCCTTAAGAAACTAGGTATAGAAAGATCATACCTCAAGATCATAAAAGCCATATATGAAAGACCCACCACTAATATCATCCTCAATGGGGAAAAACTGAGAGCTTTCCCCCTAAGGTAAGGAACAGGACAGGGATGTCCACTTTTGCCACTGTTATTCAACATAGAATAACATGGAAGACATGTTAAGACATGTCTTAAGACATGGAAGTCTTAGCCTCAGCAATCAGACAACACAAAGAAATAAAAGGCATCCAAATCGACAAGGAGGAGGTCAATCTTTCACTCTTCGCAGATGACATGGTACTCCATATGGAAAACCTAAAAGACTCTACCAAAAAACTGCTAGAACTGATCCATGAATTCAGTAAAGTCACAAGATATAAAATCAATGCACAGAAATTGGTTGCCTTCCTACACACCAATAATGAAGTAACAGAAGGATAAATCAAGATTTTGATCCCATTTACAATTGCACCAAAAACAATAAAATACCTAGGAATAAACCTAAAAAAAGAGGTGAAAAATCTATACACTGAAAACTATAGAAGGTTGATGAAAGAAATTGAAAAAGACACAAAAAAAGGAAAAATATTCCATGCTCCTGAACAGGAAGAATAAATATTATTAAAATGTCAATACTACCCAAATCAATCTGCATATTCAATGCAATCCCTATCAAAATAACACCAGCATTC
Organism: Cryptoprocta ferox; assembly: GCA_028646485.1. NCBI lineage: Eukaryota > Metazoa > Chordata > Mammalia > Carnivora > Eupleridae > Cryptoprocta > Cryptoprocta ferox. The sequence continues at coordinate 116,079,465 of CM053577.1, forward strand.
TTCACAGAGCTAGAACAAACATTCCTAAAATTTGCATGGAAGCAGGAAAGAGCCCAAATAGCCAAAGCAATCTTAAAAAGAAAACCAAATCTGAAGCCATCACAATCCTGTACTTCAAGCTGTATTACAAGGCTGTAATCATCAAGACAGTACAGTACTGGCACAAGAACAGACACTCAGATCAATGGAACATAATAGAGAACCCAGAAATGGACCACAAAATGTATGGCCAACTAATCATTGACAAAGCAGGACAGAATATCCAATGGAAAAAGACAGTCTCTTCAGCAAGAGGTGCTGGTAAACCTGGACAGCGACATGCAGAAAAATGAACCTGGACCACTTTCTTACACAAAAATAAACTCAAAATGGATGAAATACCTAAATGTAAGACAGGAAGCCATCAAAATCCTCGAAGAGAAATCAGGCAAAAACCTCTTTGATCTCAGCCACAGCAATTTCTTACTCAATATGTCTCTGGAGGCAAAGGAAACAAAAGCAAAAATGAACAACTGGGACCTTGTCAAAATTAAAAATTTCTGTACAATGAAGGAAACAATCAGAAAAACTAAAAGGCAACTGATGGAATGGGAGAAGATATTTGCAAATGACATATCAGATAAAGGGTTAGTATCCAAAATCTATAAACAACTTACCAAACTCAAAACCTAAAAAACAAATAACCCAGTAAAGAAATGGGCAAAAGACATGAATAGACATGCCCAAAGAAGACATCCATATGGGTAACAGATAATGAAAAAATGCTCAATATCACTCATCATCAGGGAAATACAAATTAAAACCACAATGAGATACCACCTCACATCCACCAGAATGGCTAAAATTAACAACTCAGGCAACAACAGATGTTGGCGAGGATGTGGAGAAAGAGGATCTCTTTTGCACTGCTGGTGGGAATGCAAACTGGTGCAGCCACTCTGGAAAACAGTATGGAGATTCCTCAAAAAATTAAAAATAGAACTACCCTACAACCCAGCAATTGCACTACTAGGTATTTATCCAAGTGATACAGGTGTGGTGTTTGGAAGGGGCACATGCATCCCAATGTTTATAGCAGCACTGTCAACCATAGCCAAAGAATGGAAAGAGCCCAAATGCCCATCATGGATGAATGGATAAAGAAGAAGTGGTATATATATACAATGGAATATTACTCTGCAATCAAAAAGAATGAAATCTTGCCATTTGCAGCTACATGAATGGAACTAGAGGGTATTATGGTAAGCAAAATTAGTCAGAGAAAGACAAATATCATGACTTTACTCATATGAGGAATTTAAGATACAAAACCGGTGAACATAAGGGAAGAGGAGCAAAAATAATATAAAATCAGAGAGGGGCAAAACATAAGATTCTTTGAATATAGAGAAGAAACAGAGGGTTTCTGGAGAGGCTGTGGGAGCGGGAATGGGCTAAATGGGTAAGGGGCATTTAGGAAGACACTTTTTAGGATGAGCATACGGGATGAATCACTGGGATCTACTGCTAACTAACTTGGATGTAAATTTAAAAATAAACAAATTTTAAAGAAAGAGAGAAAGTCTTGTAGTAATTACACAAAAGAACTCAAAAAAGAAGTCAAAGCATGCTTATATCAAAACACACCAAAAAAGAGCAGGATAAGAAACAAAGAGCAATGCATCTACAAAACAACCAGAAAATAATTAACAAATAGCAATAGTAAGCCCTTTTCTATCAATAATTACTTTAAACATATCTGATTTAAATGTGCCAATCAAAAGACATAGGATGGATGCCTGAATGGAATAAAATTAATTAATTAAATTACAAAAAAAAAAGATCGAACAATATGCTGTCTACAGAAAACTCACTTTTGCCTTAAAGACATACATAGACTAAGAGTGAAGGAATGGAAAAAGACATTTCAAGCAAATGATAACAATAAAAAAAGCAGGAGTAGCTATATTTATATCAAGCAAAATAGACTAAACTAAAAATCATAAAAAGAGACAAAGTCATTATATAATAATAAAGGAGTCAACACATCAAGAAGATATAACAATTGTAGATTTTTATGTGCCTAACATGAGAGTACCTAAATGTGTGTAGTAACTAATAGCGCTAAGAGGAAGAAAAACAGTAATATAAAAATTATTGTAGACTTTAATATTCCACTCTAAACAAGGAAATGATCAACCAGATAGAGAATCAATAAGGAAACAGCATATTTGAACAACACTGTAGACCAAATGGAACTAATAGACATATACAAAATATTGTATCTAATCACAACAGAATAAACATTCTTCTCAAGTGCATATGGAACATTTTCTAGAATACCATATGTTAGACCACACGTTAGACCACATAACAAGTCTTAGAAAATTCAAAAAAGATATAAATCATACCAAGCATCTTCTCTGGTCACAATGGCATAAAAGTAGAAATCAATGACAAGAGGAAAACTGGAAAATTCACAAACACTGAAAATTAAACATGACTTTCCCGAAAAATCAAGAATCAAGAGGAAATTAAAGGAAAAATAAAAAATTTCTTGAGACAAACTAAAATGGAAAACAATATACCAGAACTGATGGGATGCAGCAAAAGCAGTTCTAAGAGGGCAGTTCATAACACTAAAATGCCTAAGGTAAGAAACAAGAAAGATCCCAAATAAACCATCTAACTCAGTGCCTTAAGGAACTAGAAAAAGAAGAACAAACTGAACACAAAGTTAACAGAAGAAAGGAAATAATTAAGCTTAAAGCAGAAATAAATGAGGGACACCTGAGTGGTTCAGTCAGTTAAGCTTTGGACTCTTGATCTCAGCTCAGGTCTTGATCTCAGGGTCATGAGTTCAATCCCTGCTGGGTGTGAAGCCTACTTAAAAAAGAAAAAAGAATAAATGAAATAGAGAACTGAAAAACAATAGAAAGGATTAACTAAACTAAGAGTTGGTTATTTGAAAAGATAAATGAAATTGACAAACTCTTACCTAAACTAGCCAAGGATAAAAGAGAAAGGACTCAAATCAACAAAATTATAAGTGAAAAAGGAGAAATTTTAACTAATATCACAGTATCACAGAAATTCAAAGGGTCATAAGAAGTAACTATAAACAACTATTTTCCATCAAATTGGAAAACCTAGGAAAAAATGGAAAAATTCTTAGAAACATACAACTCACCAAGACTGAATCAGGAAGAGATAAAAAATATCTTAATAAATCAATTGCTAGTAAGGTAATTGAATCAGTAATCAAAACTCACCCAACACAGAAAAACCCAGGACCAGATGTCTTCATTGATGAATTTTACCAAACATTTAAAGAATTAACACCAGGATAAAGATGTGGTTTATATATACAATTGAATACTACTTGGCAATGAGAAAGAATGAAACCATGCCATTTGCAACAATGTGGATGGAACTGGAAGGTATTATGCTGATGAAATAAGTCAGTCAGAGGAGGACAGATATCATATGTTTTCACTCATATGTGGATCTTGATAAATTTAACCATGGGAGAAGGGAAGGGGAAAAACAGTTACAGAGAGGGAGGGAGGCAAACCACAAGAGACTCTTAAATACAGAGAACAAACTGAGGGTGGTTGGGGGTGGGGAGCAAGAGTTTGAGGAGGGCACCTGTTGGAATGAGCACTGGGTGTTGTATGTAAGCCAATCTGACAATAAATTACATTAAAAAATAAAGAAAGAATTAACATCAATCCATCTCAAACCCTTCTAAAAAAATTGAAGAGGAGGGAACAGTCCCAAATTCAATTTTATGAAGTCAGCATTATCTGTATACCAAAACCAGAAAAGGACACTACTACAAAAAAAAAAAACTACAGGCCAATGTCTCTTATGAGTATAGTTGCAAAAATTCTTAGTAAAATACTAGAAAACTGATTTCAGCAGCACCTTAAAAAGACTATTCAAAATTATCAAATGGGATTTCTCCCTGGAATGCAAAACTGGTTTGACATATGCAAGTCAATCAATATGATACATCACATTAATAGAATGAAAGAAAATAATCATATTATCATCTCAATAGATGCAGAAAAAGCATTTGATAAAATTCAGCATCCATTCATTATAAAAACTCTTAACACATTAAGCATAGAAGGAACATATCTCAACACAAAGGCAAGGGAATCAAGAACCAAAATAAAATATTGGGACCTCATCAAGATAAAAAGCTTCTGCACTGCAAAGGAAACAGTCAACAAAACTAATAGGCACCCGATGGAATGGGAAGAGATAGTGGCAAATGACATATCGGATAAAGGGCTAGTATCCAAAATTTATGTAGTACTCACCAAACTCCACACCCGAAAAACAAACAATCCAGAGAAGAAATGGGCAGAAGACATGAAGAGACACTTCTCCAAAGAGGACATCCAGATGGCCAACAAACACATGAAACGATGCTCAGCATCACTCTTCATCAGGGAAATACAAATCAAAACCACACTG
>CM053577.1:116094505-116115497 GCA_028646485.1 Cryptoprocta ferox
CTCAGGTCATGATCTCACAGTTTGTGAGTTCAAGTTCTACATCAGGTGAACTCGAGCCCCACTTCAGGTGAACATGAGCCCTGCTTCTGGTAAAACACAAGCCCTGGAGAGCCCCACTTCTGTCTCGCTCTGTCCCTCGTGGACTTCTCTCTCTCTCACTTCCCCTCACTCACTTGTGCCTCCTTCCTCTCTCTCTCTCCCTCTCTCTCTCTCTCCCTCTCCCTCTCCCTCTCTCTCTCTCTCTCTCTCTCTCTCTCTGTCTCTCTCTCTCAACAACAACAACAACAAAAATTGGGGACCCTGGGTGGCTCAGTCAGTTGAGCCCAGTTGAGCCTGGGCTCAGACTTGGGCCCAGGTCATGATTACATGGTTCATGGATTTGAGCCCTGGGTCAGGCTCTGTGCTGATAGTTGAGAGCCTGGATCCTGCTTTGGATTCTGTGTCTTGCTTTCTCTCTGCCCCTCCCCTGCTCACACACTCTGTCTTTCTCTGTCTCTCAAAAATAATTGTTAAAAAAGTATTAAAAATTAAAAAATAAAAATAAATAAAATATAATAAAATAAATGTTTGGTAGAATTCCTCTTTGAATCCATCTGGCCTTGAACTTTTGTTTTTGAGTAGAATTTTGATTACTGATTCAACTTATTTGCTGGCTATTGGTGTATTCATGTTTTCTACTTCCTGTTTCAGATTTTGTAATTTATATGTTTCTAGGAATGGTTTCATTTCGTCCAGGTTGTCCAATTTCTTGACCTATAGTTTTTCATAGTATTCTTTTATATTTGTCTTTATTTATGTGGTGTTGAGTGTTATTTCTCCTCTCTCATTTGTGGTTTTATCTATTTGGCTCCTTTCTCTTTTCTTTTTGATAAGTTTGTCTGGAGTTTTATAACTGATAGTAATTTTTGCAAAGAACCAATTCCTGGCTCAATTCATCTGTTCTATTGTGTTGTTTGTTGGTTTTTGTTTTTGTTTGTTTAGTTTCTATATAATATATTTCTACTGTAGTTTTTATTATTTCCTTTCTTTGTTGGCTTTAGGCTTCATTTGTTCCTTTTCTAATTCCTTTAGCTGTATAGTAGGTTGTTTGTTTCATATTTTTTCTTGCTTCTTGCGGTAGGGCTGTCTTGCTATATATTTCCTTCTTATTACCACTTTTGTTGCATCCCAAAGATTTTGAACACCTATGTACCTGCCGTTGTCTTCAGGTACCTGTAAGTCCCCTGAGTGCATTTATTAATGTCTAGTATCCTCAGGGTTCCTCCCAGGGGTTATGTTTGGGGCTAGTTAAACAGTTTGCAGTGATAGAACAATTTCAACATTCCCACCTCCCTAAGTCTTTGTATTCTTTCTCTACAGCATGGTAGAGAAGTTCTAACATCTCATTCTCATTTAGGTAGACTCCATGCAGTCCAGGTTTCAGTGATCCAATCTGGTAGAAGTTAATACTACTTCTAGTTGTTTGAGTCAACACATTAGCTCCAAAATCCCAAAATCCCGAGTAAATGCTCTCATGCAGATAAACTTTATCCATTCCTATCTTATATTTTGCCCTCTTTATTCTGATACATGGAGAATTCTTTTCCATATGCACTATTTTCATCCCTGAGGATACTAGTTGGCAAGATCCCTCAACACCTTTGGACTCTGCCTCTGCCCCTGATGCTGGGAGGAATGAGGGGAGATGGAGGTGGATCCTGAGGATAACCAACACTTCCTTAAGGCAACTGCCCCAAATGAAATCATTAAAGATTTGTTATTTCTTTTTATGCAAAGGAAGTTTAATTATCTCAGATGGTAGAGTTTACTTCCACCATCAAAGAAGGTTTAGGGACATGTGCCTGTCAAATTTCTCAACTTAATCAATACAACCCCAAAGCTTTTCATTCTATATCTCAGAATCACAGCCACATTTAGCAATATTTATATCTTAGAATAAGAGACCTAGAAGGTTGAGCATGAATTGATATTGGAACTCTGCAACCTTTATAAGTAAGCTTTCATCTTGAAACTCACCCAAGTTTGCCTTGCAAGCACATGAAATAAGGAATTCCTCAAAGCCACCACACAGACCTGATTCTCTATCAGTCACTTGAGCTGGAAATTTAAGACTTCAATTTTGCTTGTATATGTTCTGGGAAGTAGTTGCCCAGTCCCACTTATAGTATTTCCACTCACTGTTGTCATTATAGCCACTAAAACTAGCAGCAGTTTGATATCCAGTGTTTTTCTCTGTACATAAACTTTATTCAATATTACGAAAAGTGATGATTTGAGAAATTATGGTCTACAATATTCCACAGATTATGAATACCCTATCTTCCCCAGAGATATTATAGGAGTGCTCATAAAGTATATAAGTTTTCTTATATATATATTTTCTGAGTCTGTACTCATTACTCTGTCAATCAAGTCTTTGAAAACAATAAGGTACACTCAATAGGTATAACTGAAATAATTTAGTAAAGGCACTATTTTATTTTATTTTATTTTATATTTTTATTTCTGAAACAAATTTATTCTCACTCTGCTGTTTTTTTTAAAAATATAATTTATTGTCAAATTGGCTTCCATATGACACCCAGTGCTCTTCCCAACAAATGTCTTCCTCAATGCCCATCACCCATTTTCCTCTCTCCCCCACTCCCCATCAATCCTCAGTTTGTTCTCTGTGTTTAAGAGTCTTTTATGCTTTGCCTCCCTCCCTCTCTGTTTGTAAATTTTTCCCCCTTCCCTTCGTTCATAGTTTTATGTTAAGTTTCTCAAGATCCACATATGAGTGAAAACATATGGTATCTTTCTTTCTCTGACTAACTTATTTCACTCAGCATAATACCCTCCATTTCCATCCACATTGCTGCAAATGGGCTTGATGGCTGGGTCAGGGATGCAGTCTGTGTAAAAGCACTATTTTAACAGTATGGGCAGAATTTAAAAACAACCAAAGATGATGAAGCACCCAGGGACTAGCAACAACAAGGGAAATATTAGCACCCTAGGCCATGAGAGAAAAGGATTAAGATCAGGACTTTCAAAACCTCAGGAGAGCTGTGACCATAAGAGAGAAGACTTCTTCCAGGAGCTAGGATCATAAGTAAAGGCCGCAGCCATTCACTACAAGACCACAAGAAGTCAAGGAGAGAGTGGGGGATACAGACCCAACTCTTTCATTTCTGGCCTTCTGATTTATTGTCAATGGCTTGTAAGATTTGGCTTATAAGCCACAGCTAGTTGATTAGTGCTAGTCAGCAGTGCAATAATGCAGAGCACGCATTCTTTCTGGCTTCTGGAAAGAAGACCGTTACAATTGTAAGAAATAATTCTATGCATGTGTAGAGTTTTTCTAACATAGATAGATAGATAGATAGAGAAGAATAGAGAGAGAGAGATTTTCAAAAAACAAACAAAACAAATTTGTCAACTGGCATTATTGGGGAGGACATGCTTTGTTGGGAGGAACAGCTATTAAATTTAAAAAAAAATTTTTATTATTTATTTTTGAGAGAAAGACAGCATGAGCAGGGGAGGGTCAGACAGAGAGGGGGACACAGAATCCGAAGACAGACTCCAGGCTCTGATCTAGCTGTCAGCACAGAGCCTGACACGGGGCTCGAACCCACGAACCATGAGATCATGACCTGAGCTGAAGTCAGATGCTTAACTGACTGAGCCACCCAGGCACCCCGAGGAACAGCTATTAATGTCCGATAGGACATAGCCCTACTGCATTATCCTAACGGTCCAGCTTCCCACCAGGAAATATTCTTGGGATTAGGGGAAAGGGTTCTGGTAAAATAATTGAAAGAATGATGAAAATTGGCTAAAACAAAACATTGTATTTCCTGCATGCTGGATCACTTCACTTCAAAAAGGCAACTATGATACTGTATCACAGTTCTCACATATCACAGCTGTAGAATTTGAAAAGTAAAAGTATGAAACAGTGAGTCAAGGGTGATTAGAACATATTGGCACTTTAACTGATCAAACATACATTAGCTCGCACTTGTCAGGAGAATATGATGAGATACTTGGTATGATTATGTACTTTTTCTGCCATTCTATGTGTAATGTAGTCTACATTTGTACTAGGTAATTCTATTCTAAAACAAGATAAATACAAAATAGCATTTTTTTATTGCTGACAGCCAACCCTATCCATTTATCTACTCAGAAATATATATTGAGCACCTATGAAATTCAAAACTGGAAAAACCAGTGATACTCACATAGGTTTGGCTGCATTACAAAATAAGCCACCCATTACAACTTCATAATGATAGAAAGGTGATTTTCAGGTGCTACAGAAAATGCAAAGATTTATAACTTTACTTTGTTAAAAGCAAGGAAACTTCAAAAGCATATTAGATTAGCAGATAATGATGTAAAATATTTTACTTTTAAATGTATTTGCCTTGTAATTTTGAGGGAAAAACCAAGGTGTATGGTATATATGCCAAATAATAAATTGACCTTGAAAATACAAAGCCCTATAGTAATTAGCATTACTTCCATTTCAATGTTCATAAAACTTCATTTTAATGTTTTTTTAAATTTATTTTTGAGAAAGAGAGAAAGAGTACCAGTGGGGGAGGGACAGAGAGAGAGAGAGAGGGAGACACAGTGCCTGAAGAAGACCCCAGGCTCTGAGCTGTCATCACAGAGCCCAACGCGGGGCTCAAACTCATGAACATGAGATCATGACTGAGCCGAAGTCAGATTCTCAACCAACTGAGCCACCCAGGTGCCCCCACAACTTTTCCTTTTTGGTAATAAAATAGTTTTGCCTGTTTTCAACTTTCTAGAAATCAGAGCTCTACTAATGTCATTCAAATCCATGATAATGTTCTATAGCAATTATTGTAAAAGCTTGTTCTGATTTTCAGCAAGCTGTCTCCCTTATAGTAGGTACTCAAAATGTGAACAAGCTGGTTACTCAGAACTTTCATTTTGTTTAATGTATATTTCTACTCTAAGCTTCAGTACATTCTTTCATGTTTAATGTTCTGAGGTATGTACTAGCCTAGTACAGAACATATTAGCTCTTCAGAGATCTAGCTTGCAAGATTTTCTGTCCCTTAGTTAAATATACTCTCCCTGCTATGTGCATATTTGCATTATCTTTATAGAAAACATGGGAGAACTGCTGTCACCCTTTCTCTGATGGGAGCCACCATATGGTTGTAGTTGAGGATTATAAAGGTAGAGTGATGACAACCCTCTTTTTTCTTAATATATGAGTTATTACTTTTTATTTTTACCTCCTTTTTTTTGGAGGTGGGTGAGGAATAGAGGGAGAGAGAGAGAATCCTGACATCAGCCTATTTGCTTTCCTCTACTAAGTCTCCCACAGTCCCAGAGTCAGATTATCCTTACTTGATCTATACAAGGAAGCTTGGTCCCAAACAGGCTACAGATCTAGAAGTGACCTAAGAGAGCATACATTCTAACCTTCCCCACAGAGGCTGACAGAGGCTAAGCAGTTACCAAGTTCATGCTTGCTCTCCCTCAGAGTCAGTGATCCAGCACAGGTCCATCAGCAGTGTCACCAAGTTTTCTTCTGAGACAGCCAACTTCAGAAATTTCAAGATCTTCAGCTTTGCCATCAGGCTCCTCAATTCAATTATATACCAAATTCTGTGTTGTTTTTCTGTGTCTAGGAGTAGACAAAGGCTTAGAAGAGTCTTTTCTGCAATTTCACCTAGTACAGGTTCTTCAAACCTTTCTAATCATCAAAATCCCTGGGGAAAATTTATAAATCTGGTTCCTAGTACATCTCACACCCCCAGAGTGATCTTGCTGGGCAACAGGCCACAAACTCAGGAGAAAGGCTTAAATTTCCCTCCAAACTATGGCTAATGGAACCAGGGTGTTCAGACAGTAATATTTCAGCCTGGAACATTCTGTCCTCATTCACAGGTAGGCCTAGTTGGAACTCCGAGTCTGAATTCCCAAAACTTCTAGGGTGATGACTCTAAGTGTACAAGTAGTCTTTTTAGGTACTTGGCTGAATATAAATGAAACATATATATTTTTTAATGTTTATTTATTTTGAGAGAGATAGAGAGAGTGAGAGAGAGAGAGAATTCCAAGCAGACTTTGCAGTGTCAGTACAGAGCCTGACCCAGCTCAATCCCACGAACCATGAGATCATGACTTGAACTGAAATCAAAAGTTAGACACTCAACCGACTGAGCCAGGCACCCCTATAAATAAGATATATTAAGCGCTGAATCTAAAATTAAGGCAGACTGTAGCCTGAAGAGAGAATGTGTGTGGCCTCTGCCTGAACTTCATCAAGTCTAATTAATATCTTAATTGAGTTACAAGTCCAATCCTATGCAGGTTCAGCTAATTCTTTCTTGAGTAGTTAGTTGATAATTAATAATCTAGTATGTCTGCCAACTCTAAGTGGTTTGTGCCTGAACAAAGTCTAACACCAGACCCCTGGAAAGACAGGATTCTGGGAATTAGGTATTACCAAGAAAAGAGCTTGGCCCAGGCAAGGTGGCAGGCAGCAGAGGGAGTTATATTTGATTTCTTATAACTTACCCTCTAGTTGGGGGAGAGAGTTAACTCACACCTGTATATCTAAATAATTTATATAACCTTTTTCTTCTTAGATTGTGTAAACAAAAGTGATCACATTAACCTTTTCAACATTAGAGATAGAAACACTTAATAGCTTCATATAGGGAAGGGGAAATGAAACAAAGAGAAAGTAAATAATTATCTCAAGGAATGAAGCACAAAGGGAATAATTACTTTGAGGTTAAAGAAGAGTTTTTCCTCTAATTATAGAAAAAGTTTCTTTCTTTAAAGTGACCAAAGATGCTTATAGGAACAGAGGAATGTTACAGCAGACATGGAAGACAAGAATAATAATAAAACTGTAACAGTGGCAAATTTGAGGCAATAAATGTGGGTCAGTGACTGATATAGATGTCAAATGTATGTTAAAAAAAAGTGGAAACAACTCCGATGTCCTTCAATGGTTATATGATTGCCATGGTATGATACATCCATACCATGAAATACTATTCAGCAATAAAAAAGGAACAAAGTATTTGTATACACAACAGTTTAGATGGATCTCAAGAGAAATATGTTAAATTAAATATGTATTATTCCATTTATATAATATCTTGATATAATAAAATTACAGAGATGGAGAACAGGTTAGTGGTTGCCAAGAGTTTGGGAAGAGAGTGGGTGGAATTTGGTTGTGGCTCTAAAATGGTAGCACAAAGCATCATTATATTAGAACTGCTCCCTGCTCTGTATCCTGATAGTGGTGATGGTCATAGAAATCTACACACATGATGGAACTAAAATGCACACACAAAAAAGAGTGCAGGTAAAACAGCGAAATCTGAGTAGGAATATGGATTGTACCAGTGTCAATTTCCTGGCTGTGATATTGTGCTTTAATTTTTCAAAATGTCACCATTGGGGTAATTTTGGTAATGAGTGCATGGGATCCATCTGCATTACTTCTTACAACCCATGTGAATTTACATTTTCTAAGTATAAAAAATATTGAAAAAACAAACAGTGGGTATATTTAAGGAGAAGATGTTAAACAGGAACGTCTATGAAAGAAAGGTAGGTTACATATGAATATCAAGTCTATCTAAAATACTTCAGAATATCCCAACCCTCACTTTCAGTACGTCAGAAATCTTGCTAGTAATGAAAATACATTTAAACATTAACCCTCAAACACACAAACTATGTTCTAAGGCAGGGGGAGAAGGATGTGTTTTTAAATGTTGGTTTTATTATTATTTAGGTACAGTGAGGCCAAAGATCAAGAGATAATGTCCGCTGAAAAGACAGTTTATTACTCACAGTTTCTAAGAGTAGAGGGCATGCAATGCCATGCAGGACCACACAGGTAATCACCAGGATCGGTCAAGAGACAGGAGGCACAAAGGTGAAACATTGGCAAGAGCCTTTACTGGGGTTTCCACAGGGAAGGAACATACAAGTCAGGGTGCATAGGCTTAAGATTTACTAGGGTGAATGATTTCAGTGAGTTGTGGGGCACAGTAGGCATAGGGTAGGCTCTGGATTGGTTGTTTTTCCTTTGAAAGGCATACTCCATAGAGAGTTGTGTACTATCTCTAAGAATTAGCTAACCCTAGGAGGCGCAGTCCCTCAGCGAGGCCTCATATATCAAATCATCAAAATAAAAAGACAGACTTAACGTATAGCATTGTTGACCATCACTTATGAAGAACAGACCTCTTTTTACCATGGTTTTCATACTTAATCAGGCAGGAAAAAATGTTTATGTTAAAAGACCTCCTGAGGTATGTAGTGATCATATCTTCTTCTACACCATGGAATTTACAGCTTGTAACTACTGATTTTTTAACAGTAAGATCATATCCAGATATGTAAATTTTTATATGTGTGTATTATCTGTCTGACCAGCTACTGTTTCATGGGCTAGAATACTTTCTGTTATTTTTATTATCTGTTATACTTAGATCTGTGCTAACCCCACAATCATGGTTCACTAATTAATTGCAGGATTAATGATGACCTGCTATCATTAGTATAGATTCTTTGAAATACCTTTCTATTCCCCACAAGTAGCACCTGATCAACATAGGTGCTCCCTGACCCAGACTTCACTCTCTCCTGCCCTTGAGAGAGAAGCTGAATTATCAGATTAGTGAGTTTGGGAGAAAGAATTGAGCCAGCTCAGCTCAGCTCTCCCTTAGGTCTTTCAGGTCTCTTTGCACTTGAAGGGAATCTTGTCCATATGGTAGGTTGAAGAGGACTGTAGCTGTCCAACTGTGCCTGGAAGTGAGTAGCTACATTTATAATCAAGCCCATTTGGCCATAAATCTAAAGCTCTGCCTCCAGTCTGCTCCTTCAGTAATATATCTGGCACTCTAATTTCTACCTGAAAATCTCCTGTGCCTTATCTCTCACTTGGTTCCAAACACAGAAATGAGGGGTGAGAGTGGGAGGGTAAAGGTGCTATTTCTGGCCCTTCCCAAAATGTTAATAGTTATAACCAAGTCAAGAAAGAAAATCACTACCTGACTCTCAGCATTTGCTTTTACAAGACTGAATGGCTACATTATCTTATGATACTTTGAAATAGAAATCCTAGATTGGTCCAATATATAAGTAAAAGTTAATTTTAGAACTTGCCAGTTCTTCACCATTTGAAATAAAGACATCTGGAGTAACAAAATAACATTAAAGCCCCTATGTAAGCTTTCGAATTCCTGCAAGTATTGTTATTACATAAATAGATTAAGATTTTTATGCAAGGTTAGGTCACAACATTGCAGCTTCCAACTTGCCCTTTCTTGGGTCACTCACTCTGGAGTAAACCTGCCCCCATGTCATGAAGACACCTAAGTAGCCCTATGGAGAAAGGTCCATGTGGGAAAATACAAAGGCCACCTGCCAATAACCAGCACTAACATGAAAGGCATGTGGATGAACCACATTGGAAATGAATCCTGAAGTCCCAGTGAAGCATTCAGAGAACTTCTCCTCAGTCAACATCTTGACTGCAACCTTATGAGAAACCCCGAGACTGAACCATCCAACTAAGCCACTCCTGAATTCCTGACCCTCAGAAACTGTGTGAGATAGGGGCTCCTGGGTGGCTAAGTTGGTTAAGCACCTGACTTCAGCTCATGTCATGATCTCCTGGTTGGTGGGTTAGAGCCCCGCCTTGGGCTTTGAGCTGACAGCTCAGAGGCTGGAGCCTGCTTTGGATTCTGTGTCTCTCTCTTTCTCTGCCCTTCCCACATTCAAGGTCTCTCTCTCTCTCTCTCTCTTTCTCTCTCTCTCTCTGTCTCTTTCTGTTTCTCTCTCTCTCTCTCTTAAAAATAAATAAACATTTAAAAAAAGAAACTGTGAGATCATACATTGTTTTAAACTACAAAACTTTTGGTCAATTTGTTATGTGGTAATAGATAGTAATAAAATTATAAATAACTACATAAACAAAAATTTTAAGCCAAGTGAAAGAAATTAAGACATTCTGCCTAAAAGTCTCCTGCTAAAATCTGTTCCTATAATCCTTAAGCACTGAGAGCCACCAACTTTGAGGTAGGTGCATGGCCACAACATTCTTCAGGTAGTCCAAGTGCAATCATGGTACCCTGGATTCTACATTGAGAAGAGGAAAATATTCATCTGTGAACTCACACACATAGCCAGTGGTGGATGTCAAAATATACCTTTTTTTCAGAGCCTCTTTTCAGCTCCTTTTCTAGGCTTCTTATGTGACCCTAGGAAAGTTATTTCACTGTTTCAGCTTTTAGTGTTCTTTTCTTTTCTTTTTTTAAAATTTTTTCTAATATTTTTATTTTTGAGAGAGAGAGAGAGAGAGAGAACGTGAGCAGGGGAGGGTCAGAGAGAGGGGGAGACACAGAATCTGAAGCAGGCACCAGGCTCTGAGCTAGCTGTCAGCACAGAGCCTGACATGGGGCTTGAACCCACAAACCACGAGATCATGACCTGAGCCAAAGCTGGACGCTCAACCGACTGAGCCACCCAGGCGCCCCTTAGTGTTCTTTTCATTTCATTACAAATTACATTTCTCATTACCAATGAGTCAAACATATTTATAGAGTTCTTGAAAAACTATAGTTGCTTTGTGAAATAAAAGGTACTTGGCCTAGTGTGTCAAGTTTAGGTGCAAGCCACAGAAACTTACTTAAATAAGCTCAGGTAAATGACAGTTTATTTTATGAATATAAATCCCATGATATAAGGAGAATAAAAACCAAAGTAACAGATCAAGATACCCCCAGAAATCTGTTTCAAACAGTTTATGGATTTTATGTGTTGAGGGGCCAACAAGTACATCTCATCTGCCCTGTAAGTTTTTACTCAATCAAAAATTTTTAACACATCTGCAGATTCAGAACCAACTGAAAGAAAGATGCAAACATAAAATGTTTCATATTGATAAAAACTGGACCAAGGAATGAAAGGCCAATGGCCAATGGCCTCTATAGAATAATCATTAATTATTAAAGCATTTACTTGTGCAATTATAAATATGCACTTATACTTTAATTGGCCATTATAATTTCAACTTATAAAGCATATAAAGATATTGTTTTACTCCAATTTACAACTTTGAATGATACTTTTAATGAAAGTTAACATTCAGATATTAACAATAAACATGAGGGGAGCCTGTCTGGCTCAATCAGTACAGTATGCAACTCTTGATCAAAGGGTCATGAGAGGGACATGGAGCCTACTTAAAATTTAAATATAAATATAAATATATATATACTAAAAAAGCAATAAACATGAATGCCTCATTTGTGATATAGACATTATCAGGCATATTAACTATGATGATCAATAACAATATCATGGATCAAAGAGGTCAGGAATGTTAGAAATGACAATAAATAGGCATTTTCTACTTGGTTTTCTAAAAGCTGAGACTCAAGCCAAGCTGAAGAAAGATTTTGACAGAATTTTCAGGTCTACTCTGTAAGTTCAGGGCCTCCCTAAATAAAGAGAGATAAAGGGATAGAGAATAGATTGGTGGACAGACCAGCAGATAGACACTTTAGTAATATCTTCTGAATTATCAAGGGGTCTCCTTCAGACTCCTGAAATTTGGTGATTTCATCACAGGTTATAAATAGAAGGTATGCAAGGTCAAAGAAAAAATATAAAATCCATGAAATTCTGGTTCGTTGATATTCAATATATCTTGAAAAATAGTGGAAAGCAAGATAATTATGTAAAAACTAAAATTAGGGATTTTTGGGTGACTATCAGTTTCAGTGATTTTTATTTCCCTTTATTGTAATAAAAATTGGTTGTATAAATGTACACCTGGGTTTAGTTATAGGATTTTAAACCTTTCCCATTTGGAAGCACTTTACAACAATCATTTTAAAAATATTACTAATATGCTTTGCTTCAAACTCTTGGCATTAGTTCCCAGAGAAAAAACCATTCTGGTTCATATGCTAAGAAGTAGCAGAGCTCTCTTAATGTGTAGCCTGAAGAACTGATCAAGTATGAACCGAAATATCTTAATTCTCTACATTTCAATGCTATATTTTATCTAAATTTCTACACACTCTGAGAAGGGAAAGATTTCAATACAAACTTTTTTTTAAAATGTAATTTATTTCAAATTATATTAATAGGTGTTTTGAAATTCTTCCCCTAAAATCAAATGCTTTGTGCATTTTTTAATGTATCTCATCATGTGGGTTGCTCAATCCCTTCTCTATTAATGTGCTTGAATCTTGACCCTAGCCCCATATATCCTTTATCAACATCTAATCAAACATAGGCTCTCATGACAACCATAGAGTAAAACAAGTGTTTCCTTTCTCATTTAAAGGACAACATGTAATAGTGTCCAATATCCCAGCCCAGTATACATAATATATACCTTCACATCTTTTCAGATTCAAAATCCATGACAGGCTTCAAGATGGTTCTATAGTTAATGTTCATATTAACAATTCTAAGATATTCTGCATATACTGTTATCAAAATTACATGATGGCTGTTTTCCAAAATAACAATGAGATGTCTCCAAACAAAACATTCCTATGTGGAACAGTATAAAGTCTTCATGAAGTTTCTCTAATGGATACTTGCTCCATTTTAAGAATTTGGGCAATTCCTGGCTAACATAGTGGAGAAGTAGGGGGATCCGTACTTCCCGCATCTCTCATACAAAGAAGAGCTGAAGCCAAAGGACTTTGAACCCCAAGAGTCTGGGAGGGAAAGAAACGGAGTCTACCAGGAATAAAATGGAAAAACCAGATGGCCCCATAGGTGTGTGATTGTGAACTGGGGGAGATAAAATGGACTGCAGAGGAATGGAGGGGAGGGATGCCTGTTACACTGTTGGTGGGCATGTAAACTGGTGCAGCCACTATGGAAAACAGTGTGGAGGTTCCTCAACAAATTAACAATAGAACTCCCCTATGACCCAGCAATTGTACTGCTAGGGATTTACCCAAGGGATACAGAAGTGCTGATGCATAGGGGCACATGTACCCCAATGTTCATAGCAGCACTTTCAACAATATGCAAATCACGGAAACAGCCTAAATGTCCATCAACTGATGAATGGATCAAGAAGATGTGGTTTATCTATACAATGGAATACTACATGGCACTGAGAAAGAATGAAATTTGGCCATTCGTGGCAATGTGGATGGAACTCGAGGGTGTCATGCTAAGTGAAATAAGTCAGGCAGAGAAGGACAGATACCATATTTTTCACTCATGTGGATCAGGAGAGACTTAACAGAAGACCATGTTTCCACTCATAAGTGGAACAGGAGAAACTTAACAGAGGATCATGGGGAGGGGAAGGGGAAAAAGAGTTAGGGAAAGGGAGGGAGGCAAATCATGAGAGACTCTTGAATATTGAAAACAAACTGAGGGCTGAAGAGGGAGGGGGAAAGGGGAAGGGGGGTGATGGGCATGGAGGAGGGGAATAGTGGGGATGGGTACTGGGTGATATATGGAAACCAACTTGACAATAAACTATAAAAAAATACCAAAAAAAAAAAAAAAAGAATTCCTTGTTCCAACCTTTGAACCATGTACCCTTAGAAATTTCAATATATGAGAAAACTGAATGTCGTTAGTATTTAAACTTTGTTAGTTAAGCCTTTATAAATTGAGCTTAGAGCTTTCCTAACTGGTATGATGTTTATCCTTTCCTCTTGCCTTTTTGTTACAGTATAAGGGGAGTCATGCTCCTCCTGTATGTGTTGGGTTCTCTCTTGCATTCTCAGGGCTGTATCTTCATCATTTGTCATCTCTGTCTGCACTGGTTCTTTCTTTTTGCATTTGAGTATGATCAGATACTATCTCTTTCTGGAAGTCTGTATTGACCTGTCACCATTTGCCTGGTTATTATTCTGCATTTGGCTGCCTATCTATAAGCATCTCCAGTGTGCTATGCTTAACTCTGTCATAACACCTAACTTTTGGGTATTCTAACACCTGTACTTTACCCTAATTGTCTGTTTTCTTGCCTGTTTTCTCTATTATATGTAGGTTTTTAACTATTTACTCATGATTATTAAAGTGACCGACATTCAGAGAAAATTTGGAATATTTAGGAAAGCATAATTTTTATTCATAGCACCAGCAAATTTTTAGAAACAAAATAGGAACTCAATAAAAGTTTATTGCACAAATTAATGAAGGAAAAGGGGAAAGAAATATTTAGTATTAGTATAGAGTGTGTACAATGTGTGAGTAATGGAGATTAGGTTGGAATGATAGGTTATGGTCTTTTCATACAGAGCTTTGAAATTCATATTAATTGTTAGTTCTTCCCTTTGTAGGCAATGGAATACAATTTTCCCTTGAACTATATAGAGGTTGAGGCATTGCACCCATGTGCAATCAAAACTCCATATATTTCTTTTGACTTCCCCCAAACTCAACTATTAATAGGCTTGACTATAAAGTTGACTAGTAGCCTTACTGATAACATAAACAGTAAGTACATATTTTGTATGTTATATCTATTATATTCTATATTCTCACAATAAGGTAACCTAGAAAAAAGAAAATGTCATTAAGAAAACCATAAGGAAGTGGGGCACCTGGTAGCTCAGTCAGTTAAGTGTCTGACTTTGACTCAGGTTATGATCTCACGGTCTGTGAGTTTGAGCCCCATGTCTGTTTCTGTGCTGACAGCTGAGAGCCTGGAGCCTGCTTCAGATTCTCTGTCTCCCTCCCTCTCTGCTTCTCTCTCTCTCTCTCTCTCTCTCTCTCTCTCAAAAAAACCATTATTTTTTAAAAAAATTCATAAGGAAGAGAAAATAGATTTATAGTACTATACTGTATGTATAAAAAAACATGTATAAGTGCACCCACAGAGTTTAAATCTGTCATTCAAGGGTCAACTGTACTATTAAAATATTTTGAGTAAGAAAAAGCATAGTTAACCCTGCATTTTAGAAAGAATATTGATGACATAAAGGATATGGATGGGAAAAGATAGACTGAAAACTGTGATTATATCAAGCCTATTAAATATCAGGCTGAGACATTAATTACCCAAACTAAGAAAACAATAGCATAGATCAAAAAGATATGATATTAGGTTGGTTTAAGAAGTAAAGTTGAGGACTGCCTGGGTGGCTCAGTTGGTTAAGCATCAGACTCTTGCTTTGGGATCAGGTCATGATCTCTTGGTTTGTGAGTTTGAGCCCTGCATCCAGCTCCGAGCTGGTGGTGTGGAGACTGCTTGGGATTCTGTCTCTCCCTCTCTCTCTGCCCCTCCCCTACTTGTTCTCTCTTACTCTCTCCCAAAAGAAGTAAATAAACTTTAAAAAATTTTTAAAAGAAGTAAAGTTGATAGATCAAGCATTGGCTAGGTTTGCAAAGGAAGAGGGACAAACTGAAGATGCTGCAAAGGTTTCTAGGCTTGCTGGTGGTAGCATTAATCAGGATGAGTACAGAAGAAGGAAGTTGTCCTGAAGGATGATGAAATCAGTTGTGGAAATACTGAGACTGAAGTGTTGGCAAGTTTCAATACAGCAGTATTTAGGCTTTGCAGATATTGGGGCTAGGCATGAAGATCTTTGAGTTAATGCAGAGAATTAATAATTAGGAGGTAGAAATGGGTATATCCCAAGGCAAAGTTTGGTTACGAAAAGAGAATCCAGTTAAAGACACAAGCCTACAAGATGCCTGTATGTCAGAACATCTTAAAAAGAGGCACTACTTGAAACATTTACAAGGAATGGTCACAAATGAAGAAGAATCAAGATAATATACCCCACAGAATCTAAAAACAGAAAGATCTCAGGAAGGAAGGACAGTATCTTCAAATGCTGCAAAGAAAATAACATTGACCCTGAACCAAACAACTGCCTGACATACATTATTTTAAAAATGTAATGTCCACTACTCCTAGAGTCAGATAAATTAATGATTAGATAAAGAATAAAACTGGAAAAATAAATTAATGTAAAGATATGAATAAGTTTGTTTGTAAAGAGAAAAACTTGGTTTCTAGTTATAATGTTTTCATTGACTACATAACCTTATAGAAATCATGTAGTTCCTCCAGGGTCTCTATTTATCAGCTGTAAAGTGAATTAATTACGTTATAATAATGATTTGACTATCACATTAACTTGTGTATGTCATTTTAAACTAAAATGTAAATAAATTTGCTTTCATGAATTGAATATACAATATTCCATATATATAACTCTGTGCACTGTTTCCTTCATAACTTTATTCTGTAGAGATGAAAAAGATTTTTAGGTATTAGTCACTAATTTTCTTATGAATATTCCCAGCTCTCAAGCAATAGCCAAATCAAACCTTTAAAAGTTCATAAAAATTTAAAATTACAATAAAATGCACATGTCCTTTTAAAAATTGTGAAATGCTTATGAATGTTCTTTTAAAGTCTCATCCTTAAGTCACAAAAGTATTTTTGCAAAGAGGGGTGTGGTATGATATTTATTCACCACATTTAGGTATCATTTTTTCCAACACTTAGCAGTAATGTATCCAAAAGTCCCAATTATAGTAGGTAAATATTTCCAAAAAGGACATCTGGTTTTTTGCAAAAACTCAGGTGGTTTCACTGAGAAGTGGAATAGCTTCTCTGAGATGCTTTGTGCTCTGATGGTGCAAATACACTCTTCTTGGGATGCTGAATGTTTTTCCCTTTGACCTAGAAAGCAATTTCTTTTGACTTGTTTTCTCACTATTATTATGGTTCTGTTCCAGGCTTAGTGACAGTGCCAGACTTGAGATTCATTTTTTACCTTTTCACTCATGTGTTTTCATCTATAAATTTTCTTCATTCTCTAAGTTTTATTTTATGCATGCATAGTCTAAAGGTATAGTATATCAATTACCACCTGTTATTTTAAGCTCTGGTTCTCTTCAACTATTGTCTTGTGGCTCCAGATAGTTTATATTTATGAGGTTTGTCCTTAGGGTCAAGATGGCAGGTAGAGCACATATGGAAATCCTTCTACTACTCTCTGAACAGAAAAAAAAAAATGCCAGGTAGAATATAAATTATTTAGACCCAATCTCTAAAGCATGAAGTAAAGCCTTAATGGAAGCAGAAACACATAGCAGTAAGTAGGATGTGAAGATGAAGTGCTCCTGGAGATGATAGGAATTTGGATTTTAACATTTGCTCAAACAACAAGAGTCAAAGTAGCATGTCCCAAACCTAAATAAAATTCAAAATCTGGCTGTTGCAAGAAGCTAAAATCTCATAATGTGCTGCCTGTCTGTAAATACAAATCTGAATATCTCTGTCTACTAACCATGGCTACTATAACTCCATCCATGGCATTGGTGGACAGCTTGTTTCTGGCTTCTATTAGTGAATAGAAATTACAATGCAAAGTTTTCCAAATCTTGTGCCTACACAAAAATTCACCTGCAACTTAATGTCCATGTACAAATAGATAAAGAAAATATGGGACACAAAGGAACTGTCTGGTGCCATCTCCCTCCTCTGCCCCTCAACATAAACACAGAGCAACCTGCAGGAAGAAGTACAGCACCAAACTAGCTGCCTAACTTCCTTACACCAAGTCCCACCCCCTGTGCTGATAAAACTGCCTTTCTCAATCAAGCTTGCCTCATTCTCAGCATGGTGGGCCCGTTCCCCAGAAGATCTGCACAACCCATTGCCTACACCACGTCTCCTGAACAGAGAGTTCAGCAGAGCCTCAATTCTGGTGGATTTAGTGTCAAGTCTCATTTCACCAGAGCACACCATCTGGTGTGAACTCACCACCATCAATCTAGGGACTCAATACTGCCAGAGAAGGCAAGGAAAACCTTTCTATATAACTGGCCCGAAGGATAGAGTAGCCAAAACACAAGACACAGAGTGCACACAACACGCACTGGAGACGTTCTGTGAAGCACCGGGCCTTGGGTACTGCTTGATGTCTTCTTCATAAGGCCATTACTTTCAAGAACAGGAGACATAACTGCTTTTCTAAAACAGAGAAGGCAGAGACTTAGACAATATGTCAAGATGAAGGAATTTATTCCAACTGAAAGAATAAGATAAGGACACAGCCATAGATCTAAGTGAAATAAACATAAGTACCATGTCTGATGGAGAATTTAGAGCAATGATCATTAGGATATTCACTGGGCTTGAGAAAATAATAGAAAACATCAGTGAGATAAGAGTTTATCACAAAGACAAGGGTTTAAAAAGAATCAATCAGAGCTGAATGGTGCCATAAACGAGATTGGAAACAATCAATGCAATGAACAGCAGGCTGGAAGAAGCAGAGGAATGATTAGTAGCCTAGAAGACAAAATATTGGAAAGTAATGTAGCTGAACAAAAGAGAGAAAGAAGAATCATTCAACATGATAATAAACTTAAAGAGCTTGGTGATTTTATCAAATGTGATAACATTAGTATTATAGGAGTCCCAGAAGAAGAGAGAAAAGTGGGAAAGAAAATTTATTTTAAGAAATAATACAGAATATATTAGCAAAAATAATACAGAAATAATAGTAGAGAACTTACCTAATCTTGGGAAGGAAACAGACATCCAGATCCAGAAGGCACAGAGAAATCCCATCAAAATCAACAAAAGCAGGCCAAAACCAAGACATGCTATAGCTAAATTTGCAAAAGATAGTGATAAAGAAAAAAATCTTAAAAGCAACAGGACAAGAGAAGTCCTTATCTTACAATGGAAAACTGATAAGGCTAGTTGGAGATTTCTCAACAGAAATATCCCAAGGCAGAAGGAAATGGCATGATTTATTCAAAGTGCTGAGTGAGAAAAAGCTGCACCGAGTACTCTACAAAGCAAGATTATCATTCAGAATAGAAGGAGAGACAGTTTCCCAAACAAAAACTAAAGGATTTCATAACCACAAAACCAGCCTTGCAAGAAATTTTAAAGGGGACTCTTTTAGTGGAAAGAAGGGACCAAAAATAACAAAGAAAAGAAAGGATCAGAGAAAATCACTAGAAGCAACAAAAAATAAACAGCAATAAATACATATCTATCAATAATTACCTGGTATGTAAATGGAATAAATGCTCCAATCAAAAGACATAGGTGTCAAAATGGATTAAAAAATATAAAGGCCCATCTTATACTAAATTCCAAAAATTCATTTTAGACCTAAAATGCAGATTGAAAGTTAGAGGATAGAGAAAAACTTATCACACAAAAGGATGTCATAAGAAAACAAGAATAGCAATGTTTACATCAGACAAACTAGACTTTAAAACAAAGACCATAAAAAGAAACAATGAAGGACATTATATAGTCATAAAGGGGACACCAAACAAACTAGATTTTAAAACAAAGACTATAAAAAGAAACAAAGAGGCACATTATATAATCATAAGGGAGCAAATCAATCAAGAAAATATAAGAATTGTAAACATTTATACCCCCAACATGGAAAGATCCAAATATATAAAACAATTAATAACAAACATAAAGGAACTCATTGATAATAACACGGTAATAGCAGGGGACTTTAACAGCCACTTATTTCACTGGACAGAAAATCTAAACAGAAAATAAACAAGAAAGCAACAGTTTTGAGTGAAACACTGGATTACATGGACTTAACAGATATATTCAGAATATTCCATCCTAAAACAGCAGAACATACATTCTTTCCAAGTGCACATAGGACATTCTCCAGAACAGATCACATATTAGGTCACAAAACAGGCCTCAACAAATAGAAAAAGTTTGAATTCATACTATGCACCTTTTCTGACCACATTCTGTGAAACAAGAAATTAAACAAAATACAAAATATTGGAAAGACAAAAAATACATGGAAATTAAACAACATGCTACTAAACAATAAATGATTCAACCAGGAAATCAAAGAACAAATTTAAAAATGCATGGAAACAAATGAAAATGAAAACGCAATGGTCCATAACCATTGGTATCCAGCAAAAGCGGTCCTAAGAGGGAAGTATATAACAATACAGGCCTACTACAATAAGAATGAAAAATCTCAAATAAACAACCTAAATTTACAAATAAAGAAGTGAGAAAAAGAACAACAAATGAAGCCTAAAGCCATTGGAAGAAAGAAAATCATTAAGATTAGAACAGAAAAAAATGATATAGAAACAAAAAACACAATAAATCAGAACCAGGAACTCATTCTTTACCAAAAATTAATAAAATTGATAAATCTCCAGCCAAACTTATGAAAAAGAAAAGATAAAGGAAGCAAATAAATAAAATCACAAATGAGAGAGGAGAAATGACAACCACACCACAGAAATACAAACAACATTATAATATTATGAAAAATTACATGTCAACAACTTGGACAACCTAGAAGAAATGGATAAATTTCTAGAAACATATAATTACGATAACTGAACCAGGATAAATAGAAAACTTGAACAGAATGATACCCAACAAAGAAATTGAAACAGCAATCAAAAAACGAAACAAACAAAAAACAAAAACAAAAGTCCAGGGCCAGATGGATTCACAGGTGAATTCTACAAAATATTTGAAGACTACTTAATACCTATTCTATGTTATTTATTTTTGAGAGACAGAGAAAGACAGAGTGTGTGAGCAGGGGAGGGGCAGAGAGAAAGCAAGACACAGAATCCAAAGCAGGCTCCAGGCTCTCAGCTGTCAGCACAGAGCCTGAGTCAGGGCTCAAATCCATGAACCATGTAATCATGACCTGGGCCCAAGTCAAATGCTTAACTGACTGAGCCACCCAGGGTCCCCAATTTTTGTTGTTGTTGTTGTTGAGACAGAGAGAGAGAGAGAGAGAGAGAGGAAGGAGGCACAAGTGAGTGAGGGGAAGTGAGAGAGAGAGAAGTCCACGAGGGACAGAGCGAGACAGAAGTGGGGCTCTCCAGGGCTTGTGTTTTACCAGAAGCAGGGCTCATGTTCACCTGAAGTGGGGCTCGAGTTCACCTGATGTAGAACTTGAACTCACAAACTGTGAGATCATGACCTGAG